>VXAC01005548.1:704615-943718 GCA_013399225.1 Rhipidura dahli | reverse complement strand
GAGGTGCGCGCCGGCCGCCGCCGCCGGCCCCGGCAGCCCTGAGCGCCTCGCTGGCCGTGACCTTCTCCCCGTGATCTCCCTCTCGTGCAGAAAGTCAAACAAATCAATGAGGAAATCGAGAACTTAAAAAAAACAAGAAAGAAAAAAAAGAGCGCGCAACGCCAAGCCCTGCCCGTGTGGATGATTTCAGGGCTGATCAGCATCACCTAAAGGAAAACTTTGGTGACGCCCGAGGAGCCGCCGTGCTGTTCCGCCAGGATGCGGGCGCTGCTCGTGTGAAGCGCATCCCGGCGGCGCCGGGAGCGGCAGCGCTGCCCCCGAGCCCCCCGGCCCTGCCCAGCGCCCGGCGCGGACACGGGGGACCGGGCACGGGGCTGCTCGCCTGCCTCGGGCAGCTGCGGCTCCGCGCTGAGATCTGAATCAAAACTGATTCCTTTCCGTTTATTGCGAGGAGAGGGGTTTTCTTTCACAGCATCATCTGTTTTGAAGAAAGGAGGGAGGAAGGGGGAGGGTTAAAGCTAAAGAACTGTCTTCTCTCTGAAGGAAATGCCTTTTGCGCTTTCCAGATGACCTTTTCTGAAAATGTAGCCTCTCCAGCTGACCGATTTTTATTTTGACTACAAAGTGTGTGAAACTGAGCCCTAAGTGCTCCACAAACCCTAGGATGTGTGCTTCTGGGATTAGCAATATGGGGCATCTGTTGTCACCTCTCCTCTTGAGTCTGGCAGCAGTTTTTTCCAAAGGTAAGTCTCAATCTCTTCTGTTTCACTGCATCTTGTTTCTGATTTTGCATAGCCAGCCTTTGTCCTCTCTCTCTGTAATGCCTTGAGTGTTGATACCCACAGCTCGAGCCGGAAGGACTTGGGGGGAGCCATGTGCTAGTCGAAAACAGATGATGTGATGGGAAATCCTGAGTGCAAGGATCTTTCCTTGGTTGACTATGACAAACAGTTTGCCAGTTACTGAGGCATTGTTACCTCCTTACAGTACTTTTTATCAGGTAGTAGATGCTGCTGCTGAGCTTGGCTGGTAGCTCAGCTTTGGATTACAAAGGGTTTGTGATACAGAAATTTGAAATCCCCAGAGGTACAAGCTGTTGGAGTTGGCTGCCCCACCGTTATCTTCTGTGCCGTTGTTGAGATTAAAAATCCTGTATTTCAGACTGACTGGCAACGTTTTACTGAACCAGAGAAACAAGTACTTAGTGAAACATTTAAAAGCTTTGATGAGATGCTGTAGCAGGTCTCTGATATCCTGCATGCTGAATGCAGTTTGGATGTCCTGATGGCATCACTTCAGACAACTCAGTGATTCCTTCTTGGAGCCCTGGAGCTTGTTTACAGTTGGAATCAGAAAACCAGCAGACAGACAGTGCACATATTCTTGTGTGCATTTAAAGCTTCCTCAGAGCTTAGAAGTTGTCATTGATGGCCTCAGCCAAAAGGTGAATGCATTTTTGCAATACTTAATTTAGATGATTCTGAGCATTCCTGTGAAATATAAATTAGGAAAAATATACATTCCTAGTGAGCAAATACTGTGCATCAGCAGTTATATTTTGGCAGGAAAACAAAGTTCTTATGTGGTTTAGTCTTCAGAGGGGAATAAGAGCATATGCATTTAATCTGTGATTTTGCAGGCATACTGCTAAAGAGTCCTGCTTATAAATATCCCTGTTAAAAAAAGGCAGCAGTTATTCTTAACACCCTTTTACACTTTCAGAGATCAGCACTTTTCTTTTTATTACACGAGTTATTTTTACTAATTAGTTTGTATCCAGAACTAAACTTACTGACAGAAGGCAAAATACATAGCTGTGTATTTCTGTGGTGGTTCCCTGTATGAAATTCCCTTCTCCTCCTTTTTTCCTTAGAACAGGTAAAGAAAGAAAGGAACAAAATTATAAGTCTTCTCAAATGTTCCCTAAATGCAGTGCCTACAAAAATCCTGATCTAAAGTTGCAATTGGAAATGCATTAGCAGCAGGGATTAGAAGCCAGTCTTTTCAAGAGATTGCTTCATTCACATTGCACACCAGTAGCCTGTGATTGCCCAGCTAGGCTGTAAATGATCTATTTTATTATAAGCAGTATCATCAGTACTTTCGATAGGCTAACAGTGCAGTAAGAGAATGAACTTCATTCCCGGGCTTCTGCTGTGTTTCAATTTGCTGTAACACTGCATTAACACAGAGCTGGACTGAGATTGCAGCTTATTCCAGGACTGAAAAAAGTGGCATTTCAGTTTTACAGAATACAGCGTGTCTTTTATTGCCAACTCAGCTATTGCACCGTTCATATGTGATTTTATTCCCAAATATTACTTATATGTCTTTTGAAAGATGTTTTAGGAAAAACTGCTTCACTAAAAGGGTTGCCAAGCCCTGGCACAGCTGTCCAGGAAGTGGTGGAGTCCCCATCCCTGGAGGGGTTTAAGAGAGGTGGAGATGTCGGGTGCCTGGGACACGTTTGGGGTCAATGTGGCAGTGCTGGGTTAGCAGTGGCACTCGATGGTCTTGGGGGTCTTTCCAGCCTGAAGAATCCTGTGATTCCATCAAACCAGACACATGAGATCCCACCAGAGTTACTGGTATTGCCTGTGCTATTGATCTTGCACTTCTGATGTCCAAGACCCTGCTACTGTGTGAGTGCCAGGACTCTGCTGTTCAGTAATAAAGATTATCTATCTGGCTATCTATCTATCTATCTATCTATCTATCTATCTATCTATCTATTTTTTAGTGCAGTTGTTTTTTTTTCCTTTGCTAGCAGACCCCATCTGCACTGCTATGCCTTAGCACACTGAAAAGACCAGCGTTCCTGAGATTTATAGTATGAACTTGACAGTGTAAAAGGTTGATTCCCACCCCCTCCACGTGGTAAGATGAACAGACAAAAAACAAATCAGGCATGATTACTAATACAGGCATGTTTCTTTGATGCTTTTCTGTTGCTAGTAGAAAAACTCTCTAATTTATGACACAATGACAAAGTTTTCCTAAAGAGATACAAAAGCTTTTAACATGCAACAGCAATCAGCTGTCTATTGTGTATAGGTCTGCTGCTGATTACTCAGAACCATGGCAACACACCTTGTACTGCTCAGTTCCAAATCTTTCAGGTAATAATGTTGAAGACTTGAGAATACTATTGTGATTTTGCTTTGCTTTTATCTTGTAAAATGCAGAGCTCCAGCCTGAGGAATGAAATGTTGTTTTCAATAATGAGCTAAAGTTCCTACCAGGCCAACCTGTCAGTGATGATATAATCCACGTGTGTTAATGCACTGTCAGTCTAATCATATATCTGTGTGTAAGGACAGAGGTGACAGGGCTCTGTAACTGGAGTTCTGGGGCCCTTGTATATCACAGCTTTGTCTTCAGCAGAGTTTTCTTAAGTCAGTCCTAAGAGTCCAATGCTTGCCCTCAGTCACTTCAGCATTTTGCTGTTTGTTAGCAAAGGTGAAAAGAAGTTCTTGGGACATCTTCGGTCAAAAAATAACCGGGTCCCACTGATGTTAATGCAAACAGACTGTATACAACAGGCACAACATTGTGGATGTTTTGTTCCCTTGTTTAGTATCTATCTCATTAGCTCCAGTGACTTCAATACTTAGCTCCATTAACTTCAATACTTTATTTAAGCTCCAGGTTCCAGGCTTGGCTTAAGTTCAGAATGAAACCAGCAACTCCCTTAAGATGCTAAATACTTTTGAGATGTACATTGTGAGACTAAAGACTGAGGAGCCTTTTTCATTATAAATGTCATCAGATAAAACTGGATTTCATTGATTTCAAATTTCAAGTTTAGGCTGACAGTAAAAAAACAAGTAAATATTTTAGTGAGTTTTTCTGCTTGTGTTCTGCTGAGCATTTTGTGTTCTTCTCTGTCATCCTGGGCAGAAATCTTCCTGCAAGTTGCTCTCTAATGACATCTGAGGCTATAGAGCTGCTGGTTTGATTTTCTTTTTCTCTCAATTTTATTGAAATGGAGGCTTGGCAGCTGTATTAGGCAGGATTTCCTTGTATCCCTCAGGGTGTTCCCCACAGCCAGAGATGTGCAGAGCACATGTGCAGTGATGCAAATCTCTTACAGCAAGTGAGCGTGGGGGAACAGGGAAACCAACCCCCAAATGTCTAGTTTTGGTTCCACTATAGGAGAGGAATATTTGCATATTTGGCTTGAAACTGCTCTTGCTGCTGTTTCCTTTGGAATTATCCATGCTGTAATGTTCTTTGAACCCTCTTGATTTCCATTGGGTCTTATACTGCAGATTTTTTTGTCTCAATACGGACAAGCTCCATCTTTGCCTTTTTCTGTGCAATTCTGCTGGTATCAGAATGTGTCATTTTGTCCACATTGCCCTTCACTTAGAATTTTAGTGTATTGTATCTTTGTGAGTTGCAGTTCTGTAGGAAGTCCCTCTTGCATTCCCTGGCTTTCTGGGGTAGTGGTGCACAAAGAACCCCTCAGCTGAGCTTGCTGGGTGTGTCCTAGCTGCCAGAAAGCCGTGGGCCATTCCCAGAGATCTTCGTGTACAGGTCTTTACTGACATTGAAGTGGACTTGGGAACATGGAAAACGAAAAGCTGAGGAGTGCACCAACTGCATTTCAGCACTAGTTGCTTTGGAGTTCATTCCTCTAGAGCAGTGGCAGTCTATCAGTAATGGGATATAATCCTGTATATAGGATTAAAATCAAAGATTGTTTCATTGATTTAAGAGATGTATTCTTTCCCCCCCCTCTCTTTCTTGGTGGTGGCTAGGGAGGAATTCAGGGTTCAATTAGTGACAGATTTTGATTGTGATGATGAGGGACACATTCTTTTTCTCAAAGTAACAGTGCTGGTGGTACTTGTGGACAGACCCATCACAGGCAGCTGTCACTGCAGCTGTGCAGTTGATCTGTATGGCAAATGTGGTGCTTGCTGCTTTCAGGTGAGCATAAAGTACAGATGTGGTCAGTATTTCCTGTAAGCTTTGCCTGCAGGCAAAAACCCCAAAAGTTTTCTGTAAAACCCCCAAAATAAATGAAATCTTTCCAGCTTAAGGTTCTGGCAGTGTCTTTAAAACCAAAGTTTTTGTGCTTTGTCCCAGCTGCATTGAACTTGAAGTTGTTTGAGACAAGAGAAGGGGAAAATAACTTGCACTTTTTCGCTCTTGCTGTGTTTCTTTCTAGAGTACTTGAGGCAAAAGCCCCATTCTGATTCCTTTTCTTTCAGTAAAAAAAATAAATTCGGACTAAACAAAATATTCAGCTAGACCCATGTTTTATTTTTCAGCTGCAATACTGGCTTAATGTGATTTGGTTTCTAATATTTCCCTGTAATGTTCTCATTTTTTACTTCTGTCTTTTCTTTTATTAGTTCCTTAGGACTGGCAGGCTCTGTGACACCAACCAATGTTTTAGATATTAATAAAAGCAGCTTTATTCAATAAAGATCAGTTTTATTTAATAAAGGAGAGAATCAAAAGATAATCTGATTTTTCATGGTGCATTCACATTAAATCAAGCTCCTGAGCTGGTTGTGGATGCCAAGTCTAGTGGCAGTCTGTCACGGGTTCTAGGATACATAAACATGACTCCAGACAGATTGATTGCGGGGAAGCTGAAGAGGCAGCTGAGATTCATCACAAGTTTGGTTTATAAAGTGGTACATTAAATTACTTGGTTTTCACCAGTCTTTGTAATGCTGCCTGCTGCATTATTAATGGCAGCTCCAAATGAAGTGGATTTTAAGTAGTTCCGAGGCACGTAGATAACACTAATTATCATGAGTGGTTTAAAGTACATATTTGAGGATGTTCGGCTACTTCACCCTGGGGGTGAAATGTGGCCACAGTTAACTGTAGAATGAGGATTGGCTTCTTCATGTCCCTGATTTCTTCTTTTATTGAACAGACTTAATTCCAGGGTAAGGTGTTGGTCTGATGGCCCCACAGAGCCGGGGGATTGAAACTCTTCATCTTCCCAAGTACAGCCTGTGTGGTGTCCATGCAAACCTCCATCTTCTGCTTTGGTATTGTGACTTAAACCTGACCCAGAGGACGGTGTAACTACAGCTCTGTGACAGAAGGGGTTACAGCCATCTACTGATCCGCAGTGGGTGCGAGCCGAGCCCTCTGCAGTCCGTGGAGGGGATTTTGCTGCCTTTGGCAGGCTTTAATTCAGAGTAGACAGTTTTCTGGAGTGGCATTTTTCAGCGTGTAGCCCACACACCAGTGGTGATTCATAGAACATCTGAGCAGTGTTGTGAAACCAGTGCCAGAAACCTTCTGCGTGCAAGCTAGAAAAAACCGAGGGGAGGAAATAGGAGTAACAAGGCTGCTTTCAGACTGCATCCCAGTTTGTGTTTGGTTGCAAACAAAGACCTTTGTGACAATACTAAAGCCAGGGCTCTGTGTGAGATGGTCTGGATTTCTCTCAAAATGTTAGATGGCTCTTTTCCTTGAAAGGGCTGAGAAAAACCACTGTAGCGAGACTAACTGTGGTTGTTGGAAGTGTTGCTGTGAGCTGTGTGGTGTTGCCTCGGTGCTTCAGACACAGGCACTGCTGCTGTGAGTGTTTCTAATCCACTGCAGCAGAGGTTGACTTAAATC
Organism: Rhipidura dahli; assembly: GCA_013399225.1. Taxonomy (NCBI): domain Eukaryota; kingdom Metazoa; phylum Chordata; class Aves; order Passeriformes; family Rhipiduridae; genus Rhipidura; species Rhipidura dahli. Next base: position 937,121 of record VXAC01005548.1, on the reverse strand, counting down.
AGCACTGAGCAGTGGCTCAGTGAAGCAGGGCAGGGGTAGCCTGCCAGTCATTAGTGGCATCTGCACTGCGGGGTCAATTAACTGCCTCAGAGGCTTCCTCTCCACACACAGAGGATGCTTGTTTGCTCTCACACCCTCACTGCCGGGATTTTTAATCAAGGTTTCCAGAACGGTTTCTTGAGGGAGTTTTCTGAGTGGCAGAAAATTGTCTCCCTGGCAGTGGTTCAGCAAAATGCACTTTTGTTTCTTGTACAGTGTATAAAGAGTTGGTAGTGGATTCAGTGTTGAATCCACTGGGATTCAATCAGTGTTGCCATATTCCCCCAAATTTACAAAACAGAAGGCTTCTTTCCTCCTCCTGTAGTCGCTTCACCTTCTCACAGGCCCATCTGACTCTGTTTTTAAAGTTACTTTGAATTGATTTGGTTTGCTTGGTTATTGGGGGTTTTATTTGCAAATAAAGACTTTCCCACAGTGCTGGTAAGGTTTGTTTTGGCTAAGGTGTTTCAAAACTTTGCTGTGGTAATGGTTTGTAAGCAAAACAGACCCAGATCTGAAAGGGACCGAGTAGATTCTAAACTGAGAGAAGAGGGAAGGACATTGAATAATGTTGCTCCTATAAAAAGCACAAAAGAAATGAGTTAGCCAGCTGTGTCTAGAAAAGCAGCAGGGGGAATAAGCTTGTTCATAATAACAAGCACCCCAAGCAGAGGTGTGCAAAGGTGTCAACACACTCTTTACCCTTGGGGGATACAGCTTTGAGACAGACTAAGGAGCAACAGAAGTTCCTCTCCAGCTGAACCATCTTGTCTTTTGATCTGCTTGCTTTCAAGGGAGGCAGACATGAGCAGACAGTCTGCAGATCTCTTGCTGAGGAGCAAGGCAGATGTCCAGATAATCACACAGATGAGTCTGCATGTCCTGCATTCTAAAGAAATCCTCTGAGTCACAGAGTTTAGTCCCATCTAATGCTGAATGGCCTCAGAACCGTGGCTTTTGTGGGCCTTCAACATCATCTGCTTTTTATTTCTATTTTTAAAAGTGTGGTTTTATGTCTTCAGTATACATTATGTAAATTCACTGTGCAACAGGAGGAACCCAAGTTGGCAGAGGTAACTAGTCACTGGTGTGTCTGAATATTGATCCAGCCCACAATATAGGACAGAAAACAATCCCACTTAGTCTTCAATCCACTCTCTTACCAAAGATTCTGGATTAGCACATAATTGTATCCTCCATTTTCTGCAGAGCCATGGTGACTCATTCCACTTGCCTTCATGAAAATAATGGTGATTTGCATCTGCTTACATTTGAAATATCTGTATTTATCCTTTAGAGTTGCATCTCTGTCCTAATGTAATCAGCCTTGCTTGGTTAATTTTAATTAGCTTGTACACATGGGGTAGTTAGTTTTTTGTCTGTGTATGTCAAATTCCTACATTTAACTTGCTGCTTTGCTGCTAGCAGTGGGGTATACTGGCAGGTTTCCCTGCTTGGAGGGAGGGCTTGGTGTTGTTACTGTGCATTGTGTTTTGAGGTACTGCTGAAAGAACTGTCCAGCTCTGCAAAACTTTCTAGTGTGATAAATCTGTAAATACACCATGTACCTGCAGTTACACTCCTGTCATCCTTACTTGTTCTCAGAAATAAAAATAGGTTCCCATTTGCTGAGGTTCACAAGTCTGCAGCTCTGAAGGTGAGGAAGGATATCTTCATGTGGTCCACAACACAGGACTGGGGGCAGAATTGAGCAGCTGATGGTGCCCAGCAGAGGCCAGAGGTGCACACAGGCTGGAAGTTTATTGCCACACGTGGTGCAGAGTACGGCGAATACTTTCACACCCATCTTCACTGTGTTTGTTCTGTTTAGCATCTGTTTAACCCAGAGTTAGGGGCTTTGTTAGGTGCCATGCTCACCTACAGGATTAGGCACTCATGTGAAAACACATGCCCTACCTTCTCCAGAAGAGAGTGGGAAAGGACCAGGTGCAAAAGGAGCCGTACAACATCCTGCTATGTCAGTGGATGTCTGATCCGTGACTTACTGAGTTTTGTCATCTTCTAAGACTGTTGTGGCAAGGCCATTTCCAGATGTCTCTGATGAGTTTCTTTGTACCCACTCTTAGAAGTTCTACTGAGATGCCAGCTGCTCAGCAGTCCTGTGAATCAGGGTGTGAAAGATGGAGGTCCAAAATGTAGTGGACACTTTTCAAAATCTTATTTTGGTCTTTGAGCTGTGCTGTCCCTCTTAGTGGCAGAGACTAGTTACACCTCCAGTGAATAAAAGCAATGTGTTGTTTTTAAAGCTCCATCTGGGGCTCTGCACAGATCTGCCCTTGCTCACGTGGGGTTCCCCAGTTCGTGTTCCCTTGTTCCATCCATATCATGCTCCATTTCTGGACTGTGAGCCTACCCTGACTTTACTGTGCCCTGCTCTCTCCTTTGTGGCTGACTGTCCCCTGTAGCACTGTCTGATAGGAGATGATTTCTTGCATACTGAACACTTGTGCACAGTGGGATTCTGTTCTGTACTTCTGACTCTTTGACACCATCTGCCCAGCAAAGTGGTTTTAATGGGTTTCCACTGAGCCAGGCTGTACTACAGCCCTGACAGCATGCTCTGTATTTTCAAAAATAAACAGAATCTTTTCAGACAAGCCACACATGAACATTGGCATCTCTGGCAAAATTGAGGATTACAGACTGTTTCATATTTTGTGGAGCAGAAATACCTCTATTTGGTAGGCTCTAAAGTAGGAAAATGATTGATAGCTTGGAATGGTCTTCTAATAGCACTGGTTTATTTTTTTAAATGACCTTATAAAGCATTATTTTCCATCCCATTTTTTAAGTCAGGTATTACTATCCTTTTACAAAAATGCAATCGTTTTACCTTGTTAGAGTTCTCTTTTTTATGAGAGCAGGGGAATATAGTGGTTCATGATGGTGATTTAGGAGTGAGATTACCCACTGGTTTTCTGTAACCTTTGTAAAACCACTCCAGTTCCCTGCTTTCCCTTTCTTTAAACTGTCCTGTCTGCTCAGAATACAGGGTGTTCAAGCAGGACCTGGTTTACCTGCAGTTACACAGCATCTGCTGTACATTTCACCATGTGAAAATAATTAATTTCTAGCATCTGTGTTAAAAATTGCAATGTGACGTTCTGAGTGCTGTACAAGAGGAACTGCTCAGAGGCCTCTTGTGTTCTGTGTCATTGCCGTTGTTGTTACTCGTTTGTGTAAAGCCACCTCAGGTTAAGATCTGTGGTCTTACCCAGGTGTTTTCTGCTGCTGGTACCTTTTTTCCCCATTTCTCCTGTCGTAACTTTGGATATTGCTGAAGATGCTCCCTGCTGGTTCAGCTGCAGCAGTTTACAATACAAGTATCAGCATCAACTGGGGCTTCTCTTGCGTTTTTATTTGGCCTCTTTATCTCAGCAGCAGTAGATCAGAGTAATGGTGCAATAATCACTGCTGAAGCATGTATTTGTTTGTTTTCATTTTATTTCTATGCAGTCATATGCTCCTTTCATCCTTCTATCTCTTCCTATCAGAATTATGAGTTTGTTTTGGATAAGACCCTGAAAAAAGAGAAATGCTTGTAAGTGGAGAATACTAAATATAGCAGCCCTTTGTTCCTGTATTTATAGTCATGGTGCTTAGAATGTCTGCGTGTGCATTATAGGTCCTCATCAAATAACCAAATTGCATCAATAATAATAAAAAGGATGGTTCATGAAGAGGTTCTCTTCAAATGTTCTCTTTTCAGCAGCTTCAGAAAAGAACGTTGAGTTTGGCAGCATATCTGCAGTGTTGACAACTCTGGGCTTTGGCAGCTGAAGTGAGGAGCAGTGAGTTCAGGTTTAGGTGCAGAGGGGGGCATTCCCAGACTCTGTAGGATTTTGCTGTTGCTGTAGGTCAGATGATAATTGCTCAGGTAATTAACTCTCCCAACCCTTAGGTGTTTATGGTCTACAACTTGTCTGGAAAGTTGTTGGGAGACAGCGAAGACCAAAGGATGAAGAAAAATTCCCCCCCAAATGCTAAAAGAGTCTTGCAGGATGTTATTTGCTGTAAGAGGCCTTTTCTGGTGTCTCAGTTGATGCTGTGAATTGCTAAAGCCCATCCTTTTTTTCATAACAAGCACATTCTCTTGTTTTCTGCCTCCTGATCTTCCCATCTGTGCCTCCGCACCATTCCCTCAGCCCCTCTCGGGCCTGTCTGTGACTTGTTGCAGATGTTTGCTGCCAGTCTGATCAATTTGTCACAGAAATTACACATTCTCCCACTTGTTTTATCTTCTTCCTACAAACAAGCACTATCAAAATCTCATCTGGAGCCTGTGGAATTGTTGTGGCAGCTTCAGTTATCTTTTGTCCTTCTTTGACATGTGTCTTAGGAAGAGCTGATCATTGTGTTCCTTCTAGTCTAAATCTGACTGGGCCTTAGCAAATGATGCTTCCAGTACCTCGTCATTTTCTTCTCCAGTTACTGAATAAATGTTTCTCTCAGACACTCAGCATGTGAGTCCCTCCATAATTCCTGCACTTTCTCTTGCCCCCTTATTTATAGGTCAGTGCTGTTACTGTTTTCCTTCCAATTCCAAGTCTTGTTTCCAGCAATGGGATGAACAGAAGGAATCACAGAGGAAAACAGACTATACATAATCTTAGATTTAGAGGCGACATTGAACTTTAGTACTGACCTTTGTGAGTTATCAGAAAATAATTGAAAATCTAGGCTGGGAGCCCAGAAAATCAAGATTGAGGGCAAGCAAGAAGAAATTTATGAAAGTTGGAAGACAAGAAGAAGAAATAAACATCGAACTCTGTGTTGTGCTACTTCTCTGCAGAGTGAGAACTGATAGTGAAGATGGGATTGTGAAAGTTGCATGATAATCAGAACATCTGTGCTCTGTGGGCTGCTCCAGGCAGACAGGGTGGGCACAGCCCCTCACCAGAGCAATCTCAGGAGGTCTGATGCCTTCAGTTACACGTGTTTGGTCTTATCCTATGAAACCTGTATTCTACCAAACTGCCGAGTTGCCCTCACATTGATTAAAGCAGTTTGAATTAAGAAGACACAATCCCTTCTTCACCCTTCAGTTTCAGACTAAAACAGATATTAAACCACCACAGATTTTCATGGAATAAATAAATCTTAATGTTGTTTACGCTGAATTCAAGTTGCAGCAGCCAAGGTAGTTTTACTTATTTTTGTAATAATCCCATGTGAGATGGTTTGTGCTTTATTTCACCCACCTGAAAGGAAAATCAGAACAACTGATGCTCAGTCCCTTCTTTGCATTCAGTGGTTGAAAAGAACTCCTTTTGTTTTTGCAGTAAAATACTCCCACGTGCACGCAAGCTTCTCACCTCTTTTTTTCCAGTAGTAAAAAGTCTCTCTGCACATTCTCTTCTTTGCATGGTGGAAGCTCTCCCACTTTCCAAATACTCTCAATGTCTTCCCTTGACCTGCTGGCCTAGGGTGGTACCAGGAAGCTTTTTGTTTCATTCTCAGCTGAGCAGATTGCCCAGCTCTCACAACAGAACTCTCCTTCTGCCCTGCACGAGTAGCTGGGACCAGAGAAATGCTGCATTGTGTGCTCCTGGAGATGCCACGCAGCTCGAGAGGAAGAAATAATGAAACCACACAGCCCTGCAGTAAAACTGTGCTAAGTGCTGTGAAAACACAGCTGGGAACAATAAGCCTTCAGGAGTCAAGGTCTAACTTCACGGGAACAATGTTCAGAATTTTTGTAATTTGGCTGTAGAAAATGGTTCTGACAGACCTTTCCTGGAAATTAAAAACCGCCTATGCTACAGGCATAGTGCAGGTGCAGTAGTTGGCCTGTGGTGCTTTCCTGTATTTTGTGTGTTGAATTTGTAAATCCAGACTGTAAGCTGTCAACAGAAAACAATTATAATAATTCTTTTCTGGGCTGAATCTGGTCTGAAAATGAGCGTGGATGGTAGGGCTGCTCAGTAGCAAAGTCATCCTCAGCTGGGGCTGCTGCAATCTCTCTTTCTTGTGTGGCATTGGCATTTCTGCAGTTGAGTAATGAGCCATGCAGAGAGCTCGCAGAGACAGCTGAAAACTCATATTTTTTCCTCACTTACAGAGGTTGGGGTTTTTGTTTGCAGGCACCAGCTCCAGTAACGCTGCAGTTGCCTATTGAGGTGGTTGAGCTCCTTGATCTGATGGAAAACTAACGGACCAAAAAGAAAAGCTTTCCAACAGAGATGGGACTGTGGATAATCTCACCCCGAGGCCACACGCTCACCACATCTGAGATGAAAAAGGGCTGAGTGCCTTTACAGGCTGCAATTAATGCTTTCTTTTTGTAGCATCAAACTGTACATCCAGCAGTCTGTTCCCAGGCATCTTCATTCTGATTCCCTTGCAGGAAACGTCACGAGTGTAGAAACCAGGTGTTGTTCAACCTTAGCTGTTGTTCAAGCATAGAAACCAGGCAAAATGGGAAAAAGCTTGACAGTGATCACTTGGTACATATATAATTGACATTTTCATCTGACAAGCCTCAGCAAACTAACATCCATCCCATTGCAGCTACAAAACAGACAGACTTTTTAAGTAAGAGTATGGTAATGATTTTAATGAAGAACACAGTAAAGCAATGAAAGTTAGATAATTTCATATATCAAATACTTTCATATATCAAATAATTTCATGTATCCAATACTATCAGTGTCTTCTTATTCAGCAATTCCTTTTCATGCTATAGTTGAAATTTTGGAAGCCTCTGTCTGTTGTTGATAATGTGGTGACCACCACACCTTATATTTTTGGATGCAGCTGCAATATTCCAGCCCTAAGTGGACACTTGAATGCTGAGGATTTAGATGGGTGAGTTGAAAGATTTTGGAAATGATCTTTATACTCTTAATCCAGCCAAACTAATTCTGAGGAGCTGAGTTCTGCAGCAGTGATGACAGAGGCTGCAGGATGGTAATGAAGATGGGAGACACAGGAGCTTCCTTCAGGTTTTGTGTCCTTGCCCCGGTCGCAGAGCTGTGCTCACTGGTGCTCTGACTGAACTGGTTAAGTCCTAATGGCTCCTCATACCCTGTGTGGGCTTCCTGCTTCTCTCCCACCAGCAGAATCACTCATGAGTACTCAAATTCCCTGTGGGAACTGGAAATCTGTCACAGGTACCCTGCTCTCGGTGTGTGTGCAGTAAGATGCGAGGACTCTCACAAATGCTCACTGATCTGCACCAGCGTTACCTTTTTGTCCATCTGGATTCTTAAAGCATTCAGCCTTTAGGTCAAACTCTGCGAGTTCACAGGAGGGTTTTATTCTATTACAGCAGAATGGTGAGACCAGCATGAGGGCAAGTGGCTGTTTGAGTCATGGCCCAATTCCTAATTACACCTGTGTGCTTCCTTAATGGAATTCAAATAAATGATTTTGTTGTGTGAAAGCACTGATATTGTATTTATTTCTAAATTCATTTGGAGATGTCAGCATGGAGCCCTGAGGATGTGAAAGAAAGGCAGAGCTTTTCAGCCTCCCTGGCTGCTCTGAATTACCCTGAACCTATTGGAAATGAAAGGTTCAGAGAGCACAGATGGAATAGATTGAAGCTTTGAGTGAATTGAAAGGGCAAGTTTGCTGGCTAATCGTGATCTCTGTGGAGAGAGGGATAGCAAATAGATTGCAATCGTCAGACATTGTGAAGTCCTCACAGAACTGCTTAAGGCATTTAGCTTTCCAGTTCTAGCTCGTGTAGCTGCCTTCTCTTTAATTAAAATAGCTTTTGCTTCCACATAATTAAAATAAAACATGGAAGCATGTAGTACTTAATGAATATGTGATGCAGAAATGTCCTTACATTGGTTGGTTATTTTCCTTTCTTAAAGATAACAAAATTGCATTAATACGTCTGTTTAGCAATTGCATTTCTTCCCTCTGTAGATGAAGGCTACATGTTTAGAAGCATCTGGTTCTAAATTTAAGAACCAAAATGCTCCCAGCTCAGTGGATAGAATCTTGTCTGGAGTTTAGGGATGCTAAAATGTGGCGTTAACAACTGTTACTGTTACAACAGAAATTGATGAAATTGATGAATTCAGGATCTCTGTTCCCCTGTATATATTCAATTTCACTGTGTTCTCTTCTGATGGCAGAACTTCTTTGTCTTGAAATTCAAAGTCACTTTCAGATCAGTCACAAATATCTGACAGTTCATAATTCACTCCAAACCCCATGTCCACAGTACAGAACTTAAGATTGCTTTAAAACGATCTTGAATTAGTTTTACAGTCATCAGTTTTTTTCACATTTTTGAACGTTAGAGCCAAGTCTGAACTTTGTTGAAAGAGCAAAGAAACCCCGTAAAATCCTAGGCAATATGGTGGCAGTCCTGTGTTCAGCAGGAGTTCAGTCTCTGAAAGCTAAGACTGGAATAGAGCGTCAGGAATTTCAGGGGTTTGTAGAGAAGCAGCCAAATCAGCCCAACCCTTCCCTGTGGCAGATGAACATCAGCACGTCCTGATGTCTGTTCCAGAGAGACTCACATTGATTGGATTGTTCTTAAGATTTTCACTGATCTCAGAATTGAGCTGCATTCTCCCTTGCCCTGGATTGCACAAAGGAGTGCTATCTTGCAAGACAGTTTTTTATCATTCCCAAATAATGCTTTCATGCTTCCTGTATACACAGAGCAATCCATATCTGCCTTCTAAAATTAAATTCCTCTTACATTGTTTCAGAGCTGGATAATATCACAATATTCACTCTCCAGCTGGTGGCCCCAGAAGAGGATACGCAGGGCATTCTGTTAAATCAGACATGTTTCCAAGTGGACCAAGCTTCCATTTTTTTTAGAAAACAATCCCTTTTCAAATATTAAGAAGTTTCCATGCAGCTGTTTCGTCGTGTGTTCTTACACAGTTCAGGCAGGCAAGCTTGTTGTATATAATTTCAGACACTGTCTGCTGAGACATGAGTTAAAGCATCAGAGTAATTCAATATTTATTTCCCTTGTGACTTTCCTTGGAATATCTGGTAGGCATCATGTTCAGAGGTAATTCTTATTGGGAGGCTGCCTAAGGAGCTCCACAGCTCCCATGACAAAGACCTTTCTTATTTATTTATCTGGGAGGGTGAGGGCAGGAGCAGCAAAAGAGTGGGAGAAGAAAGTAATCCTGGGAGAGATGAAAGTAATCCTGAGAGAGATGAAAGTAATCCTGAGAGAGAACTTGGCCACTGCTTTTGGAATATCACAGGACACCCTCCTGACAGGGTGGAGCTGGGTGTGGCTTTGCTGGTTCCTGGCTTGGTTCCCCTGCCCTGGACACCCGGGGAGGTGACACCGTTGTCCAGAGCTCAGCTCTTAAAGCCACTAACCAAATTGACTGGTTTTACAGACAGAGGAGTCTGTAAGGCCCTCTAGTCTCTCCATTTATAATGTCAGACATGCAATTAGGCCTTTATTCATTGTTTTACCTTTGTGCTGAGTCTAGTATTACACATTTAAAAAGGAGCATTCTCCTTGTTTTGGTCCCCTTTAAAAGGGCAAAGCTTGTTCCTGTTGATTGTCACCATGCTAATTAAAAGCTCTTGCTTTCCAGTTTGAATTTTCTGGTTTCCAGTTAAGCAGGTGGTGTTTTACCATGAATGAGGGACCCTCTCTGTTGGGTTAAAGGTATCTTTAGTGCCCAGTATCGGGGCCTTTTTGATCCTCCAAAACCAGCTCACATCAGAGCCCTTCTGGGGCACTGAGAAAAGGGCTTTACACAGACCAGTGCCTCTCCTGGATGTGATGGAAACAGCTGTAACATTGGTAGCATTCCCAACAAATATAATAAATCAGATTCCCACCCCTGTCTTTGGGGTTACACAGCCACAATCAAAGTCATAACTTGGCCTTTGGTTTGAGGGAACAGAGAATGTTCCTGCATGGTTCCTGGGATCCTTTGGAATGGTGTCAGACCCATCCCTTGGGCCTGACAGCATCCACATCCTCCTGGTGCTCGTCTGCTCTAAATGTTGTCAGTAACAAAGGAGAGATCTTGGCATAAAGGTGAATATTTAGAGCAATCGGAAATTAAGTGCTTTAATAAAGTGTAGGTGAGACACTGGGATACTGTTAGATTTTTGTTATTATTAATTCAAGAGGGGAAAAATACTGTAAAATTAACACAACCTCGGCTGAAGTTTATGGCTTTGAAGAAAATGGGGCCTCAGAGGAGTAGTAGGACTCAGGCTTGATTAAACTGGGATTTCAGAAATTCTCTGCACTGAACAGAATAAAAAGGCATTCAATCTAATTAGATAGAATTGTGGAGGGGGAGGAGGAAGAGAGGTACTTCTGACCTGTTGGCTTTTTATGTGACCTTTAATCCCTGGGATGTGTCTGTAGCTATTTTGGTAGAGCTGTTTTTCTTCTCAAGGGAATTTGGCCTTGAATTGTAACCTTTTGATAACTTTGCTTAGGAAAATCTGAGAAAAAAACCATCTTGTGGCCCTGTTAATATATACAGACTTTCAGGTGGCAAGGGACCATTTGGTGCATGTTTCATGTTTCTCTGACAGGACAAAATATTCCAGGTTTGCTGTAAAGTCACAGCCACTTCCATGTGGATCAAAGACAAATTCTCTGGGATTTATGCCTGAGACTGTAAAACGTGAGAGGATGAAAGGGAAGAGCCCTTAAAAATAAATTCTGCATATGCTTTTGGTTTTCCCCAGTGCAGAAACTGAGCAGTGTCCAGTTCAATGTCCCAGTGTGTGCCACAGCCCCTGAGAGCACCGGGGCACTCTGTGAGTGTTAATGAACTAGACCTGTAATTTTTATTAACAATACACAGCCTTCATCTAACCCCGTCATCGTCCCCTGCTGACTGAAGCATGACGAACCTCTGACACAAATGGGATGCTCTCGGGGTGTAGGTAGCACTTGCAGGGCTTAATTTTAATTTTTAATTTTTTTCTGATTTTTAAGAACCCTGACTGAAATCACCTACTTGTTACCTTGTTATAATGGTGGAGCAGTGTCTGGGGGATTACTCTGGATTTACTTTGCTTTAGCAGGAAACAGAATTTATCCCTTTAGATTTCAGCAGGAGGAGAAAGTTTCTAATTAGAGTCATTTCTGTTTTCCCAGCACATATATTTGATACATGTGGTTTCCCTGATCTTATTCCTCATATAGCAAGCCTTTATGGGATCTTTAAAAACTTACATCTGTTTTGTTTCTGATTTTAAAATTACCTTAAGAAAACTTTGCATTTGAGCTCATTGTTTTAGGATTTTACCTTTTTGGTGTATCAAAAAAGAAAAAGAATTTGAAATTCATATTTTGGGGAAAAAAGCTTTGTTGAGATAATGCATTTATGACTCATTAACAAAAGCAAATATTTGAAGAATTGATTTGCAGGATGTATGTATATGAAGTAAGTAACTGTACGAGCAGTTTAACTTGTACAGGTAGCTTCTAACAAGAAAATTCATTTTGTGCTGTTCACTCACCTGCCCTGCAAGCTGGCACAATGTTCAAAGCAGAATTTTCTTTTGTATAATCTTGTTACTCTTTAGAAAAGTTGAAATCAATTCGGATACATTTATTAATGGTTCCTTTAATTAGTTTGCTAATGGCTCTCTTTACAAGACCAGCTGCTTAAGTCCTGTTACCTGCTGATGAGAGGATAATGCTTATTGATCTCTGTGCAGTGTCCTGGGAAAGACACATGCAGATGGAGTGCTAACAAAGGAAGCCTGTTCAGATAACTCACTCAGATTTTTGGAAGGCATTGTCTGTTCCTGGTGAGTTACTGGTACTAATGGGAGGTGCAGTGGGAGGCAGGAGGTGCTGTTAGCCTGCACAGCAAGCCAGCAGTGTTTGAAATCCTTCCTGCCTGGGTCACCACCAGGTCCTTTGCTGTGACAGGAATTAGATAAATGATCATGTGTCTTCCAGAGGCTGAGAGGTGGCCGGGAGAGACAAGACTCAGCAGGGACTCCGTGGGGATGGAGGTTCTGCCCGTGCCCTTCCCCGCGAGCCGCAGAGGCTGGGAAGGGTTGGGCACACTCAGTGTGAGCCTGAGAGCACAGATTGGTGCACTAAATCCCCACTGAGATGTGTTTTACCCCGTCATGTTGAATTTTCTCTGGTTTATGGGGCTCAGTGATCCAGCAGAGCTTCATGTGATCTGGGATAGTTCCAGAGAGCCTCAGAGAGCATGTGAGGTACTCTGATGATGCCATTTGTGTTCTAATGACACAGCCTCAGACAGGGAAATAGTGACTTCCACAAGGCCTTTCACTGGCCTCTTATGTTTTGAATTACCTAGACCATGATTTTAGAATAAAGTACTTTTTTTCATATAGACTGGAGCCAGCAGCTGAAAATTACTCCTGGCAACTATTTTGAAATCAGTTCCAGAAGAAGAAAGTTTNTTTTTTTTTTTTTTTTTTTTTTTTTTTTTTTTTTTTTTAATGGAGTCAAACCAGCTTTACAGGTGGCTGGGATTTTTCCCTAACTTTTATGAATTCTCTGTGTTACAGCACACACACAGCCCTGAGACCATTACTGAGTCCCAGCTGGCTGTGGGCTCCTGGCTGTCCTTTGATAAGATGATTCAAACCGGTGTGAGTGGCTTTTCTGGTGGCAGCTGAGCACAGGGCAATGCCTTCTGGGGCAGAAATGATGTTCAAAAGCCACACTGGGATGCTGGAGGACAGACTTTGTGCTGTGAGCTCCTGTCAGGTAGTACAGAAATAACTCTGGAATTCTGAGAATACAACTTGTGGTAGACAGGAAAGAGGATATCTATCCTTGTTTGTAGGAATGGCGTCCCACTGCTCTGTGGGAGATGAAGAGAAAACCTTCCCAAACCTTCTGTGATTAATCTCTTGTGGTTTTAAAAGTATGAGATACTCTAGAGAGAGTGGAGGTGGGAGTTTGTGTACTCTGAACCTTCTGACAAAGCAGCATTTGCTAAATATTGGTGAATATTGCTCTGTTTAACTTTCTGATATGATGAACCTTCCTGAGCTGCATTGCCTTCACAAGATAAATGTAAATTCCTACTTGAGCCCCTCTGTACTTGCAGTGAGTGTTGCTGTATTGATCACTTAGTCCAAGAACAATGAGAAATTGAGCTCATGACTTCGATTTATACACAACACATCTCTTCTCTTCTCCCGATTAGCATAATCATTACAGGCTGGGAGCGTGTTTTCACTCACAGTATCCTTGTGCAGCGGTCAAGGAATTAATTACACTAAGAGAATTCTTTGCTAGTAATTTTGTAAGTTTGGTTGTTAAAGGAGCTCTCTCCTGCTGAGTCTTCACTAAAGCTTGGCCAAGTGGCAGGAGTAAATTTATGGATCAGTGATCTAAGCCCTGAAGAATGGTAGATGATGATGTTTCCTATTGAGACGTGGATTTCAGCTGTTTAAGGTGGAGGGGACACGGAAGTGCAGAAGGGAAACAGCCGGGCTCTGTCCTGGGTCCTGAAAGCCTTCGGCTGTGCGGATTTGCTTCTGCTTCCAGAGCACGCGAGGAAATATGTGCATTTCCAGAGCACGCCGTGTCAAATATGTGCGTTTTACTTAATGAAATTCTGGATTTAGACTTTCCTCTGAGTTTTGCTCTGTTCCACACGGAGCCGTGCTGCTCTGTGCCTGTGAGTGCACAGAGAAGGAGGGAGAGGATGGGTGCGGATGGGGTGTGAAGGTTGCTGTGGATTTTGAAAATACCTTGGATAGATACAGCTGCTTCTTGACAGCCGTGCTATCCTCCCTTCATTCCAGATTTAAACTTCAATTTCCCTGACATGGCCTTGCCCATTTAGATCTCTGAAGGGAAAGGAAATAACCTCAGTTTTGTGTTTGCTTTCCAGTGCTTCACAAACCTTTATTGTAGGAAGCAGAACCGCACAGACAAGGAGCACTCTGACATCCTTCAGCTGAACGATGCCAGAGGCAACAGGGGCTGCTCAGCATAAGGAGGGATGGCATCACCTCCCCAGGTATCTGTGCAAAGAAATAGTGTGGAGTTGATGGGATGGCAGCTGTGGGTTCAGATTTCCATATCTGCTAAGTCTGTGGCACTGGAAGGATTCTGACATGTGAGTGAGGATTTCCTGGGATGCTTCTGGGACTGAAGGAAGTGTTCTGGGTACCCTTTGTTCCTCATGCATGGATCTGAGAGCCATCCCAAACATGACTTTGGGAGCCACCTTCCCTTGTCTCAGTGCAACAAAAAGAGCCTGAGGACGGGTGTGTTGAGCCATGCCTGGAGTATCATGCCAGAGACACAGGCAAGAGCTCTGTGCTTGCACAGTGACAGCCCTGTCTCAGTGGCCACAAATACTGCCAGAACGCAGTAACAGCGTTAGAGAGGTGAAGCCAGGGATGGACAGGAACAAATGTTTGAGTTCCTGGCTCTGGGAGGTGAGGAATGCACTGGTCATGGTCCCTCACCCTGTTGTGGAGGCCTCATCGCTGTCTGCCCACAAAGAGGACTGACCCCACGCCCTGTGCAAAGCCTCGAGTCTGCAGGGCACGCTGCATTCCACTGAGAGCAGATCATCATCCATTTATCATCAGTCAGCAGGCTATTGGCATCAATGTAAACAGATAACTGGCTGGCACACTTCTCATGAAGATTGCCTCTGAGCCACGGAGGGGATGTGGCAAACACTTGACACACATTTGTCTTCACAGAAGTGCTCTGTTTCCACGTGTGTGTGTGCAAACGGGGAGGAATTCACCTGGGATTCCTCTCTGCCAACTCCAGATCAGTTAGGAAGATGATTATGAGGCAAAACCACAGCATTTTCCCCTTTTACCAAAGGCTATCCTGAATACCCCACTCTCAAAGCCTAGAAACTCCTGTGCACCAATAGCAGTAGGTGAGATTAAAGGTATGGTTATATTCTGCATTAGAGGGGTTGCTGTGGTAGATTAATCACTCTCATGGCATTTGGTGCTTTTGAGAAGTTTCGAAGATTTAGCTATAAACCTCTCATTTATTACAAAAACTTCACATTTCTGTGGGCTTGAAGGAAACCCTGAACATATTTGAGTCTTTAAGGTTCATGTCTAAGGACAAATAAAAAGAAATCCATAATATTTCTGTGCAGGTTATTGCAATTACTTCTGTCTGAGACACCAGAAAAACAGACTGAGACTACAGTTATGAGAAGTATTGACTCTTAATCCTGTAAGTGCAGGCTGAAAGATTAGAACTGCAATTGTTTTGTTTGTGTTATTTTTTTCTTTGCTGATTTGAGTGGAATGAAAAATTCAAGCAGGGCAATGAAGATCTATGTTGTTTGTTTAACTCCTTGTTATTTATTTTTTTGCAAAGTTTGTTGGAATAATAATGTTTATTATAATGCCCTCAACATCCTTAAATAAGGGGTTGTAAGAATGCAAAGTCAGGTTATATTGGTTAGTTACTGAATTTATTTCTGGTCTGTGTAGACAAGAAAACAGGTGAAGTATAGCTGCAAACTTGAAATTACAGATGTGTATGCATTTCCTTCTCAGGCTCAACTAATAAAGCTTCCCAGTATTTTTAGAATGCTCTGCTGCTGGTAAAGTCGACAAAATCTCTGGAGTCATGCTGGGGACTTGACCCTAATATCTTACCTTCTGCTGCTCCCTGAATTGGGTCTTTAGCTGCGTTTGGATCATTCTTCCATCTCTGATGCAGATGATAATAGAGCTGCGTGACTCCCAGGGAGCTGGGGGAGAATGGAGACCTGGAGATCACGTATTTCATACAGGTCTTGAATAAATATGGATCTCTTGTTCCTCCACAAAGTGCCAGTGAGATGCAGTCTGTCTCTGAAAAACAGCCAATGGAATACCCAAATCCCATTGTATAAATGGATTTTACATGAAACTTCAGTGTCACTTTGCAACCTGTTTTCCCTCAGGCTTTCTGGAGCCCATACCTTGGCTTTCCAAAATTTTTTCATTCAGTTTATTACTAACCCAGTTGCAACTTCAGCTCTTTAGGTTATATAAATAACTGCAAAAATATCATCCCTTATGGAGGGAGAGAATAAAAGGTTCTTTTCATTTACATGCTTGTTTTTCATTTATTTCTTGGTATGTCTCTGTACCCTGGGTTTCTGAGCACAGTGATTATGTACATGTCTGTGCTGAGGCTGAAATTACTGATTTCTTCTACAGCTTCTCTGCAGTAGGTCCTGCAGACAGTTGAACCTAATTTGATTGTGTCTTGCTGAGGACTCTCTCCAGCAGCAGACTGAAACATAAAAGACATGAATGTCATCTCTATTAGGGGTGTAAAATAGCCAGCTGTGAATGGGAAATGGGAAACCTGTTATGAAACAGATGTACTAAAGATTTTTAAGATGTAACTTGTGGCCAGATAACACTGAATCACTCTTCCAGACACTGTGGAGAACACTCTTCCAGTTCTGTGGAGAACTTTTCCATCATCTAGGCTTGCTGCAGGGCAGATGGATTGATGGGCACAGAAAACTCTCTTTGGAAACAGTCTGAGGTCGTGAAAGTCAAGTGAGATTTGACCTTTGCATGAGGCAATCTGCTCTAAGCTCAGGAATCACTGCACTCTGTACCTGGTTTTTAACACAGGTGACTGCTTTGCCTCCCGATCTTAGAACTGGATCTTAAACTTGGTGGTTTCAGAGGAAACTGCTACTGCCACAGCCTTTCAAATGCTTGATGTTAAGCGTTGTAATTCTGCAGAGTAACACTCTTGTACCAGATCATTTTCGTGTTCTTTACTCCATCTGCTTCCTTAAGGCACTGAGTTTTCTTGTTAATAATCCTGGTCAGGTGAAATATGGAAGAAATGCTGGATGTGACCCTTAATATTCAGTTCTCCAATGTTTTCATTGGCAAACTGAATTTCTAAAGGCTTGGAGCTACAGTATTTTCTACACTTGAAGCAGCAATTTCCCTTCTACTGTATATTAACAGCCACATAGTAGCGTTTTTATTCTGTGCTAGGGGATAAAATGACTTGGACATTTTAATAACATCTGGTAAATCATTTTCATTTTCCCTCTTACATGATTAATAATGGTCTAGCTAGATGTGTAGATATACTCTTACTGTGTGGGTTCATGCATATATAATGTAATATGGAGATGGGATGATATAGAAAATCGTAAGCAACAGTATGATGGGTTATAGTCAGAAGCTCTAATCTGGGCAGTTAAAAAACTTTGAATGAAATATTCTGGGACTGGAATGTGAGATCAGTTCTGAACATTACAGTTTCAGTTAATCACCAGTCAGCTAAAGCACAGCTCCAAGTGCCTTGTCCAGTATTTTCCCCAGGGGTGGGGACTGTAGAGCCTGACAACCCTTTCACTGAGGAAATTCCTCCTGATGTCCACCCTGAAGGCAACACAGGGCCTTTGGAAACACAGGGCTTGGACTTACAACGTGTCCCCAAATCCTCGCTTGACCAAGGGGAACTGATTTTCTTGCTCAGTCAGGTCTCTCATGGAAATTTATGTCCATCATATAAATACCCATCAGCAGAGCTGTAAAGCTGTAGTTATTCAAGTTTGTGTAGTACTCAATACTTCTGTACAAAATGCAGCCTGTTTTATGATGGTGCTGATTTGTCTTGGAAATCTCTTTCAATAGATTTGCCTTGCAGCCACATTTCAGCATGAAGTGATTTTCAGTGGTAATAATGGAATTATTACACATTTGTACGTCTGGATTTGGACCTTTTGATTCATTCCTGCTCCCACCTTTGCTCCTGTTGTTCCTAATGGCAACAGAACCTGTTCCACTTAATAGGATTTTTGTTACTGCACAATTGCATGACTTAAACTTCCTTGTGCAGTGGTGGCTGATGGTCTGTCCCTTGATCGGAGAAGTTCAGCAATGAGTTTGCAGATGCCGTCTCTCCCACTTCCCTCTGATGCTTGCATCCCATTTTCCTCTCTTTCTTTGTGGTAGCTTGTTTCATAGTTCTTTGTCAACCTGCACCATTGTGATAAAATGGGGATCTCTGCTTCCATGTGGGCAACAAGAGCAGCTCACAAAATTCTCCTCACTCACCTGTGAAGGATTTTTTCCCAGCGCCAGTCTGCAAGCACAGCATTACAAATGTACCCTGAGTCCCTGTTCATCGCAGGTCTGCCAAATCCAAGATTTAAGACCTAACTTGGTAAATATCAGTGCTTTGTTTTGATTCCTAACTTGTTCCAAAGGCCAGCTGAGGAGTTCAAACTGCCTGCCTTCACAGCCAGGCGTTCTCCAGTATTTATTTAGTGAAAGCTGCAGCCTGTACAGAGTAATCCCAGTGCAATATCAACTCGCAAACAATTTTCTAAAGCATCTTTAATGTACAGTGTTACTGTACCCAGAGGTGCAGGAGAGCAGTATTAATGCAGGCATGATAGTTCTGAGTGTTCACACGAGTCCTCCAGGAATAATAAACAGCTTGAAATAACAACCAGCAAATTCTCCAGATGCTTTTTATCCACGTGTTGGCAACTCTGTTGATTCCAGATCAATGCAGGGTATTAAGACATTTATATGATGGAGCTAAAAAGCTGCCAGGTTGTACAAGCACTGGGCTCGTAAAAAATAGGAGATCTGAGTAAAGGCAGTGGTGTTCTATTCATGAAGTGCAGGAATGGAGCCTCCTGACAGCAGAACAGATAGTGCCAGTGGGCAGGTGTGGGCTTTCATTTAGCAGCTGTACGGGGAAACTCGAGTGTGTGTGTGGAAGTCACTTGATTACCCGATCCCAGTGTTTGAATATCTTGCTTTTATAAAATGAGGCTCCTGGTAGCAAGGCACAAGTCATTCCTTAGACAGAGACACACAAGGCCTTTATTTCAGATGCAGTCCCAGCAGAGCTCAGAGCCTGGTTTGCCTCTCCTGTTCCCAGACCAGCAGAGCTTCGGGGTTCTGAGTGATACCACAGCTGGGCACCATGGAATGTCTCTGCAAAGCAGAAATACCCACAGTACTCCTGTGACAGTCAGCTGGTGCCTGGGCTGGTGTCATGGCCCAAAATCTGGACAAATAAGCTGATCTGAAGATGATGAAGGCCTTTGGAGCCCTGTGTAATTGGCTGGGTGGAGATTTGGATCAGACTGTATTTTTTTTTGATTGCATGTGTCAATTTATGTGGATAAAATGAAGTTTCATACAGTTTTTCTTTGAAATCATTTGGTAGTATGAGATTCCCATGGCAGTGTAAACTCAGATCTTGATGCAAGTGCCTGTGAAGTGAAATGGTTTCTGTTCAGGTCTTGTAGCCACCTTTTAATGCAAGAAACATTACACAGAAAGCTCAAAGCTTTCAAATGTTTTTGAAATGTTTTCAGATACAAACTTTTCCTGCAGATGTGTCTGTAGCTGTGGGTGCTTAGAAGCTGAAAATCTTGGCTTCATACCATTTGTTTTGGAAAATGGCTTTATGTATTTCTTGGGCAAAGCATCATGAAAAACTGGAGGGTTTTTGTTTCTTTCTATTTGTACTTAATCTTGCATGTATTTCAGAATATTCTGGAAGCTCACACAAGTGCTGTCAGATGTTTGAATTTCATGTGTTTTGCTTCAAGGACTGTTTTGTATGAAAGCATGTTATTTGTTAGTTGTCATCTATTCCGCTTCTTAAAAAGTTTGTCAGCAAGTTAGGAGATCTGAAAGTATTACTTTGATTTTATTGACCTAATTTCATTTTTAATTGCTTTTTCAGTTGAAATCCAAATGAGGTAATATTCATCAAATAGAGAGAGAAAACAAGCAAAAGAATAGAAACTTTACTTTTTCGCTTTTATGCTCAAATCGTGATCAGTATAAAACATTTTTAAAAGTGGATATTAACTTCTTCAGAACTCCAAGGATTTCATGTCATGTCAAACCACTTCTTCACAGGAAAGCACTGCAGAGTTTTAGCTGGATACTGCACATGGAAAAGCTTTCTAAACATCATCACCTGTACATCCCAGGGCTTATTTCTGCAGCCTCGTTCCTGTGGCAGATTTACTCACATGAGTAATCTCATTGCTTAAATTGAATCCTGTCAGAAGTAACAACTGTGTGAGTAAATTAGTGATTATTTTTATGCCTTCTTTTGAAAACTGTGTTAGAACTCTTCCCTCTTAAATATCTTCCCAGTGTCCCTTGCATCACTCAAGTTACACAGCACTACATAAAATTCATTACAACTCAATTATAAGGCTCATTAGGTAGGTAGTGGCATTTTGGCTATCTTACCAAGTTGTGAAACATATTCATTTATTATCCATGGCATTGTTAGAATCAGAATGGTACAATGAAACCAAACATAACATAAGAGAGCATAAAACCATGGATCTTTGCCAAGGAAAAGTTTTATGTAACCTGCTTTGAAATTTCCCTGTGCTATGTTCATGGCTGGAGCACCAGGGGAGAACTGTCCTTTGGAGGTGATAATGAACTCAGAGCACCTTTGACAGAATGCCACTGCATGCTGCCTTATGCTGGGTTCTGTCCTTTTCATCTCCTGAATCTCTCCAGCAGGTAGAAAGTATATTTATCTACCTGTACATCTTTAAATGCGATCCAGCTCTTGCTTTCTGTGTTAATTAGCCCCGGTTTGCACGGCAGAGTGCTAGCAACAGCAGAATCTGTGACAGGGACTCAAACTTCCCAAGCACTGCACACAGCCAGCAGAGTAATTTGTCCTGTTTCAAGCAGCCAGGGACAGTGTCCCCAACCAGGCTGGCATTTACCAACATTCTGTGGTCATTCTTTACTCAGAGGATCCTTAAAGCCAGTGGCTGCTGATCCTTTCCAGCACTGTATCTGCTGCTGCAAGGATGCTTCCAGGTGGGAGCTTTGGAAACCAGGGTAGCTTTTGGATGCAAGTATTCCTTTCTAGAGCTGGGTATTTCTCTTGGATCAGTGACTGATGTGCTTGTAGATGTTGGGTATGCTACCATTTTGTGCAGATCTGTGCAGCTGACAGGGACATGGCTATACCCTGAGATGCCCATTTAGTTGTGGTGTCACAGAATCATGGAATGGTTTGGGTTGGAAGGGACCTCAGAGATCATCCAGTTCCAACCCCCTGCCATGGGCAGGGAACCTTCCCATGGTGAGGTACATGGAGCTAATATTTCACTTTGGCCTGAATCCCACCCTTTAATCCAATGAAATTCAGACATTTTGCACCTTGCTGTTATTTACTGAGTCCCAACATCATGAAGTTGGAACTCCCTTAGGTTGTACTTCCTTTACTCAGAGACTGCCTCTCAGTCTGTTGTATTGTTTCTATCTTGAGGAGTCTTCCTATCATAAAACAACAGATGGGAAGTGACAGCTCTGAGCTGTTTAGGAACAGGCACATCCCCAGTGATGACTGAAGGCCTCCTGAGAAATGTATCACAGAGAGCCCTGACTCATGCTCCTGCTCCAAAAGTGAGACCCTCTGCTGAGCTTGTCATGGGGAATTTGGTGTTGATTGCCCATGACACGTGTGCTCCCGGGGTTAAGCAAGGCCTTGCGTCAGTCTGGCACACTTCATCCCCATGCTCAGAGCTGAAAGGTTCCCAGTGCCTCAAAGAGAGCAAAATGCCACTGAACACTGAAGAAATCAGAAGAGAGCAGTCCCTTGCACCTCAAACAGTGTCTCCTCACAAAGCCAGGGCTCTGGGAGTTCCCTCTCTCAGCACAGTGGTCACAATCTGATTCCAATCAAGCCTGCCCTGGCAGCGTGAGGCAGATGTGTGCTCCCCTCCCAGCACAGTGACAGCCAGGCACTCCCAGGAGGGCACTGACCAGGCTTTACCCATCCCCTGCCACGCTGTCAGCGCCAGATGAAAAGTGTTGTGTTTGTTCTTTCCTCCCTGCTCAGGGGCCGAGGCGATGAATCTGCCGTGCTCTGTCGGTGTCCTCTGCGTTCCCCAGAGACACTGAGCAGGATGAATGGGGCTGTGTAACGAGCGTGTAAGAATTCCACTCAGGGCTTCTCCAAGTGGGCAGGAGTTACACACCATCACCTGCAGATCCTCTTGCAGCAGGACTTTGAACTTAGCTTTTGATGTTTAAACTGGAGCCCTACTCCCACAAATCTCAGATTAAGTGAAGTCTTTTATAACGTCTTTTCTTGCATGATCACTTCTTGTGCTTCCTATTTGGGAAGATAATGGACTCTGTAAATTCTCCTGTAAGAGCACCTGTGTCAGTGAGAAGCCGTGCCCCAGAAAATTAAATTCTTCTGCTGTATTAAGTGTTCGGATTCCAAGCTAAAGAAACCTTCTGAGTAAAAGCTACTCAGGGCATAGTTTCTCTATTAGCAAAGTGCTGTATACACTAAATTATATTGTGTGGCTGCCTCCAGTTTAGATAAGCACATAAATGAGATGTGCTGAATCTACTCTTTTCACAGGCAGCAGTTCAAACTGGGTGTTGCACTGCAGCTGAAACTTTAAAATGGGCATTATTCATATGAATGGGAGTAGTTACCAGTTAATGCTCACACCTTGATAGGAAAGTAGTGCTGATGAGAAAAGTCAAAATTCCAGCAGCCTCCCGAAATTTCTTGCTGAATTGAGCGATATAAAGTTTTGAGAAGAGTACTAAAATAATATAAGGAGGACATTTATTATTCTTTCACCTAATTGGAATCCATTTAGCTCTTCTCATTTCAGTTTAGTGGCAGACAGAAAGGTGTGCTCTGCATTAGTAAGTGCTGCTCTTCTTTTGGCAGGATCATTCCCACAGCTGTGCTGGGTGAGCACTGTGGGGTGTGCTTGTGTGGGGTCTGTGTGACCCTGGACAGCTTTACTTAAACCCCATCCTGCCATTGAACCACGATGGGCTGCGTGAGCTGCACTGTAAAAGACTGCAAATCCTTGGGACTGGAAGCAGCGACGTGAACTGAGCTGTGTTTTGGTCAACAGACACTGTCCATGAGACAGAATCCTTATGGTTTGTAGCTTTGATTTGGTTCTTGGTCTTCAGACATTGTTTTCTTTTAGCTCACTGACTTCATATGAATGCAAAATACTGATGCCAGGGGACCATCCTAGATAAGGCTGAAGCAGAGAGGGGTTGTTTGGTTCTGGATGTTGACTGTATTTGGCCATAGTTTAAGGTTTGAGATAAAAAAAAAAAAAAGTAGATTTGGCTTGAGATTAAATTTCTTACATTCTCTTGAGATGCTAAAATCAAATGTGGGCAATCCTAGAAGAATTCCTCTGTTTGGAGCTGTGCTTAAATCAGAACAAATTATAAAAGTACTTTAAGATGCAGAGAAATGGACTCTGAGTATGACCATGGAGCCCTGACAGCTCCAGCATTCTACTTGTCTGATTCTGATCTTCCCTTATGCCAACTAAGCCTTAGTTGGATTCACTCTTGGCTTTCTTGGAATAAATTTAACCACAGCCAGGCTGCATGGCACTGAGATCTCATTACTGAAGTCACATGGACCCTCAAAAGCTGGGTAATTAAAGGAATTTGCTCTGCTTTCAACACTGTTCTAACAAAAAGCAGATTTGCCGTTCATGTAGGTAAGACAGAATGATGGCAACAGGCTTGGGTTTCTTTTTCTTTGCAGAACTCCATCGTGGTGTGGATAGTGATTTAATTCTGTGCATTAGCAGGGTTGTGGTGGGATGTGTGTGTGGATTTGTGTCTCTGCACAGCCCAGGAGAGGGTGCTCAGCAAATCCACGGTGCTCACCGCAGACATGAACGTGGCTGATGCTTGCCTCCTTGGTGAACTTAGGAAATCAGGCAACATAAAGGCTTCTCCACTACTTCACCAGAGCCTTTAACTTAATTTAATCGAGAATTAACAGGCATTGGGCAGCATCAGAACTCCTGTGGTCCAGTACCTAAGGCCCCTACCGCTGGTCCTGGAAGGCAAACAGTGCCTGACATTGCAGCTCTTACATCTGTCCTGATGAAGCTGAAAAGCTTTACAATTCATAGCAGAGCTTCAGCTGATACCAAATGGACCATATTCTCTTTCTATTTTCAGACTGATCTAATGAAATCATAGAGACAGCTGAAAATCATAATTAGTTGAGCGCTTAGCCTGGGATTTAGCGAGCTACAGCTGAAGCCAATCTTCAAAGAGTTTATTCTCTTCAAATACTTGGAGATTTTACTTCACCATGAGCTACTGCTCATGAAGGCAAATACTTCTTCTGGTCCTCGTCCTCACAGTAAGTTTATGAGAATTTTTGGTCTTTCTTTCTTTCTTTCTCCTGCCTTAAGTAACAAGGAACCTTTCCTGCTCAGGTCTCAATCAGCCTGCACAGCAATTAAGCTAATTGGCAACACATTTGAAACACTCCCTAATTACAGCTGCAGAAATTTTCAGAGAACAGCCTTTCTGCAATTTTTCCTTCAATCAAAATAAAAAAAGCAATAAACCCCCTGCAACTCTTAACTCCTCCCTGATAAGAATTTTAAAATACTTCCAGAAGAACTTGGTCAAGTGGCTCCTGGACTCTGTGGCTGCTCAGGGCTGTGGGAGGTGTCCCTGGGGAGGTGGGTGCTCCCAATGAATTTCCTCATAGGAAATTTCCCCATGAAAACTCTGGGCAGGCAGTGATGTCAGGAAAAGCACTGCTGGAGACGTGGAATTCTGAGTACTGAAGAGCATAAAAGCTGGAGAAGGCTCTCACAAACTAATTTAACTTAGAGCAGCCTTGGGGCTTTGCTAAGTCATGCAATCAGCCAAACCACCCCCAGGTGTGCCTTCTAATTAAACACAGCGTTCCTCCCTCAGTCCCCCTTCATTTAAGGAGCAGCTCTTGCTCCCTGCTCCCCTCCCTGTGGAAGGACAGTGTGTTACATAAAGCCGGCAGGTCCCGTTTCTAAAGAAAGTAAGTGGTTTGAGTTCTTTTGGTTTATTGGGGTTTTTTTCCTTTGGTTGTGTTTTAGTGGGGGAGAATTTCAACTATGTAAATTGAAGCATTATTAATAACCGATGGCGTCTCACTTGCCATTACAGCAAAGGGCTGAGCTGCTTTGGTGTATGGATGAGGCTGACTTCATCTTTTGTTTGATTTTTTGACCCAGGAGGGGGGAAAAGGCACATCTTCTCTTTTAGTTTCGCGTTTCCTGGGGGTTGTTTGGTTTATGCATCGCCCCTTTCTATGCAGCATTATTTCTACCGAGCTGCCTTGCCTTGTTTTCCGTGTCCAGAGCAGTTCCCAGATCTTGTCTGCTTGCAAAGAAGTAATTTGTTGCCTTGAGCCCTGTGGCTGAAGGGAGTAACGCTTAAGCAGGGATGGCACATGCAGGGGAAGACAATGACTTCTAACACTGTTGAAATGTCAGACTGTGACCTTTAAACAGGCTGAGAGGAGCCGGAGGGCACAAGCCCTACAGGGTGTTCTGCTGAGCAAAGGTGGCTGTTGGCTGGCTCTGGCTCTGTGGGATCGGTGCTGCGCTGCTGCCTTTGGTTTTCCAGCCCATGGAATTACCTGTTCCAAGCACAGATCCCCCTGTGCTCCACTGAGCAAACACTGCACCGTTTCATGGAGTAGCCTCTCAATACAAAAACTGTGCCCATGAACGGGCCTGGAATCCTCAGCTGCCCCGGGAGAGCAGGGTTTGATTTCGCAGCAGGTTTGAAACGCGCACCTGGAGCAGGAAGGGGGCAGCGCTGGTGCTGGGGCACAGGGTGATTCCTGGCACAGGGTCCGGCTCTGCTCCGGGGCGAAGCTGTCGGTCCTGGGGTGTCCACAGTAGCAGGGAGAGTGGATTTTCAGGGACTAAGGGGAGCAGCAGGCAGGAAAATGCCGGTGAGAGCCCAGCAGGTGTGAAGCATTCCCTCCTGTATGGCAGTACCAGCGGGACAGAGCCGGGCCGGGGGCTGTGTGTGCCCAAAGCAGCTCCTGCGGGGCTTGGTTGGCACCCAGGGTGCTGGCCCTGCTCATTCCCACTGTGTGCTCTGTGTAACGAACCTTTCCATTGGAAATTTCTCCCGTTTCTGTGCATTATGATGAGACTCTTCACCTGTTGCAGTCATTTCCTCCCGAGGTGTTGGCACCGCACCTGCTCTGTGTTCCTTCTTCAGGGGAGCAGTCAGGTACCAGAGCTCCCTGCCATGTGTGGAGCTCCTCGCTTGCAGTGGCTGTGGGATCAGTAATGCTCCTTGCTATTTGTACAATTTAAAGCGCTCAAGTCTTAAATTTTATATGTGGCACCTCTGTGAACCGCATGTAATTTGGCAGAACACTTTTAATATGTCTTTTTAATGCTTTTGCTTTCCTTCTCTTTCAGTGGTTTGTCTTGGTTGATTTATTCCTGTGTATTTCCTAAAGTGCCAGGCAGTAAATGTCTGTACATTCTGTGATTTGTTCCATCAATTCAAACCATTTTTCAGGGGCTGGGAAAGGGGTCTGAAGCACTTGCAGGCTGCATGCATGGGTATGTGAAGAAGCTTATCTTAATTTGTAAAACAAGAGATGGTAACATAAATTAGATTAAGTGATCAGTACTCTTCTGTTTGGTCTTAATTATGTGTTTGTTGTCTTCCAAACACAGGTTTAATCCTTATCTTTGCTATGTAATAGAACAACAGTTGGTAGTGATTTGTGGATTTTGATAACCAGGCATAGAAATATTTGCTCAACTACGTATTCCATTTATCCAGTGATTTGTTTTTATCCAGCTAGGACAACGAGAGGTAGTTGGTATCTTCAGGAACAGCCATTCCTAGGGAAGCAATGCCAAGCTTTGAAGAAACTTCCTTATTATGAATGCACTAAATTAAAAAAATAAAAAATTCCAGTAGCTGTTATATGTGTCAGTGCAGTAGAAAGCTGTGGATTAAAATGGAGATGCAGAGTGGCTTTCCTGAGAAAGCAATTTTCAAAAAGTAAGATGGAACTTGAGAAGAAAGGTTGCAGGCTTTGAATTTTTTCTTTTTAGTTTTTAAAGGGTAACATTATCTGTTCCTATGTTTTATCAGGGTTTTCGCCATCCCTCTTGTGGTGCTGGGGTGCTGAAAGGTATTTCACTTTGGATTGGCCTGAGAGAATTGTTTTTAGGCTTTGGTTAGTTTAGCTTGGCAGCTGAAAAATCAGTTATTCACCCAGGCTTAGAGCAGAATATACCAACTGCAGCAGCAGTTCTGTAAATTAACCCTGCTGAACAAAATGCAGTGGCCAGTGCAGCTTCCAGCTGGAGCTGGAATCGGGTGATGCCTTCGTGCTGGGCTGCTGTGGCACACAAATCCCACCATCTGTCTTGCTCCACCTGGCAGCCACTGCTCTTTATTCTGGAGACATTCAATTAGAGAACTTCAGCTTTTAATCTGTTATTTACAAGCAGTGATGTGAAGCATCAGTCAGTTACACAATTGTAGAATCAATTTGGTACAGACTTAATAGATACAACTTAATATGTTTGCTTGCAGTCGGATTTGCACTTAACTGCACACAAACAGCAACACTAAATATGAATTAAACTATTTGAGATGTGCACATGGATCACACATGCAAATACTCACTGGTGAGGATAATTGGGTGGAATGTGCAGGGACCCAGCCTTTAAGAGCTGGCTGTGACAGGGACTCCAGCTTGTGCTCGCTGGAAGTGTGAAGACGTGCTTGGCAGAAAGTGTATTTGTAATTTACTTTAAATGTACCCTAATTGTTTCTGAGCTTTCCATTGTGTGTTTTCCACCAGTGCTTCTGAAATCTCCTGTTGAAAGCTGCTCAGTGGGACTAGAATGCGAAACTATTCATGTCCAAGGAGTAGGGATTTTTGAGTATCCAAGCTAATTGCAGGGTAGGGAAGAATAATCTTGAGCTCCCAGTGGTTGTTGTGCAGCTCTCCTGCAGTCCCTGTTGCTGCTGAATATCTCACATCCTCCACGGAGGAACTGTCCTGCAATTAAATCACCAGAGCAGTCAGCTCTGTGTGCGATGGCATCCTCCTGGGGAGATCCTGACTGTGGCACCCAGCTGAACATTCCAGTTCCTAGTCAGCCTGCAAGAAAACAAGGTATTCAGCTGAGGTGGATTTTAAAGTGACCTTTAGGATCTGTGAGGAGATGTGAAAATGGCTCAAAACTGACAGAACAAACTCCCAGAGAAGTGCCAAGGAAAACACTGGGGCCTTTGTCAGACAGAATCTCTTTTTTTGGTGTTTGTGGAGTGTTGAACTCTACAGCAAATCCATCAGTATCAGCTCATCTCGAGAACACTTTTAAATAGCTGTGAGGCAGAATGAGGCTGGTTTGAAAAGGTACAGTAATTTTCTGAATGAGATTTTGCAGATTTGTATGAGCAAAGAACTTTCCCTAGATTTAGTTAAATGAATGCTGGGTAAGTTTGGGGGTTTGTGTCCTTTGGAGTTTCCTGGGATAGCAAAACAAAACATTATGGGACTGTAAAATGATAATGTCAATCCTCCTGACTCTCCTCACTGTTACACTTTTGAGAGAGGAGCACACTGGTTTATTTCCAGAGCAAGGAGAGATTTTAAAGATAGAGGAACATGCCAGGTATTGTAAAATACGTTTCCAAAGAGGCAACAGCATCTACCAGCACTGTGGTGTTATTTAAATAGGAGTTTAAAAGATTTTCTTAATTTTTTTTATCTCGTTAGTGAATGTAGCCATCGAAGATCAATATTGTAATTGTTGGTTGTATGAATTCAATATTAGGCACAGAGCCTGCAGCAAGATGTAGAGTTGTGATATGAATTAATAAAATTTAAATTAATTAAACCCCCCCAATACTCTGAAGGGGAAGAATGCTCAGTCAGCAGCCACAGACACTCCTGTGCTGCAGTTCCCAGAGCAGCATTGGGAATTGCATTGGGGTGCCCACACGTGGGTTCCTCAGGAAAGGTCAGCAGCAGGATCTGGTCTGTTCCTTTGGCTGACTCAGTGTTCATTTAGTGCTTAGAATTCTTTTTTCCTCCCATCACTAATGGCCTGGTAGCAGAACTGCAGCCTCTGCACAGCCTTGGCATCCCTGCAGAAAATGAAGAGGGAGTTTTGCAGACATGAGAGGCAGAAGAATCTGACCAGCTCTGATTGTCTGAACAGTGTCTGTTTAACCAGCCAAGGCTGTTCCCTGCCCCTCCTGTATTTGTGTCACGAGAATCTCACAGTGGACGTTGGATCCTGTCACTCTCACTCCCCTGCTACTCAGCCTTGCTTTTCTTTCTGTTGGTTCCCAAATACAATTCACTAGGAAAGTCTGTTTAAGTCAAGATATTCCTGGCAAGTATTTCAACTTTCTAATTTTGTGGGTTTTTTTAACTTGTGTTTGACTTTGTTTTGTTCTTTAAGTCTTTGAGATCCTCATTTGTTTCTCTGCAAGTAGAGCCGTAAGTGAGGAGGAAAGGGCAGAAATGGAGACACATAAACTGTTATGCTGAAAACCTCAAATATTTCAGTCTGTTGGACACAGCATCTCCCCGTGCCTGGTACCTTTTCCCCCTGAATCACTCACAGCTGATGGACTGGGGACAGCCCTTTGTGGTTACTGATGTTCTGTGTCTGGAGTGCCAGAAAAGTTTTCCTCTGCCACTCTTTCCCTGTGCCCCAGTAGTTAGTGTGACTGTGAGTTTGGTTTATTTTTTGTTTTCTTTTTTTTTTTTTCCTTTTTCTGATTTTCTCACTGTAAACTTTGTGGTGCCCATCGCTGCTTTGCCCTTTCATGTTCAGGCTGACATCATTTTGTGAAACAATGTCACATCCTTTTATCTAAATGCTTTTCTCTGTAATTATTACTTTGCTGCCTTTTCGGGTGGAAACTTGCCTTTGTTATATGATCTTTCTCTGATCATCTTTGTATCACTTGGTAATATAAAGGTGTACGTGTTCCTCTGAGGCCCTTTTATTGAAATGGTTTCTTTATCTGTCTGTCACTATGAATAATAAAACAACTTCAGGGTTGTTCATCTCTCCCCTAGTAAATGATGAGGTGTCACCTGTTCTAAAATCAATGATTAATTTACAAAAGTTTCTTCAAACTTTAGTAAAATGGGATATTCAAAGAAAATATTGTGTCGTCAGAGCTTGTCAACAGGCTTTATCTGCCTGTGAATCAGGCCCATAAAGGCAGCTGGAATTCTGCATGAGCTGGGAGCTCAGTCTGTGTCTGGAGAGCCCCTGCACAGCCGTGGTGGGGTCGGGTACCAGAGTGAGGAGTGGGAGGTGCGGAAGGGTTGCTTGACCTCTGCTGCTCCTGGGAGTCCTGCCCAGGACATTGTGCACGTCAGGGTCAGGTGCCTGCTCTCACTCCAGATATCATGGCATGGAAATCCTTTGATGCTGGGATTAGACTTACAGAATTATCATTTAGGGCAGCCCACAAGGAGTTCCTGATGGTCAGGCTTATGAAAATGATAAATTCGTTTTGGTTTTGGTTTATTGCTCTGCTTTCAAAGCATCAGTTAGTGGCTTGTGCTAGGACTGAGGATTGTTTCAGTGGTGCTGGTTGCTTCCTTTGGTGGAGAAAGAGCTTCCTTTGCAGAAAACCTTTTTCTGAGTGTTTGTAACAGTGGTTCAGATGTGCTTTGCTGGACAGGCTCTGATGTTTCCTCTTGCAAAGACTTCTGTTTAGGCACATCAGTAACTGACTTTCTGATCAGGCAGATCCTCGTGCAGCTGAAGCATCTTGGCTCAGAGTACTTCCTTCTTTGCCTGACTCAACACTTAAAAGTTCTTTCTCACTGCAGTAGTGATGCTTGATAGTTCTTGTAAAAAGAATGGTTTGAGGCTGTGCAGTCTTCTTAGCAATGATGCTACAAGTGATCTGTCTGCATCTTTGTGAAGTTTAATTTGCTTTATTCAGCATCTGCTGATGCTGAGTGTATGTTGCACTCTTTAAAATACTCCAACTTGTTTAAAATTCTCTTGCAAGAAATGAGGAGTCACCTTTTCACCAAGAAGCTTTTCAGCATGGTCTGCAGCCTTGATGTCCAAATCATCTTTCCCTGACTTCCTAACAAGCTCTGCAGAGAGATGCAGAACTGCAGTGAGAGTTGTAATAACTGGGGGAAGAGGGAGAAGTTGGCAGGTTGGGAATAGCATTGCTCATGGAGGAGAATGATAATTTCCCAAGGATGAAACGGTCACAGGGAGTGTTATAAAGTGAAGTAAGGCAGAGCAGTCTGAAATGCTAATAAGGAGAGGATTTAAAAAGAAATTGGTGATTTTGGGCCTTGAAGCCATTTTTCTTTTTAATTTGTTACAGATAAATGCATGACTCCTGGGTTGCAGGGTTCTATTTTTGCTTTCCTCTTTGTGACACATCGATTTGGCCTTATCGCTGCTCTCTGGGTACTTGCCCTTTAGAGTGGTGTTGGTTACCAAAAGCAGGAGGTTTTTTTGGAAACTGTTCTTTAATGGTGTGACAGCACAGGGAGGAGAGATTAGGGCTCTTGCTGCAGATGGGCTGGGTTCTTTAGTTTTTGTACTGGTTTGCCCATTTTCCTCTTCCAGGCAAGTAGGTGAGGAGTAACAGGAACTCAGTGCTCTGGTGTGAGTAGTGACAGTGATCAATTAATTGACAGTGATCAATTAATTGACAGTGATCAGCTGCTGCTTCAGCCTTGTGCTACACAGGGAATGATGTGATCACTGGAGACTTTATAATTTATTAATGCCTTCATAAGGAAATGCTCAGCTGGAAGCACAAGTTCATCTGCAGGGCAGGAGCACCCTTTGGGCTGCCCTGTCCATTGGAGGCAGGGGTCACACCACGCTGTGTGTCTGAAGAGATGGGATGGCTCAGCTTCCTGTCACCTGTGTGTGACACAGCTCTTCCACAGCAGGGTGTGGTGGCTTGGCCTGGCTTGGTTGTTTTTGTTTGTTTCCAGTGGGTTTGGGGTTTTCTGTATAGCAAAGTAGTGGAAGTCTGCAGGAAAATGTGACAGGCTTAGTCCTCAGCCTCCCCTTACATTTTGCCACTGTGTCCTAAAGCTGCTGGCAGTAAAGCAAAGCAAGCCTTAATCCAGAGTTTTAACTGCAGTGCCAGTGATTCTGAGGAACCTGAAGCTGCCACAAGGCTGGCCAAAGAAGGAACACAGGAGGTCATCCTTCTTTGAGGGCTGTGGAGGCTGCTGGAGCCTAGGGAAGGAACAGGACAAGCAGCCTGCAAATCCTATAGGATGGGAATGATCCCCCTCAGATGATGATAAACACAGTCTGAATCCTCTCTGTCCACTGGAAGTGACACAGAGTGGCAGAGCAAATCATCCCCCTGTTAAAAACTGGCTGAGTTACACCTGGGGAAGGGATTCACTCTGTTTATAGCTTAGTTTTAAAATGCCTCCCTTTTGAGCATTAGCAGATTCAGCCACTTAACTAGGTTAAAATGGAAATATCTTAATTTTTCAGAAGTGAGCACGAAGTTTTATTGGAACAGACATCTCCTGTGACATTACTTTCCAGAGCTGAAAATATATCCCACTAGCAGATTTTTGTTCTTGATATTTTAGCTAAAATTATTTCAATTCATAGCAAACCAAGAAAAACAGAAGTATTCAGAAGATTCAAGGAGAGCAGCTGAAGTGAACTAAAAAGGTAAAATTTCTGGCCTTACTGAAAAGAGCCACTTATCTCAATCCCCAAGATACAGCAACAAATTTCATCTATTGCATTACCAGCCTGAACTTGCAGCTGGGAAGGCAATTTTATGAAGAAGTTGTTCTCTTCAATCTACAAGAAAAAGACAATTTGCTTTTTTTTTTAATAGTAGCATTATATAATTGATTGGAAGAGTTTTATATCTCATGAATGCTGGATGATTGTGGATTGAACAGTTTTAAAAATAAAATAACTGTGAGGGCTGAAATCCCAAGGATCTGGCAGTCCAGAATGAAGTTAGTGGTCTGGCAGAGTCCTTCAATTTTCTGAAGCCATGGTCAATAACTTTGCAGTAGAACTGAGCTATGAGGAGTGTTTCTGTCACTGGCTGAAAGCTGCTGTTCCATGATACCCGAGAAATAAAGACCGAGGATTTTTGGCCAGGCTGCAGTACAAATTAATGGCTTAATGAGGAAAGCAGCGTGACTCTGAAGGGGGAATGCAGCAAGTGTACAAATGTCACGTGGAGGGATTGATGCACCAGCTTTGGCTGTGCAGGAGTAAACTGAACACACTGCCTTCTTCTCAGAGGCTTTCAAATTCACTGACCCACAAATTGCTTGCTTCTTCCATCGATGGCAAGTGCTTTTTAACCAGTGGCAGCCAGAGGAAAATTTACTGAGGAGAGAGGAAAGAAAAGCATTCTGTGAAACACCTCGGGTGGCCACTGACTGAAATCCTCAGCAGACTCCTCACAGCATGAGGGGTCACACACAGTCATCCTTGCAAGGGCTTGAGGAATAATGCTCCTGGCATAAGCAAGGCATCAAAATTGGGTTTGATTGGTTCCCTTCACACTGCTGGGGACCATCTGAAAGCAGAATGCTGTGAGCAGCTCCCAGCTGGGGTAGGGTGGCTTCCCCAGAGCCTGGTGGAGCAGCTCCTGCCTCGGGGGTCAGCCCCCAGGATTCTGGTGCTGTGGGGCATCACTGGCTCTGCCCCTCTGCAGGAATCCGGGTTTCCTCTGCAGTGATGCAGCTTAAGGGGAGCTGTTCTTGCAGCTTGCACTTCTGATCAGGTTTGAATTGAGTGGCTCTCTCTGGATTATGGGTTAAAATCCTCAGAGTTTGTTTAATCTGGTCCCACTCTGATGTATATCCCCACAGAACTGGCAGGGCTGCTTCATGCCCTGCACTGCTGCTCTTGGTTATTCTGCTGCCAAGGCCTCCATGGGGAGGTTTTCAGACACAGTGATAAAAGTAAATTGCAGTTCTTGAATTTATTTGTTTATTTTTCTGTCTTGATGCTGTTAACAGCACTTCAGTTCCCCTTCCTTTGTGTTGTCTGATGTACTTAAAGTGAGAGAGTCACTGTGTTGTTCTTGTCTTAATTATTCAGGTGGGTTATTCCAGTGGAATTTTGGTTATGATGGCATAGATGGAATGTAATATTTAGGACAGATTATATAATTTAAATCTTTAAAACACCACTTTTATGCTGGATCTCGCTCAATAACACTGAAAATTGTTATCTTCTGCACTTCTGCCTTTGCAAAAATATGCGTAATTTTTACAAAAATAGTCATGGTTGTAATTAAGGACGCTGATAGTTGTTTTAGTTTTTAATTTCCTATCCTTCAGAATCCTTAATAAACTTTCACGGTCAAAATCCAGGTGATACTGCAGAGCTCAGTGTTGTTTTTCAGCCTTTTTTTCCCCTGTTTGTGCTGATTATAACTCTCCCCAGTTAAAAGTTTAAAATTGTTTGAATTTTTGGCCTTTGGCTGTTTGGAAAGCTGCTGCCAGCTTCCAGCACAAGCCAGTTCATATTCAGTGCACGTTCACAGCCTGGTGGTGGAGGATGGACACAGTGAGGGACCAGTTTGCCACTGCCCAGAAATTTAAAGCCAGTGGACCCTGCTCCAGCTGGTGAGGTTGTTTCCTATTTTCATAGGCAGTTCCTTCTGAGGGATGCCCACTCTAACCCGGGGTTACTTTGTTCTGGTTTGTTACTGGTTTTTAGGTGTTTTTCTGGATTTATTGTTAAGAAGTCAGCTGATTTTTGCTTTACATCTAGAAAGTCTTTTGCTCCTTTTTCTAAACTTCAGTTTATCATTTTGCATTGTGTCGGGGCCTGGAGTCTCTACCCACGATCACAGCATTGGGATTCCAGGGGCTGTTCCTGCATAAATAGTAAGATAAGTCTGTCGTGTTTGCAGGACAAAGAGGAATGAAACAGTAACACCCTTTATTTTTTGGACATAGAACAGCAGCACAGGAAAAATGACTTGTCTGCTGTTGCTCAGAGTGGGTTGCAGTGCCTAAGTGGAAGATTCATGGTTAGGAGTAACTGGCATCAGTTTAGGCCACCTCAGTACTTATGAGCAAATAAATATTTAGGTCAGATGCCAAACAAAAAAATAAAAGACTACTAAAGCATTTGTGAATTAGAGCTTGAGAAACTGGGTTGTCTTTGAATGCCATCTGTGGTAAGCCTTTGTCCCCTTTCTGAATGAGGGTAAGGATTTGAATTTGCTGTGGGGGAAGAAAAGGCAATTTATTTCATAATTAGGGTGGAAGATGTGAGCCTGAAGGTCAGCTGTTTAAATGGGAAAGGTGGTTCACAGATTTGCATCTGTGTTTGTTAACAGTGTGTGTTTGTTCTTGGGGACTGACAGTTCCTAGAAAGGATGCAGAGCTGATTCTTTAGCAGGATATCCTGCCCCAGGTGATGGCTGGATGGCACAGCTGAAATCGGTGCCACTGGAGATGTTCTTTGTGATGGGCAGCCCCCAAATAAGGCAGCTGTGTTTGGGGACAGTGCAGGGTTAGGCATGAATCCTGATGGTGACTTACAGGAAAAACCCTCTACTCGTGGGTGAAGTAGAAAGGGCTGTAAATGGGGTGCAAATACAGCTCCTTTTGAATTCCTCAGCACCACAGTGATGAAAAGGAGCTGTTGTGCAAATTGTGCTATTGTACTGTTTTTAAACTGAAATTCAGCCGTGTGCAGGAAACCATTTAGAGTCCATGTATTGCCTGAGAGTGCTGAAAAGGTCTGAAGAGAACTCTGAGTGGTCCATGTGCTGCATTTGATGTAAGATCATTGCCCTGGATCCCGTGCAGGTGGAGCTTGCTGTCATGATCAGATTGGTTTAGGTGTGCCTGCGCAGTGATCTGGGCGATTTTGTTCTCTGATGATAAATGTCTGTTGCAAGTGAAGATACGACCTTTGGCATGTGTAAACCTATACAAGCTACTCCTTTTAATCTGCCTGTCATGCAGAATGTGTCATAAACTGTTGTTTCCCAAGCTGATTAGATAAATCATCATCTACCTGGGCCACCTCTGCATGGACTGATGAGGTTTATTGCCACTAATCCCAGCTGCAGCACTGCTGATCACTTTACTGAAGTCAGCGAGTTTATAGCAGACTGTGACCTAAAGATCTGATCTTTTAAACTCTCCTTTCCTTCCAACAGTGACTGAGAGCCGAGGGATCCTGGAGAGCATACAGAGGTTTTCCTTGCTGCCAACTTACCTGCCTGTGACCTATCGTATCCACAATGCAGACGTTTCCTTCTTTCTGAAGGAAGCCAACCAGGATATTATGAGGAACTCCAGCTTGCAGTCCCGGGTGGAATCCTTTCTGATCTACAAATCCAAGAGTCCACCCGTGTTAAATGCCAGCTACGGACCTTTTTCCATTGAACAAGTAGTGCCCCAGGACTTAATGTTGTCTTCAAATCCCTTTGGATCTACTAACAAGTTCTCCTTTAACTGGAAACTTAAGGCTTTCATCATGAGCACCAAGATCTACCTGAGCAAGCCCAGGGTGCAGGTGCTGTTCTACATCGTGGGCAGGGACTGGGACGAGTACAGCCCCTCGGAGCGGCTGCCCTGCCTGCGCGTGTTTGCCTTCCGCGAGACGCGCGAGGTGCGGGGCAGCTGCCGCCTCGGGGGGGACCTGGGGCTCTGCGTGGCACAGCTGGAGCTGCTGCCCAGCTGGTTCAGCCCCCCCACCGTGGTTGCTGGCCGTAAGAAACAGATGGACAAGTCCGAAGGGAGCCCCGTGGAGCTTTACTACTCCATCCAGGCAGGAGATGAGAGAGGGGAATGCACCAAGGAGGATGTGAGGAAAAGCAACGGGATCCGATCGGGGCGCAATGACATCGATGAGTCGGGACCCCCCCTGCAGAGGATTGGAAGTGTTTTCCTTTACCAGACACATGCTGCCCCTTCTTTAACAGAAATGAGGTTGGATAATAATATTGTCATCCAGTATGCACCAAAGGCTGTCAAGCAGGGGGACATTTTGACTTTCCTTGTATCTGTTGCTAAGAACTCGACAGAAGATCAGTTCACACTGAGGTAAGGCTGCTTTGTGTTTCCTTGGTACCTTACAGTTTCTCTGCTCTTGGAAGTCACTTGCTCTGTATAAATTGCCTGGCAGTCCCTCCCTGCTGCTCTCCAGACGTTGTATTGCAGTTGGTTGATGCAGCATTTCTCATGTTGTTCAGTCTGATAGTGTATGAATTGTCTGAGCTGTGACCTCTTGGAGTGAGAAAGGCCTTTTCCTGAAGTTGTCCTTCGAGGAGTGCTTACAAAAGTTGAAATGGTAGAGCTGGGATATATCAAAGTACTAAGAGGAGATAACATCTAAAGTCTTGGGAGCTGGAGTTTTTAGTTCTCCTGGTCTCTTGCTGGACTCATGTTGAATAAAGCTTAAATCTGCAGTTGTTCATAGGAAATGAGCAAGAATTGGGCATCCAAGTAGGATTCACATGCTTCAGCATCTCTCCCCAGCTTGTTGTGAGCCTGGTTCTGCATTAGGGGCTATTTGAGGTTCCTGAGAATTACTGATAGACCAAAACAATTGCTGACAATGAGAAGCTCCCTGAGGGGGGTGGTGGTTGGTGTTTGGATGAAACATCAAGTGCCTGAGGTTCACCCCATCCTGCCCAATCACCGGGGTGTTACCAGAACAGCTCCCTGTGACCACCAGTATAACTCAGGATGACCAGCAGGGCTGGGCTGGGCACACAGAGCAGATGTGTGGTGCCTGTGGGGGGACTGTCCAGCTGTCCTCTTCCCAAGTCAGCCCTGTGCTCCAGCACTGCAGACGAGGGCAGCGTGGCTGGTGTGTGGAAAATCCGTGTGTGCAGGGAGGGTTCTGTTCTTTGATCCCTCAGCGATGGCTTCCTGAGCTGGAGGTAAATGTCACACTCTGGCTCCTGGGGATGAGGCTGATTTGTCTTAGGTGTTTGTTCTGGAAATGGTGGGTGTTGCAAAGCTCCCCAAACATTCCTCTGAAAGAGCAGGTGCATCGCAGGAGGGAGCAGTGACCTCCCCTCCTCTGCAAATAGCACAGAGCTGGAGC
Organism: Rhipidura dahli; assembly: GCA_013399225.1. Lineage (NCBI taxonomy): Eukaryota > Metazoa > Chordata > Aves > Passeriformes > Rhipiduridae > Rhipidura > Rhipidura dahli. The sequence continues at coordinate 899,232 of VXAC01005548.1, read as the reverse complement.
TGTGTTCATGAACAGCTGGGCTGAGCACTGGAGGTGCTTGGAGCTGCCACCTAAGAAATCACACCCTGCTGTGACTTGAGGTGGAACTCTTGTCTCTGCTGGTTACACATCTTGCATTTCAAGGCTTGAAATGGAGCAGGGCTGTAAATGGAACGTTGTTGAGCTGGGGTGTCTGCCTTGGCCTGGAGTGACACCACTCACCTGAGCAGTAAGAGCTTAACACAGTAATTTTTTTCCCCTTCCCCAGGAAGATTTGTGGGGGATTTCTGGGGGAAAAGATTTGCCCAAAAATCAGGACATTTTTCCTTTGCAGATGTGTGATAAATATAAACTGAGTGACCACAGCACTTGGCTGCTGACTCAAGGGCAGGTATTTCTTTTTCATCTGGTGGAGGACAAGCACCTCTCCTCACCTCATCAGTTTCTCACTTTCTGAGTCAATCCAAGATTTAAATTGTTTCCTGAGTGCTGATTTCAAGCCAAACAATCCAAGCTCCTCATAGCAAGTGTTCAGGGATGTCTGTATTGTCAATACTGATGACTTAGAAGGGGTCACATCAGCAGACATGGAAACTTCTGCTACATTTGAAAATAGGTTTAAATATAAAAATTAAACCAAAATTTTTTAATCTAAAAGAGAATTAAGGTAAAAATGTTTGTTTTCACTCTGTAAATGTAGAGTCTTAGAAATCTCACTTCAAAGCATCTCTATTTCCATGAGCTGTAATCCATTAGAAGAGGAGCTAGTTACAACCATCAAAATTATAGTACATGTAGGTTTATAAAATTTTCAGAAACCTTGCTTTGTTTAAATTAGGATGAAAACTCAGCATCTGAACTTTTAAAGGAAGGCTTCTAAAATGAATTTTCTGGAACAAAAAGGAAAAGATGTTTGAATTGTAGCTTTTTATTTTGAGATCTGAGGGATCATAAACCAAAAAAAAAGCTAAAAATAGGGAGCGAATATCAGTTCAAAACGAAAAGTGTGGCACTCTTGTCTTAAAAACAGCACTTTGCTGTTACCTTTTAAAAACAAACTTCTGTAACAACTTACAACTCATGTTGCTTTCTTGAGTTTTGATTTCTCTTGACCTGCTTTTCTGAGAGAGCCTGGCTTTCAGGCTCTCACCTGCTGCAGTGCCAGAGCAGATACAATATTGTTTAACTGTGCTTGCAGGGAGCCATTCCTCTCTTTGATCTGGTTACAGCATCCCTAAGGCTTTTCTGTGGAGTTTTTGGTCAGAACTGTGCCATGTGTGTTCATCCCTCCATGGTGTGTTCTCCATCTCTGGTCTCTTCTCATTCCGAGCTCCCCTCTGATCGAGGAAAAGGTCCCCTCTCCCCTCCCCCGTGGAACTCTTTTATGATTAAAATTGTATTAATTTTGACTTTGAAACAGTCCACTATTTTTTGAAGTTCTGCCTTGGGTGGCAGCAAGGTTTGGAGCTGCATTCATAAAGTGAGGCTGAGGGCTGCTGGCAAAATGCTTTTACCATTGCTTTTGCTCCAGTGGACTGGAAATCATGGCTTGAACAGATGGAAAATATAGGAGATACCAGTCAAAAATGAAGAAACAGACATGCAAAACAGCCAAAAGTAAAAAACTACTCATCACTGCTGAATGGTTTTTGTTTCAGAACTATCATGCTTAGAGTGAACCTTATCCCCTTTCTGATAGGAAATTGTCTTTAAGGGGAGCCTTCTAGAAACTGCTGAACTCTAAAAGATGAGGGGAAAGGTACCACTCTGGTTTTTCTCTTGTGCTGTTGTTCTGCACAAGGGAAGATTTAGAGGAGTGAACGTGAAACTGATGGACTGCTTTTAATTTTGTGAAAGAGTTGGACCATAAGAGCCAAGGTCTGGGTTTTGTTTTTTAATGAGCTAGGGAAATTAAAAGTATTTGTCTTGACTCTGTATGGGTGTGAGAGAGAGAGAGCAAAGGAAGAAGATAGATTATAAATGGTGGGTAAATATGGAATATTGCAGTAGGTTGAAAGCTTCAGCTGGAGCACTGGGCCTTGGGAAACTGATTTCTCAGCTTCATTCAACTCTTGCTTCCCCTTTTGCACCTTCTTTTCCCCTTTCCATGTGCTGCTGGCCAGGGAATGCTGAGGGCTCTTCCTTCCTATCATGGGCTCTGAAAATTTCCCAAAGTTCATAGAAAATACTCCAGTCTGTCTTGTTTTGCTTTTTTTTTGCTCCAATTTCATAGTGCACATATTGGAAACTGAAACTACAGTAGAACTTTATTTGAAGGGTTTTGCTGAGAAAGGAAAACATGAAGTGTAAATTCATGTCAGCCCTTCCAAATGCTTTCAGCAATTAAAACCTGAAAGCTCTGCTGTTACACAATTCCAGTCCCTGTTTGCAGCAAGCCCCAGCTCCTGCTGGTTATGAACTCGGTGCAGTTACAGGCATTACAGTGCAGGGGTGCCAGGGTTTCCCGGAGTTAGGAACAGGAGTTTTCTGAATCCACACTGTAGGTACAGCTCTGGTTTCATCAGCTTTCTTCTGTTTTGCTGGGCCTAATAAACATAACCTTCTGTTTTGTTTTAAAGTCAACAGGATTGGTACTTTCTGCTTGCGACCTTTTAAATTTGTTTTCCCATTTCTGGAGATGAATCAGCAAGGAAATTATGGAGCTAGAATTGCCTTAAGCTGCTGAGTGTCAGGCCTAGATATATTCATGAGTGAAAAAAGCAGCAGCTTTTTTTTTTTCTTTTTACAATTACTCAATTAATAATTATACTTAGTGAATCCTGTGTGAGGAAATGACTGAAGGCTGTAACAGAAACTCGTAAACCTCAGATACTGGGGAAAAGTAATGTTTTTTTTATAAACTCTATGCTATTTCTGCATTTGTAAACCCAAGTTGGGAGTTGGACATCTGTAGGTACCAGTTTTATAAACTACTGAGAGGCTTTGTGATTTCCCTCTGGTGTTTTTAATATCTTCTTTCTGATGATAATTGTGGGAATACGGGGACTGGTGTGAAATTGTGGTAGTGAATAAGCAGTGCTTATTGATAATTGGGAAAATTTTCCCCAAAAGGCCCCTAGAGTTTGTTACATGAACTTCACTTATTTGCTGTTTTATCTATCAATCAATAATAATGCAGCAAACATGAGAAGGGCTGCATAAGGACATGGGGGGAGCAGAGCGGAGATCATTAGCACTCAGTTTGTACAGCAAGGGAATCTGAACAAGACTGGCATTTTATCAAATTGCTTGTGTGTTCTTCTGGTGCTGGGCTAAATCAAATCTTATTCTTAGTGCTGAACCAAATCGTATTTAAGTAGCAGAAACAATCGGGGAGTAAGTGGTGATCAAGGAAGGTTACCAGCCACATAAACTCTGATGAGATGGGCTTTTCTTGGGCCAGAGATGATGTGGCTGTTTCATGGTACCCCAGCCCTGAGCTTTTAGCTCCTCTGCCAGATTGAAAAGAACCTTCTTGTACATTTTCCACTCCTCCTTCTATAGCTTTGCTTCTATCAGTTACACAGCCCCTTCCACATCCTGGTTTAAACAGCTTTTAAAATCTTGTCATAACTGACTTCCCCCCCTCTTCTAACTGATCTCGTGGCTGACTTTGGCCAATTTAAAACCTATGAGAGAAGAGGAATTAAAAAAAACCAAAACCTAAAATAGCTCTGATTTTTTTGAAATACAACCTCTACATTTCAGCTTTTTCACTGCTCAGTCCTGATGTAAAAATGAGGTTGAGGTAAGCAGGAGTTAGGCACTGTAACCTAAGAGAGGAAAGTCCTGTGTCTTTATTGTTTCATGGCAATAAATGTTCTCTCCCAGTGGGAGCTGGTGCAGAGCTGGCTGTCCTGCATTGGGCTGAGCTGAAACCACCCCTCTGCTGCTGCCTGGGGGGAAAGGCTTCTCCTGCAGACTCCTGGGCTTTCTGCTTTCACACTGTACAAGCAGGAATTAACTTTCATAGCCCGTTTATGAGGTAGTCAAGCAAATAAAATATTCTCCATCTCATGGATGGCAAAAGAGCTTCCCTGCTTTCCTGAGTGACTTGCTAATGGCCCAAAATTGTCAGTGGCAGTGTGGTGACAAGTGCTTAAGAACTATTGACTTCTAGGGCACTCTATTACCTCCTCTGCACTTGCAGGTTATATGAGGAAGAAAATAGTTCCTTCTGTTAAAATTATTCCAGTTAACATCCTCTGCCTTGAGAATCAACTCACATTGACTGAGCCAGTGTCAGAAAACAGAGACAGATCCCACAAGCCTTTACTCACACGAGTGGCCTTTGCAGGCAGCTGTTATTTCTGGGTTATTGCCTTGGCAGCAGGACCCAGGAGCTGCAGTTGCACTCCAAAGCCTCTTGCCTTCCTCTCAGATCCATTGCAGAGCCTGGCTCCAGCCTGGGCAAGGCGTGCTTGGAGCTCCTGTGAGTTAAAGCTGTGTGAGCAGCGTCTGGGTGCTCTGCTGCAAACCCTGGGGTAACTGCCTGCCCTCGGGGTCACTGGGCTGCAGGTCCCTGTCCCAGTCTCACAGGCAGAGACTGGACAGGTTTGTTTTGCTCCTCCTGCTGCAAGGGCTCCGTTTGCCTCCGTTCCTCTCCTGATCCCTTGGAAACTATGAACGTTACTGGGAGCTCTTTGAAGCTGCACTCTCTGGGATGGCACTGCTGCCTTGCTGATCTATTGCTCTGCTGTGTTATAGAGGCACTGTGAGGTTTAGCTAGGGAAAAGTATTTTTGCAGCATAATTCATTTATTTAGGGAACTGAAGAACATTAGCAGAAGTCAACTTAACCTGTATTTCCTGGCTATAATCAAGTTAGGTTTTTGTTGGTGGTTTGTTTAGAAATGGGGAGGTTTGGGGCACTGAGAATCCCCCAGTTCATGGAATTGGTGCCTGAGTGTTATTTTCTTCCCACAGAACTGCTTAGCTCTCAGTGGAGAGCACATTAGCGGCTCCTGGTAGTAAGAAATGAAACAATATGAGAGAGGCTGTCAGGGCCTGCTGGGTGGAGAAGAGACGGATGCTGAGGGTGATTGGCACTGACAGGGTGTGCGCTGCCGCGTGTGCAGGTGCTGCTCCTGCCATCCATCAGCCTCGTGGAGAGGTCACCGGGATGGGACATCTGCTGGGGGGCAGGGGCAGGAGCCAGGGCAGGTCAGGGCAGCACTGCAGGTGTCTGAGCACAGATAAGGAGGCATCAAACACGGGGCTGAGACAGCACCGAGGGCTCTGCTGTGCACGCTCTGCCCCAGAGCTGTTTGATTTTTCATTGTTCTATCAGCACCGGGGGATTGCACATCCAGTTCGTGATGAACATGTCCATTCCGCCTCCTTGCGCTTCCCTAGTTACTGCTGACAAGTTCAGCAGCTCTCCTTTTATCTATATTTACGTGCCTGAGTATGTAGAACATTCTTGTAAAACTCTGGGTCAAAGAACTTCCTTTCTGTTCCTCTGATATTCTAGCAAAACATGAAATCTCATCCAGGTAAGGATTTTTCCTGTTTCCAAAGTACTTTAAAAAATAAAGGCCAAGTACATTGAGGAATAAGATATTTCATGGGAGGAAAAGTAATGTTTGATTTGAAATTATTGAAATAGTTTGACTTTTCAGTGTGCTTTCACATTTCTTAAGGGTAACATTTATCCAGGATGAACACACTCATATGAAATGCATTAGGCAATCTCAAAGTGCATTTTTGATCACAAAAATATAGGAACATTAGTTTCCCACTTGTAATGGCAAATCTGAGCCCTTTTAGATTTTTAAGGTTATTACTTATTACTACAGGTCTGGCAGATCCTTGTAACATCTGTGTAAAGCTGTGGTAATAAATTGCCTTGTCACTTTATCAGATGCCAGTTTGCACAGCATCAGTCACTTTCCAGAGCAGTTTTCTCTCTGCTGGTCCTTCCTGGAGCCCATCCTGCCCAGTGTTCACAGCCCTGAGCAGTGTCTCACACCACAGCAGCGAGCCCTGCCTCCCTGACAAGCTGCACCTCTGGCTTCCTGGCTTTGCACCTTCACTCCTGGCTCGGTTTCACTGGCATTTCCCAGCTCACTGCTCTGCAGTGTTTGCCATCTCTCTCTTTTCAGGCTGCTGCATCCACGTCCCCTTCCCAAGGCATGGAATTCCTATGGGAGTGCAGGGAAGGGGAGCTGCTGCTACAGAATCAGTGTTGGTACTCACTGATCTCTTCACCCCCCTCCCAGAGAATACCAGCAGTGAATAGCCTCGGGTAGGCAGTTCATGGCACAAAATAATTGATCTGTGTTACAGTAGATAGAGCCTGATCTAAATCTATAACAGCTTAAAATGGTGACACTGAACCCTGGCTGCCAACGCAGAAGTTCTGCCTTCAGGGTATCAGAACTGCACAGCCTGAGATACTGGGCATCACTGGCCAAACTGGTGGGGCCCTTGAACACTTAGGGCAGGGGGTAAGCCACGGGGGTACCCTCAGGAGCTTCATGTCTGAAGCCCGGGATCAGTGCCACCCTTCTGTGGGTGTTTGGGGCAATAGCACAGGGCAGGGTTTGTGTTCAGTGTTGGATAGAAGGGGACTCAGTCACAGCCCGTGTCCAGAGCTGAGCCCTGCCCAGTTTGCATCAGGTACTGCTGAGTGGTCTCTGAGTACAGGCTCTTACATTCTCCTGCTCTCCAGGAGCCAAGGGCAGCTGTGCTGTGTTCCAGCAAGGACAGAGCAGTGGGTTGGGTGCCGTGTGAGCTGTGCTGGGCACAAACCTCAGCCTGTGCTCAGGTCAGAGAATGGAGCTCACAGAATCTGCTGTAGCCCCTCGAGTGGCTCTGAGCTGTCCCTGTGGCTGGGCACTGGGCTGGTGTGAGCAGGACAGGCATTGCTCTGAAGCAATGGAGGGACACTTTATTTTCCTCCTGATTTTTAATTGTGGTCTACCTGTTCCTTCCTCAGCTGTGCCTGGTGAACTCTGGTGCAGTGTGCTTTGTAAAGGCTCATCAACAAAGAAATATCTCTTCATAAACCTTTAGATCTAATGCCTGAAAGCTCTGAAGGGTTTGGGTTTGGGGACTGTCATCCTTTTGAGGAATTGCCTATTGTAAGTATTCATTGCTCAAGCTAACAGATACTGAAAATGGCTTTAAATCACCTGCTGGGCTTTTCCTTGCTTGTTAGCTTTATTTATTATTTTATTTCAGGGATAGGATTTCTTGCATCTAGATTCTGAACTTTTAGAGTTCATCTATGAAGGCTTCTTTTTTCCTCTGCAGCTAGAAATGCTAACTGACTTTGATTTATCAAATAAAAATAAATTAATCCTATGTTGAGAGACCCTTTCTAAATTGTGTCTGCACTTAGATTTAGTGGAGACAGTAATTGCTTTGCTAATCCGTAGGTTGGAGCAATCTGTAAACCCTGAAAGAAAAATGTCAGTCATCAGCAGCTGAAGCCATTGTTTGTGGACAAATTTGAAGCCAGAAGGGGAAAGCCAGTTTTGAATGTTCCCACTGCAGTTCAGAGAGGTGTTTAAATAACCATCAGCCCTTCAGTGTGAGGGGAAGGAGGGGAGCTGGGGCTGTGTGCGTTGCTGAGAGAGAAAGGAGCTGCAGCCAAGAGAATAAACACCAAAGCTGCATGGCTTTGAGATCTTGTAATAATTAGGTGGATAAAACAATTTGGAATGCCTGAAAAATCTCATTATTTAGCTAGAGATGTTTAGGCTTTCTTAATCACCTGGAGTTGGTGATAGTTTTCAGCTGTGAGGGAAGATAGGAAGTGCTTGACTGTGCACTTTTTGGAAAATAGACTTCAAATCTCGGTTTGGGAGGGTTTTAAAATAGTAAGCTGTTCACCACGGGCTTGCAAATGGCTGAACTAGGACCTAACTGAATAAATAAGTTGGCTGCGGGGAAAGAATTGAAAGAGGGAAAGGAGGAGGGAAGAAAGAAGGGCATTCCCCAAGATAAATTAACATCTGTGAAATAAGACACTTCTAAATGTATGCTAATGGCCTAAATGTTTCCATATTCAATTAAGTAATAAGTCCCAAGTTGGCAATATCATCCCAAAACATTCATTTACCAAGCCAGGGCTCCACTGGGAGAGCAGAGGCACCATAATGAACTGATGTGGGCAGTAAGACATGATAATGCCTACTTCAGAGGGAATTACTGCTTTCATAATGCAATTTACAACAAGAATTTAGTTGTTACAAGAGTTTTTTCCCCTCTTCATTATGACAGTGTAATTATGACTCCAGTGGCTCAGAATAATTTTGAGAGGAGTGAGTTACCAAGGCTTTTGTTCAGTGTGTTCTCGGGCACTTTGAATACAGGACCGAGGGCTGCTCTCTGATAAATAATAACCAAGTGGAGGTTCACATGGGACAGCAGCCTACTTGCAGCTGATCTCATCCTCCTTCACTCTGTCCCACCTACACTGGACTTGATGTGCCTTTTTTCCTTGCTGTGTATTATTATTTATCAGTTTGATTTAAAAATCAGCCCAGTTTGACAGTAATGGGCTCTGACACAGTATTTACAGATGTTGATTTCCAGATGTTGATGCAGCTGTAGAGAGCAGCCAGTGTCACCTGAAAGCCTGGCATGAGTGTAGAGCTGTCTGTGTGGCTGGTGGCTGCTGTCACGGGGTACTGGCCACTGGGGATGGACTGAATTCTCTGAAGCCACTTCTCCAGAACAAGTGGCTCCATCCCACTGGATGGATCCCCATGGATTCCTTCCAGACCTACATGCAGGTGCTGTGAGGGATGCTTCCAGTGGCTGCTCGAGCCCACAAGCAATGTATTAAGTCATTGTCAGGCTGACAGTCTTCCACTTCAGCCTCTGAACACAACGAGTGCATTTCAGCATGGAAACAATCCTTGATGTTATGGGCTCCTCTGGCTGTGTTCAGGTTTCTGTTTGCGTTTTCAGGCCGGCCAGGCACTCTGTTCAGAGCAGTTACTCCAATGTTTGTTTGTTTTTCTTCCTCCATTGTCTCAGGAAGAGCTTGTAAGGATGGCACTTGGCAGGCAGAAACTGGCTGGGTGGAATGTGCTTTGTTCATCTCTCTGAGAGGCACCAAGACATTGGCTGTACATTTGTTTCTTAAGACAGTATTGGTAATCATTTTCCATTATGGCAAACTTCTCACCTTCACAGTGTGGCAGACGTGGCTGGGCTGGGTGTGCTGGAGCCTGCAGAGATGGCTCAGGTGAAACAAAGCTCTCTGCTCTGGTGAGGCGTTTTGTTCCAGCCTGAATGAAGAGCTCCAGTGGAATGGGGGTCCTTCTGTGCACCACTGGCACAGTCACACTCTGGGGGTGACTGACATCTCCCTGAGCAGGGAGAGCATGCAGGAACTCATGCAGATCACAGCCCCTCACTGATGGGTGTTTGTTTCCACTGCTGGCTGCAATACCACACCAAAGTCAGGGACCACTAATTCTGAAACTGTGCCAGGGATGTCTCCTGATGGCTCTGGATGTCACTTGAAAAAAAAAACCAAAACAAAACAAACTGCATGTATGGAGTGTAGAATTCATCCCTAGAGGTGCTGACAAGAAACTTCAGTAGTCAAAGCTGATGTTCCTTGGAGGACTCTGTGAATGTGCTGCTGAATGTGCCAGGAGGCTTTGGAAAAACTGGAAATGATGAGTATGTGGTTATCTGATGATTTGTATTGTTTAAAACTGAGTAAATGCTAAGGCAGAAAAACAAAATAGATCAAAAGGGGCTTTTGCACTTACAAGATTGATTTTATTTTTAGGTTTCATGTGTTTTACAAAAAAATCTGACTGCATTTTGCAGTCAAGTGAGCTGAAGCAAGAAAGAAAAGTGAGGCTGAATTGCCTGGTGTCTGCAGGAGAGTTGATAGTTTCCCTTCAGTGGAACTGGGCTCTCCCAGCTCCTTTTGCTGCATTAAACACTTGGGCAGGGTTTGAAGATAGGTCAGACAATACAGGGGAACAGCGAGGAGTTTCTCCTCCTTTTGTGGTTTAATAGACTCTCTTGCTCTGTTTGCCCTCTGAGGGAGCCAATAGATTTAATATCCAATTTCTCTCATCTGCTATCAGAATGCAAATGTGATGGCAGATGAATATACTTTCAAGAATCCTTAACCTAATGGGCATGTAAAGCCTGGTAATTATCAGATGTTTGTCTCCTCTGGTATAATGGCTTTCAGTAATAGGCACAAACCCCACACTGAGATCTTGGTGTGGGCCAGGCACGGATTCCAGCACAGCTTCTCCTGCTCTGGCAGTGGAAACAAACAAAGAAATGCAGCACACTCACTGCATTTGTTCCATTTTCAGATCCCTGTGAGCACCAACTGGAATACAGGGTTAATAACCAAAATGTAGCATTTCATCCACCTTTGGTCCAGCATGTGTAGCCACAATGGCAAGCTGCCCATGCTGGGTGTGCCACGCAGGCAGGGCTTTGTGGCTGATACAGAAGGGGTGCAACCTTCAGTTTCTGACCCTCCCAAACCCCATCTTGTGTGGAAAAGAAGCAAACTAGAAAAATAGCTCAGGTTCATTAGTCTCAAATATGGTAATAATGATAAAGGATAAAAAGAGACAGTGGAACAGCACCTGACAAAGTAGAAGTTGAGCCATCATCTTGCTCCCTAACTGCACCACGTTAAAGCCATTTGGAGCAATGAACTGTGGTGGCCTGAGCTGCACTGGGAATAAATGCAGCAGCTTGTTGTATTCCACAATACATATTTGCATTAAGACTGCCCTATTGTGCCCACAATTTTCGAGGTTTTGTTTCTCCTCTGTGGGCTGAAGTATTTCAGCAGGGCTCAGATGTGCACTGATAATGCTGTTATCAGTCATGTGTATTCTTCCAAACTGAGTGTGAACAATGAACTGTGTTCTCCTAGGGCTGAGGTCCCAGGAGCAGGGACAGGGTGGAGAAAGGGGGCTCAGAGATGCTGTGCCAGTGAAGGCTTCTTCCAGAAGCAGCCCCATGCAGGTTTGGGCCAGGCTGAGTGGAGCTCCCACTGGGCAGAGCTGGGTCCACCACCACACCAAGCTCCTGCTCATGCATATTCCTGGAGCTCAGGATTGAGTCTGACTGACAGGACTGCCTGCCCAAGCTCCCAGGGACAGGTGAGGTGGTGCTGAACCTGCAAAGCTGCTGCTTTCCAGTCAGGTTTCCTCCCCTTGGAGCTCCAGCCATGAGTGGTTTATGAAAACAGAGGCTGTATTTTGTTTTCGTAGACATTTCTGGGGACTGCAGCGTTCTACCTGGGGCTGTGTGACAGTCTAAGAGGCGTGAAATTCCTCCCTGGCGTTGGAAATACAAAGGAAAAGTCACAGCCATCACTTCAATTTGAACTTTGCCAAGGAAGGGCCATCCTATGGAGCATTCCCTGGGAGGAGTAGGTGTGTCAGCCTGAGCAGGGAATGGCTCTGGCAGCCACTCACTGATGCTTGTGCAAGAACTGCTGCAGAGGAAGGCTGGGAGCTGTGTGGGGCTTCGTGTCAGCGTTTCTTTGCAGTGCAAGAGGGATTCATTTTGTCTAAAAGGAGCTAGAAAGTCTAATTGAGCCCATAAATGTAACTCCCCCACGACTCTCTTAAAAGTTAGGTGCAGTAATCTTGGAATTTTTCTACTGAGCAATGTAAAGTTGAAAATGAGTTTTTAAACACACTGCGAAACGTGTTTAAAAGGCTCTATTTTCTAAGTGATTAGCTCTCACTAAATCTGTGTGGCAGCATGCGATCAGTAACAAGCCCAGCTCCATTAGAATCCTCTCTTATTTATGACTGACCAATATAGACTCAGCTGTCATCACTTCACTCTTCCAATCTGTTTTCTAAATAAAATCACAACTTAACCATATGCTTGACAGAATTACGTAGCAGCTTTAGTGTGTTTATTTTTCACTCTGCTGTGTACATCAGTCCACACTCAGTTTGAAAGTCTGTTCTTTATTGCTGTTGTAAACTCAGCTGGGCCATTCATACCCCGTGGGTATTCAGAGAGCAGGCGTTTAGAGTCCCATTTGTCCAGTGATGCTGCAGAGGAAGCAGCATTCAAAATCCTTGAGAGAGGCATTGCCCTTCCTTCCATTATATTATATACAACTACGGTGGAAAGGTCTGAGATTTAGAGAGAATTGTTTGATGTACCTGTCTCTTTTTCCCCCTCTCATTGGCAATCAATATTTCTTACAGGATGAAACGGGAGCAAGTTGTTCAGATGTTGGGCTTCTCTTTGGCTTGGCCAGCATAAAAGCAGAGGCTGCGTGCCTGTGCCACTATCATTTAATCTGTGCAGAACATTATCAGTTGATTGGGGAATTAAAACCTGGCCAGCTGCCATCCAGAGCTCAGCAAGCGACCACTAAATCTGTGTGGCTCCCAGGGAAAGGTGGCTCAAAGCCAAAAACTAGACATAAACACAGAGAGAAGACAAATGTATGTATTTCAATTCCAATACATTGGACTTCAGTACCTGTCAGAATTGCTCTGTGTTCCTCTGGAGCTGAAAACTGGAGCTATTAAGCCAAAAGAACTGATTGTTTCACATCCTAATATAGACTGGGGAAGAGGAGAATGGTGCTGCACCCAGGTGGAAAATGACACCTCACTGTGTGCCAGTCACCCACGCACACCTTGCAAACGGAGCCATTAGGGGAGAGAGCTGAGCCCAGAAGAGATCTGATGGGGGCTGGCACCTGAGTGCATTTTGTTTGGATTATGGGGCTGGGAGGTTTTTTTCCTTTCAAGTTCCTGGGTAATGCTTTCAGTGTTTTCCAGCGCCTCCCTGACTCTGCAGCCAGAGCCAGTTGCTTGTTTGTGATGCTGTGTTTCTTTGGTGTTGAGAAGCTCCTGAAATTGGAAAAGGAACGTCTCAGGGTGGAGACTGCAGAGCTGGGAGTGGGATTTTCATGGGGACTCTGGTCCCCATGAAAACACATTTTCATGGTGTTGAATGTTATCAGTGAAGGGCTGGAAGAGCTATGAGCTTGGCAGAGCCAGCATTTGTAGGAGGTGAGGAACTGGATGCACGAGGTTTTCTTCTCAATATGTCACATCTTTTCAAAATGAGAAATATTTTCAAATATTTCAAAATTAATTAAGAAAAATGTATGAATGTGTACCCTGCTGTTTGACAGAGACAACTTGGAACATGTTATCAGCAATGGTGTTCTTCTTCAGAACTAGTCTGCAATATGAACCTCAACAACAAATCAGACTAAGTTAATCAAATACATCACAGAAACACAAACACCACACCAGATACCCTTGGAATCCCAAAACCCTTCTACATGTCAGAATTAAATTAGTCACATAGATGCTGTTTGTATTCTGATATTAATACATGGTCTTTTTGAAGCAGAACTCAAGCTTAGACTGCTTCTACTTAGTGATAGGGAATTTAAAAACAGATTTATAAAGAGAAAGGTGAATTGGGTGGAGTAACAGTAATTTCAGAACAATAAAATGCTTATCCATAGTAGATAGAGTGCCATCTCCCCTCTGTTCCTTTGTGCACGCTGAGTATGCCCCTCTTTTTATCTGCTGTAAATTATGCACTACCTTGCACTGTCACAAGTTGTACTTATCCTCACTAAGCACTAATTAGTAACTACATGGCAAACTCCTCTTTTTAATGATGCAGGAGGGGTTGGACACAAGAGCGTTACAACAGGTCCTGTTCTGTGCTGTGCCATCTGGAGACAGCCCAGGGACTGCCTCAGTGGGTACAGAGCCCTCAGGAACATCCTGTGGCTCAGGAGATACAGACCTGCCTGGAAAAGGAACTGCAGCAGTGGCAGGGACAGACCTGTGTGTGGTAGGTGAGCTCAGCTAAAGCAAATCACAGAGCAGAATTTGTATTTAATTGAACCAATTTTGGGGAGCTTTAGTCCCTTAAGAAAGCTAATAGATGTGGTGCCTCTCAGGGTTTAAAAACAAAGGATGTCTCCTGTTTCCGTGGGAAATTTATAAAATCTGTTATACACATCTGGTTTTGAGAAGATTTATTAAATTGCTTGGAAGTTTTACAAAAACAAGGTACATTCTGGAAGTAATATGGCTTGTTTTGAGATCTATTATGGATGCTGAAAATCTTACCAACCTTGAATAAATCATTGCACGTATTTTTAACTACCTGTCTAGGAATCCTGAAATGAGAAATAGACATAATAAATAATTTATTGTGCAGACCAAGAGCAAGTATGTATATTACACCCTTTGATTTCCAAACACATCTTGCTGAGCAAAGCCACGTGGTTTAAAACAGCTTTGCAGTATTCCCCAGTGTCTCAAAATCAACTTGTGTGCAGGGAACCTGAGCTGTCCCGAGTGCCCAGTGAAATCCAGGGGCAGTTCTGAGCCATGGCAGCTTTGCAGTTCAGGGCTCTGGGGTTAAAGCCTTTTTCTGTTCTTCCAGTCCTCATTTTGGGAGATGCTGCTTTCACATGAGCTCACAGACGTTTGAAGAAGCTCCCACTTGTGTCGGTGGCAACAGCCAAAATCTCTGATAGGAATTCTAAATAAGCCAGAAAGAAACTAATGGACTGAGAAGTTCCTTGCTTATAAATAAATAGAATGTTTTTATTGGGTGAATGCTAAAAGGAAAAGACCGGGAAGGAGAGACAAATGATGAACAAGGACTGGAGGTGGTGTGGGGAGCTCTTCAGGGATAAAAATGAGAATGTGGCTTGCAGATTTTTGGGCAGGGAAGAACATGTGAAAGTGGGAGCTTTCTATGTTTGGGGAAATGGGATTTGGATACTCCCTGAAAAACCATGAATGAATGCATTACAGAGCTTGAGGATTGGTGTAGAACTGAATGAACTTGATGGGAGCAGGGATTCCATCTGACCCATGGCTTCTGTGTGCTGGGACAAGAGCCCTGTGGGTAACTGCTCTCTGTTCCTGTGCGTGGCCTCACCCAGACCTTCCTGGCATTGCTTTTCTGGGGTGGTGCAGGTCATTTCTTCTTTCTGTAAATGTTTCTTTCAAAGCAGCAGCAGCAGCACAGAAGTGCCCTTTTCCTCAGAGCCTTGTTGGCACCCTGCTTTATGTCCCCAGAACTGTCACTTGCTTGGCGTGGTATGGGATTTGGCAAAGTGATCCCAGTTGTCTCTGTCTCTCCCCAAAATGAGCAATGGGATTGCTACAGGAACGTAGCATGGTGAGGACAGCAGAGCTCGTTTTCTCTCCAGCTTCTGTTCCAGTTTGAGGAGAAGTTCTCTGCTATGAATGCATCAAAAAAACCAAGAATCCAAGGAGAGCAGGGTGAGGGGGTGTGAGTGCAGGGATTCCAGCAGCTCTCAAATATCCTCCCCAGGCTGATGAGTTCTGTCTGTCACTGCTGGCCTGATGAAAGCTCATCTGTGACCTTTGGAAGTACAAGATCCTGATGGGACTTGCAGCATCTTTGCTTTCAAAGTGACTTCACAGAACATGAAACTCCTAAGAAGAACATTGAAAGTATCTTGCTGGAATTAATTCTGAGCTGACTTCTTCCCAATTTCATTCAAATCAGACAGTGCAGATGAGAGCTGACAATTTGCATAGACACAGTAATTTGGAGAGGGCGTGCAGAAGAGCTTTTTAAAATCCACATGGAGTTTGTGTCCTCAGTCTCTGAGCATGGGTAAAATCTAGGAAATTCTGAATTCTTAGTCCTTTTTTTCCCCTTTGACTCTCTTGTTTGCTCAAGTCCAATTATTCAGAACCAAAATATCCTATTATATCATGGGCTAAATAGGCACACTTTGCAGCTGTGTCGGGAAATAAATGAACGTTTGAAAATGCAACTCCCATATTGCTGTATTATCATTAGTTTGAGTATGTGCTGCAAATAACATTTTGAAGACCAGGTTTCCTTTTAACTTTGAAAGGGACATATGAATTATTGAAATACTGAGCTAAAGTCTTATTTCAAATTGCATTCTTTTTCTTTAAATGATGTTTTGCTATAAATTTCTGTTTTGTCCAACGTTGCATTTATCTATCTTTGTTTTTCAGCAGGTAATAGTCTTTTCCTGCATTGCCACTATCAGGAGCAGTTAGCTTCAGTTTTAATTAATTCCCTGTTCTGAGCAGAGCACATCTCAAGGCAGTGCCATGGCACTGATCAGTCAGTGCATAACCAAATATGATAATGCCTCTGATAAGGAGTATCACACCCAGTGACCCAGTTTCCAGATCTCAGTCTGACTTTGCTTTGCTTCAAGGACAAACTTACTGAACGTTTGCCATCAGGTAATTCATTCCAGCTGTAGCTACCAGGGCTTCTGCCCAGCTGCTGATACAGGTAGGGTTTCCAGCAGCCCTGCCTGGTGTTTGCCTCTCCAGTGCTGTCCATGGCTTCTCTCCCCCTCAGAGTGGTTTTCTCTGCCAGGTGGAATGAAAGTTAATTAGTGAGTCCTGTGCTGGTGCAGAACATCCATATGTATAGTGATAGCTCTGTCAGAAGCTCAGCTTCCTAGAGGGAAGGTCTTCAAATTAGCCTTCAGGAGGGCCTGTCAGATTTGGTTTTTTTTATTGTTCTTTTTCAGTGCGTACCGTTTTAGTAAATCTCCTCTAGCAGTCACTCCCAGACTGCCAGGCGGATATTTTTGGAAGAGGAGACATTTCTTTATTTAGAAGAAAACCTTGGGGCTGATTTATTGCCCCTTGTAGCTCCATCCCTGCTGCTGCTGCAGCAGATAACCCCTGCTGGCTCTGTCCTGGGCAGGGGATGGTGCTGGGTGCCAGGCCTGGCACGGGTGGCCCAGCGTGCCCATGGCAGCACCAAGCTCTGCTCTCAACACCAGCCAAGGAGCTTCCAAAACAGAGAGCAGGAGGTGTCAGGAGAAGCCTCTCCAAAGGAAGCTGCTCCCACCCTGCCCATCCCCGTGGGGCTGCACAAGGAGGACAGTGAGACTTCAGTGACTGGTGGATTTGAGCTGTTTTTTCCCAAACTAGCCCTGTTATAACAAGTAGCTCTCAGGGGTGTTTTCAGTGTTAGCAAATAGGGATTCCTAGAACACATTAGGAGGTTTTTGTCACTGAGATATGGCTGAATTACAAGCTTTGCCCTGGATTTTATACAATCCTAATGGACTGTAATCCTTGTAATACGACAGGTTTGTAACTGAGATTACTGAAATATTTATCCTTGGCATCTTTCCTTTTTAATATATGTGTTTCCCATCTCTTAAGTGAAAGCAATACATTGACAGAAAACTAGAGATATATTTCATCAGTCTCTTATCAGCAGCCAACAGTAAAGCCAGCGAGAAGGGTTGGGGGTTTTGAATAGCATTTTTGACACTGTGTTTTCTGTATTTCCTGACAAACAGTTCCAAGAGAAGGTTTGTAGCCATGCAGAGGAGACTGACGCTTGCTTTTTTCAGTTTATAACAGCCTGTGCTGAAACATCTTTGTTCCCTCAGCCCCACACTGACTTTCTGCAGCTCTGCACTGTCACCTTGGGCTCCCCAGTCTCAGGGCTCTTTCCACCCACCCCAGTGCTGGTAGCAAACAGATTTAAACCCATCACTGAGCTGTCAGTGCCCCAGCCCTGGGCAGGGCTGGCTGTCTCTGTGGCTGCTTCGTGCTCCTTACTTGGAGCTCGTGTGTTGTGTCCCCGGCGCTTTGCTCAGTGGGGCTGGGGGTGACAGGGCCGTTGATTAATTGGTGTCTCTGTTTAATTGGTGTCTCTGTGCAGTGCCTCGAGCTGAGGCTGCTGTTCAGAGCCCGTGTGATGCTCATGGAGCCACCTTTGGTGTGGGCTCGGAGCAGGGCTTCAAAGGGAGCTTCCGTGTGAAGAATCAGCGTGCAAAACACTCCAAAGGGCTGATTTCACCAGGAGCTGGGGGCTGAATTCTTCATTGCTGTGTTTGTTGGTGCCTCCTCTACCTCGCTGCAATTTGGGAGTAGCACAGTGATTTTCAGAGTGGTAGCACTGTGCGTGCATTTTGTGCGGGAGAAATTTCAGCTACAGCTGGGAAAATGTTCTTTATGAAACTGTGGCTCACATTTCTTGGAGTTTAAAGAATGAGGGGAAAGTCAACGTTTGATAAACTTACTATTTCAGTTATTTCCCTGGGCTCCTTTTCTGCAGTTTTTGTCTCTCCATCATGGTTTCGGCAGCCTTGTGTTTCAGCACTTGATCATCCAGCCACTGTGTTGATGTTTTAGTTGTCTGCTAAAACACTTTTATTCTGCAGTGGATTTTGTCCTACCAGCTGGCAGCCAGGGATACAAACTTTTTCCTTTCAAAAACAGCTCTCTGGTGGTCACCTCTTCATAGACAATTTTAAAAAGTAGCAAATTATTTGGAATGTTAGTGTTTTGGCTGTTTGCTGTTGGGCTTGTGCTGCAGAAGTAAAAAAGGTCAGTCCTTGCCACAAGTAACATTCCTGTGTGTTTGCTCATTAAAACTTTTAAACCCCTCTGTTTTCAGTAGAGCAAACTGGGGCCTGAAATTTTGATGCATTAGACCTGGTGTCTAAGGCTACAAGGTTTTAATACAAAAGAGAAGAAAAATTCATGTGCACTTGAATTCTTGCTCAGTCCGTGTTTTGAGTTCCCATATTGTGTTTCAGGATGTTTAACTCTGGCCACCGATGAAAGGCAGTGGGGGGTTCTCACCCATTTAAATCCCCCAGTTGGGTTGTCAGAACAATTGTGTGCTGTGACCAGAAGGCTCTCACTCCTCCTCATCTTTCTTACGTTGAAATGCACAAATAGAATGAAGCAGTCCAAGGATATGCATGAAGTTTGAGACTGAGAGGAGACGTAATTATTGTTTTTCTCAGGATTTCTATGTGGAGAGGATTAGCAGCTGCCTTTGTGTTCCTGCAGAGTAGCTCTGTCTTGAAGAGCAATCAACAGGGAGGTTTTTGTGTTATTCCAAGGGATCTCTTCTGCTTGCTTGGATCAGCCTAGCCTTTTTCTATGGCTTTCTATAGCTCTTCCAAGATTAAAACCATAACCATAGCTGTGCTCTGACATGCACTGGAGTTAACTGCTGCAGCTGGATCCTGACAACACCGCGGGTACCCTGCATTAAGGGCACAGAATAATTCTGAGCAGTGTCATTTTTGTATTAATTGAACTCCCTTCTGCATCAGTGGCTTCACTGAGCTGTTGGGCTTTGCCTGGAGCAGAGCTCCTTGCTGCTATTTAGCAAATGTTGCTTTGGTAGCCACTCGTGCAGATGACAGGAAGGTGGTTAAATGTGTCATCACAGAGGTTTAGGGTTGAGCCCGGATTTTATGTATAGAACAAAAATTCCTATTTGAATTGCTCAGTGAATATCTATTTTATGCCAACAGCTACTCTTTGGAGCAATGCAGGCTTTCTTCTCCATTAAAGAGTCTGCACCCTTTATTTGCACACGTCCTTTCCATTGTCTTCACTGTAGGCCTGATCTGTAAACCTTGAGTGGTGTCCTCAGGAAGGGGTGGAACAGCTCCCAGGAGGGAGGATGTGCCTTTGCACCAAAGGCTTTGCAGGCACAGGGGTTTTGCAGCAAAGGCTGCTGCATGCTGGATTTCTGTCTCTCAGATGGCATCCTTTGAGCACCTGACACACGTCATTGAACCAAGGGCAGGCATGGCACACGTGGATCCACGGTCTGGACGGGTTTTGGCCGGGAGTGTAATGGTCCAATGGTTCTGGTGATGGCTCCTGTGTCACCTCCTGGAGCGAGCTGCTCACAGCAACGGGTGAGAGAGTTCCTGTGAAAGAGAACTAAGCACTCACAATTTCTGTGATGTCCAGAAAATGATTTTATCTGCAGCTGTGAGAAGTTGCTAGGGAACAGAGCTAACTCATTTTTGCTGATGGCTCTTCGTTAGTGCTGTGGAGCAATGTTCCTTCCGCTCTCAGTGCTGCTGCCGCCTCATTCTGCATTAGGATGTGACTTGGAAATACCTCAGAACTGCCCTGCTGCTGGAGTTTGAGATAAACTTCTTAGTCAGGAACATTTTTCAGGTCACCTCCCAGCACCAGCCCCTTCACCAGGAGTGTTGGGAGTTTGCAGGTGTCACTGTGAAGGTCTGGAAGGGGCAGCTTCAGTGTGGAGCCTGCAGGGGCTGAGCCCGCCCTGGGAGGAGCACTGGGCTCACAGAGCATCTGCTGGGTTCCCTCCAGGAGAAGACAGGAACATTTTTGGAGGTTCTTGATGCTATTTGTGGTTGCTGATACATTTTAGCCTCAGCCTGGAAGCTTTTGCTTTAAGATGCACACTCCTTGTCACTGAGCATCAGGCAGCTGGGGGAGTTTGGGTGGTGGCTGCTTGATGAGTCAAAATTCCTCTAGTTTTGCTTGCTAACAGCATCCTTCCATTCAGCTCTTGTGAAGAGGTCATTGGCTAGGTCATGGCCCTGAAGGAGAATCTGCATCCCTCAAAAAAATTCTCTTACTGTGTGGCTTCAAAACAAGAGGCCCCGTACCAGGCACTGCTTTGGAGATAAAGCCAAAGGATTGGTGTTACCTACCCCAGTTCTTCTTGGTCTGTATAGAGAATATAAAGGTCTGTTCCTGTTTCTGCAGCTGTTTGTGTTGGGAGACTCGTGCTGCACAACTCCCCAGTTTCTTCTTTGTGCTGTGCTCAATGTTCTCTGCCCATTTAAGTGAATGAGAACTCCCCCACTTGTTGCTTTCCCACTCAGCAGAAATGTGTCAATGTCCACATAAACACACAGAAATGTCCCTGCATCTCTTTGAAAATGTCTCGTTGTTGTCTTCTCCTGCCTGCTCCATCTGCAGTAGGGGACTGGGCAATCCATGGCTGCCCTTTTCTCTGGGCTTCTCTGGAGCTGTCCAACACCAGCTTCTCTCCCGTGCTGCTTGTGCTGTGGTAGCTGTTTCATAATATGTTTTTCACCTGTGAAATGGGGCGGATGGTACTTTGTTTTCACTGCACAGAGTGCCCAGCACTGCGCTTTGTTTTTCCTGTCTTTTCTTAAATCTCAGTCTAATTTTAAAAAATTGCTGGTTGCACAAGCTGTGCTCTTAGCAGCTTTGCTACTGTTTGGCCAGGAATGAAAGGGATGTGCTGCATTGTTTGCTTTCTTACAGCAATTTAGAAAGATTTCAGACCCCACATAATATTTTTTGCATTTATTTTGGAAACAGTAGTTTGAAGCAGTCCACGGGGCTCCCATCCACTTTAAATCAGCAGGCAGCACTATTTATCTTTGCCTTTCATTTTTGTAAGCAAACACCTCCCTGCACACCCCTGAATACAGAAAGGCTTTGTCCTGCTCAGGCTGGTTGCTCGTTGGTGCCCAGTGCTCCGTCCTGCTGGGGAAGGGGGCTGGGGAGGGGATCTCCTCCTCCTCCTCCTCACACCTCGAGCATCCTGAGCAGCCCAGAGATGGAGGGAGCAGGAGGGAGGGGGCACCAGCCAGGCTGGGGGCATGGGGCAGCCACGAGGTTGGTGAAAAACCTGTTTCTGACCTTTCTGTTTCTGACCTTTCTGTCACGTTGGCAGTCTCAGGGTGACTCCTGCGGGTCCCTGGGGGACACAGGGTGCTATTCTTGGCTTGAACATCTCTGGAGGTCTGCGTCCTGAGCTCCATCTGATTCAGGGTCTTTATTAAAAAAAATACCTCACTGTGCTTCCCACTGAGGATGTGGCCCTCTGATGCCGTGTTTGGTGAGTAAATAGAGGTCAGGGCTGCAGATTCTGTGTTTGTTTCTGCTTTAAATTGATTTGTATGCATCCTTTCCTTTTGGCTCTCCAGAGACTTGTGTGTTTTACATCTTGCAAAACGTGTTTTTATCGAGGGCTTTGTGTTTGAAAGGCACAGGAATAAAACCTGGATGTGTGTCATGTGTGCAGATACCTGCACCTGTGTGCATGCACACGAACTTCAAGTACAGCAGGCACTTTTGGCAGCCCATGAGATACAGAAAAATCCATTTTATTTAACTCCCAGTATGCACAATTCAGCTTCTGAAGCCTAAATAGGTCTTGTGCCCTTTCACTAATTAAATTTTGTTATAAATCCACCTGGGCTGTGTTTTTGTAATATCTCCATTTGAATGAGGGTGGCTTAGTGTCTGTGTGGAATGGGTTTTCCTCCTGAAATGTTAATTAGATGGAGAATGTGTTATGCTTTGGAAAAGCTGCATTGCAAACCCATAGATAAACAGATTGATTTAATTTTAATCTGCTTTCATGGTGATGCATAATGATAACTGGTTTCTGTCTCACAGGGCTGAAAACCACAGACCTTAATAAGAGTTTGTGGGTATATCATACAGCTTTAAATAGCTTCTGTTGTGCTAGACCGCTCTCCATAAATTATTCTAACTCCATCAGTATCTCAGGGACTCCCGATTCTCTTCTGCTGTGGATTTTCAATCAGTGGAACTATTAGTGTAATCTGAGGAAACTTCGAGGCATCTTCTCTGAAAACAACTGACAACACCGGTTTGTACATCAAGTATTCAACGGGGAGAGCAGAACAAAAAAAGCCTTGCAGGAGCCAGCTCTGCACGTTAAATCACAGCATCCAAATCCTACCTTTCATAAGCCATGCCAGAGTTAATTATGGAATTAAACCCAGACATTCAGATGGTTGGTAGGAAGTGTCTTACTACGTGACCTATTTTTTGTGATCTGTCGAACTGAGGAAGGTGCAATTCACTTCAGCCAGTTCTGGAGCAGTTGGTTTAAATGGGCCCTTCTCAAATACAGAACGAGTTTCAATGGTAAAGTCTTGTTCCTGATGGGGAAATAAGTTTTGGGTTTAATGGTCTAAATTTCTTCAGGGGTTCATGATAGGTACAGATCCAGAAAGCTTTTGTATGCTTGGTTTTCATCTGCTCACAGCAAATATGCCTTGAGTCGAACAAAAACGGGCTGAGTTGTGCCTGCTTTCTCAATGACAGCCACATTTTATTTCTGACTCATGTTCAAAGAGCCTCTTTCAGGCTCAAATTCTGTCCTATATTAGCTTCAGCCATAAAAAGCAATGAAACTGCAGAGGGAGGCAAAAGAAGAGTATGGCCTTAAAGTGTATAAATTTAGCATCACCCTAATGCTGTACATAAAACTGGAAATGGAAATGCTGGAAACACAAATTCCAGCCAGCCCTCCCTGTGCTGTGGAATGGTTAATTTGGTCTAATCCGCTGAGGGCTTCTCCAATGGGTATGGATTTTGGACCAAGGATGGTTTTTCAGGGAGAGTGGAAAGACGAAGGGCTGGGTGTTGTTTCCACTGGGATCCTTGGCTTCATGCTTCACCCTCTGCCTGTTGTTAAACCTGCCGAGCTCTCTAACATTCTTCGTTCCCATTCCAGTGCTGCTCATGAGCTTTCATAAACCAGCCCTCTCTGGCTTTCATAAACCTATGTTATCTTCAGTTTTGCTACTCCGCAATTTAAAAGAAATTCTGAAGTAAAGCCAGAAAATTTGTTGCTGTTTTCCATTGTTTTCTGGTATTTTTGTGCATTTGAATATGATTCTTTGAGCACAGAGGCCTCAGGGAGGGGAGGAGGTTGTGAAACATCAGGATGTAAATGTCAGAGCAAAGTGTTCTGGTATCAAAATGGTCTCATTTAAGCAACGCAGAGCTCCAGAATGACCTCAGATCCTGCAGAGGGTGTCTGCGTTTAATGTACTCCGAGTGTTAGCAGGGATCATTCTGCGCTTCCTTGCCAGCAAGAGACAGCTCCCAGGGAATTCTGTGAATACATCTACAGCTTAGTCATGCCACAGTTGCTGTCTTGGTTTTAGATCCCATGGTAGCATCTGGCCCTACACTACCTGATTTTCAAGCGTGACATTTAATTCTGGTCTTCAGGAAGACCCTGAAGAGGTCTGTCAGCTCCTGTGTGGTGTGTGCAGGGGGGCTGGCTTTGCCCTTCAGCCCCTCCAGACTCAGGGACTACAGACTGGAGATGTTTCCAGTTCCGAGAGCAGCAATTTGTTATTGGGTCAAGGGACGAGGTCACTGGAAAGAGCCTATGTGAGGAGCAACCCACGGCACAGTCCTCAGCAGAAATGGGCTCTGGGCAGTGAGGTGTTGGCATTTACAGGGCAGGACTGTGGATACTTGGAGGCTTTTGTGCAGGGAGTATTTTGCTGCTGACTTACATGAGTGCATTTGACTTTCCAGTGAGTAAAAAATTGACCTGATTTTTTTGTTTTGTGCCATGAAAAGCTGTGGTCAGTTCCATTTTGCACCCATTTTGCTTTTCTTTGGTTTGAAATGGGCTGGTGGGGGAAAAGCCTCTCCCCACCCCTTCCTACTTCCATCCCTGCGGTGCCCTAAGGAGGTGGTCACTGGCAAAGGGAAGGCTGCCAGTATCCTGCACTGCTCTGGTCTCTCTCCATTGCTGGGTTAAGGTCAGGTTGTGGGCAGGAAAAAACACTAAAGATAAACAGAAATAGAAGCCCCTTCAGTTGTTTCTGAAATGCTCTGGGGAGATGCAGTGACAAGGCAATTTAGAGGCCACTGTGATGTCTGGTAGGTGCTTAGGAGCTCTCAAAAATGCCCCCCTCTGCACAGGATTTATCTGCCACTGGTGACAAGATGACAACCAGTGGTAGCAGGGTGTTAACAGTCTCCTTTTTCTTGTTCTCCTTTGATGTTGCAAGTAACTCGCTTTCTCAGAAGGACCATGAAAGGTTCTCACAGATCTTTGCCCTGAGCACTTACAGTAATGAAAAACTAACTTCAGTGTCACGGGTCTAAAGCATCTTTATTTGGAGCTGTTTAGGGCTTGGATTGCCTGTTTATTTGCACTGTGTGCTGCCAGGGGGCATGTGTGATACTCGTGTGCTGCACGCAGGATGCTGCCGGAGTGAGATGCACAGGGTGTCTGTGCCTGGGGCAGGGATGTCCAGCTTGGGGCAGGGTGTCCAGCCAAGGCAGGGATGTCCAGCCAGTGCAGGGTGTCCAGCCAGTGCAGGGTGTCCGTGCCTGTGTGTGTGGTCTCTCCCTGTGCCCGTCCCCGCACCCCTCAGAGCAGACTCTGTGTCACTCTGTGTCACTCTGTGACTGTGCTGTGGCGCTTGGCATCTCGCGTGTGCAGCGCTGTGATTTTTCACCAGGCGGCTGCTCCACTTTATCCAGCGCTTAAGTAACAATTTCACAGCCATTACCAGCCCGCAGTAATGACACGGGCTGAAAGCTAAGCGCTAACTGGTTGTAAACTGCAGAGACTGGGAGATGCTAAACCAGACACTTTGATAAATGAGAGAGGACAGTGCCTGCATTTTAATTGGAGTTGCAGCCTCTCCCATCACCAGAGTAAACATAGTGTTTAGTGGGTCATGGGATAGAATTGGGAATCACTATCTTTATGCACTTAGGTAATGTATTTCCTTGATTTCAGCTGTGATGTATTGATTCTGGGAGTTCCTTCAGTGGGTTTTTTTTTTTTGCTTCTCCCTTCCCTTGATTTGTACCCTGTCAGCATTGACGAGTTTTCAGGGACTGTGGGCTCCCAAGGGCTTTGTTTGCCGTGATTGATTTGGTGCAAGGGGTGAGTCGCTCGGGAGCCTCGGTAAGTGATGTGCTGCACTGTGAGCAGTGATCCAGAGGTAAATAACAGCCAGGAAGGTGTTTAGCTGGACAGGCTCCTTGTTGGAAAAGAAACAACAACCCCAAACCAGCCACGACTGAAATGTTTATGGCCTTTCTTTCCTCCTCTCTACAACACAGGCTGGAGCTGTTCAGTCCATCAGCTCAGCTCAGTCACCCAAATCCCACAGTGACACCTTCAACTACAGCAGCCGTGCTGGAGCTCCAGGGGTGGGGATGAGCTTCTTAATCACAGCCAGATTAATGGACAAGACCTGAGCCACCCAAATCTCTCTGGGGAGAGGGGATATTTGTTCTATCACTGGCCTCAGCTGATGCCCAACAGTTTTCCTTCCTTGGGGGTGAGCAGGAAGGCAGGACCAGGTGCCGGTGACCAGGAACAGCTCAAGACACGTGCTGAGAAATGTTTCCTTCAGACGGTGTGGCCTTCTCCTGCCTCCCTTTCTGAGACATCAGGAATGTGGTTTAATTTCCACGCTCCTTTGACCACTGATCTCTTGTCCTTAGGGATGTCGGTTCTAGCAGCAGTAACTGCACCTGTTTAAAATTCATTTTGTGAAATTAGCATAGGAGAACTTGCACAAAAATTGGCAGCCTTCGTGTGTTTATTCTTCCAGGCATACCAAGGAAATTGCAGCCACTGCTATTGAGTTAGTGGTAGAAGAAATGAGATGTAATTCCTTTTTGTTCAAGACAGTTGAAGGAATCCTTTGGCTTTTTATTCTGAAAACATCTGTGTGGATCTTGTCCTTCAAAGATTTCCTGAGCAATTTCATGCGGGGGCAGAGCTGACAGTGCTGGTTTCACTGCTGTTTGCATCTCTGCCTGGCAGCAGCTGCTCAGACAAAAAGCTCACCCACCTTTTTGGGGTTTCTGCCCGGAACTGGGAACTTGCCATAGCACTGAATGGATTTTGTGTACAAGATTTTAAGCAAATACAATTAAACTGTCATTTCCTGACAGCTCATAGACAAAGCTTGACCCCAATGGATTTCTTGTAAACGCGTTCAGGAGCCAGAAGTTAACACAAGGGGTTCCTCATTCAGTAATTTGGCCAACATTATATTTTACATTTTTACCTGGGGATCATTCAGTAGTGCCCTGAGGTACATGCTTAGTTAGAGAGACACAATTGAAGAAGGCAACACCTGGTAAGAGGAATTGAATCAGATATTTGAAAATGTCTCCCTCCATATTAAAGTCCCTCTTCTCCACTTCTGGTTAGTAACTTCTAGTTTTTATTCTGGTTATTCTTTTAACATGCAAACTTAAAAGTATTGTGCTGGCACATGAGAACTAGAAAGTATCTCAGCAGGAGCCACTCTAATTTGCCATATGGCTTTTCCTGTTGTTTAACCTCTCATATGGAAACAGAGCTCCAGAGAAATCAGTTGCTGTAGGAAAAATAAGAATTTTTAAAAATCAGTGTTTTTAAGTTCAGAGCTGACAGGACAGTTAAACCCAACAGTATTAAAAGGTTGTGGACTCAGAAAGATGAAAATTGAAGCAAAAATAAGGAATGTCATCTTTAAGTAACCCAAAGATGGGGGAGAAAAAGAGTAGATTTTTCTTGTAATGAGGCCTAGCAATGGCTTCTCACTCCAGATAGAAGCCCCTGCACCAACCTGACTTATTTTTCAACAAAAATGGTACTTTCTGCTCCAATACAATAACTTGTAACCAGGAGAGAACCTTAACCTGCCCAGTGGTGCCCCCAGTGGGGCTGATGGAAGAGCAGGAGTGAGGAGCCTGCTCCAGAACATACCTACCCTGCAATTTAGCCATGGCTAAAGCTGTAATTACCATTAGTTCAATCAGATTTCTATCTTAATATAATTTCTTCAAAATATGGAAGCTTTAATTAATTCTCTCATCTCCCTTCCTTGTCCTGCTGTTGAGCTCTTGATGAGTGGTGGCATTTTCGGTGGGGCATAATGAGAACACAACGCAAAAATGAGGACTGGATTGAGCTGGCATTTCCTGTCTGATTGGTGCAATCTCTTCTTGCTGTCCCAGGGCAAAGGTGAAGAAAGGTGTGAACGTTTTCAGCGTGAGAGCCAGCAGCCCCTACTCGTGGGACATCAGGGAGAGCGAGGATTACACTGGGAAATACGCGCCGGCCGTTGTGCTTTGCCAGAGGAAATCTGCTGCCTCTGACAACAGGTGGGTCACAGCCAGCAGCCTCGCTGTTAAAGGAGGTGCTGGTCCTTTCTGAATGTTTTGCCATGATTTTAATCCATTTCCCTACAGCACAGGAGGAAATGCTTTTGGAAGAGCCGTGGCTTTGTTTTGTATTGCGTTGCTCAGTCCACCACACAAATGCTGCTCGGTCCTAGGGCTCAAAGGAAGTGAAAGCTGGCAGGCAATGCTCTTGTCACAAATTCTTTAGAAGAATTTGTTTCACATCTTAGAATTTGACTGTGTCTGGTTTAATTTTTTTCAGATTATTTGATGCCACACCATTATAGCAGGGGGTCATTATAGGGCTGTTAGTGGTGGGGCATTTTTGGTTCGGTTTGTTAATTTTACTTGAGTGTTTCTTGGTGGGTTGGGCCTTTTTCTTTCATTTTTTGATTTTTTTTTTCCTTCTTTTTGTTTTGGTCTTCCATGACTTGATGATGTTGTTGGTGAGACTTATATGAATTTTTAATCTGCAGACGGAAATAGATTTTCTATTTCCATTCCCATTCTGCAACATTTGATCTGTCTTAAAATGCCTTCGTCTAGTGGGTGGATGTTCCCTTTAATCGTAACTCTTTGCTTTAATGAATACATTTTTATATAATTAGTTGCTTTTTGTTCATTGCTTAAGGAAGTGCAAGTGAAGTGCACATTTATAAGGACCTGACTGCATTTGCTCTGTGGTTGGCATTGCTGTTAGAAAACTTCCCATGTTACATGTGTGATTAACGTGAGAAATTTTACAGTCTCATAGGTTTTTGAGGATTTATTATGTGGTTTATAATGTTTAAGTAAATACCCTCTAAACCTAATAATTAGGAAGTTTCATCTCCTTGCAATCTGCACGTATGGAAAAAGGAGGAAGGGAAGAGCTTCCCTTGGTAATCATGGCAGGAATCCCTTTCTCCATATAACAACTCAGATTCTGCACAATTCCTTTTCTGTGGTATCCTGAATTTTCATGACTAAAGCATAAATTGTCATATACCTGGCTGAATGTCGTTGGTCAAAGAAGAAATGTCTATGTGTGCCAAGGTGGGAGCTTCCTTCTGCTGAGCTCTCTCTGTCACATTCCTTAAAATCCCCATCCAAAGCTACTGGAAGAAAGTATGAATATTTTCATTGACTGAAATGGGCATTGGATCAAAATCAAAGATTATTTCAGCGTTGAGTTTTCCATCACACTTTATCTTGCTGGGCCCATTGAGTGCATTTGCCTGATTTCTCTTCCTCAGCAGGAAAATACAAAGCAGCCTCATGGGGAAATTGAATCTTGGCAACTTAACTCCCCTTCACTATTCATCATTCAGTAGCAAGCCTTTAAAATGACCCCTGGTACACAAAAAAATAAATTATTGTGTCATGGTTCATGCAGTGGTTGTGGATTCTGTGTACTTGCACATGCTGAGTATAAACCTTGCTTGATGTTCATTAAAAGAAATGTGAGCTCACACACAGATTATACTGGAAAGGAAATCCAGTGAGGACAAGGTGTGTGTGTAACTCTCCTGTAACTTCTGGTTTGATTTGTTCCACCGAGTTCCCAGCTGAGATTTTGTTGTTTTCTCACTTTTGAGAGCTTCTTCCTCGCTCATTGTAAACACGAGCAAAATATTTTCAATGCGTTACCCAGTATATTGTTTTCCTTATTAAATTTAGTCCCATCTGTTCAGCTGTGCATTTTAAGAAGTAAGATTAAGCATTATATGGGCAAAAAGAGTGTAGCGTGCTCTGCAGTTTTTGGGAAATAATTTTATCCTTATGTAGATGTGTTTGATGTCACCAAATAGGCACACTGGGTAACAGGTAAATACTGATGCCCCTTACCAAATTTTTTGCCTCCATAGTTCATTTAGAAATTTTACAAACTCTTGTGTTTGCATATTCTTTGATTTCTCCTAAAAACCAGAGGTCTGATCACATGGATGCAAAGGTGGCAATGTTAATTAACTGCACATTCAGTACCTTTGTGTTCGTGATAGTTTTACATGGATCAGAAAATAGTGTTAATAAAGCTAACTCGGTGTGACAAGTGTAATTTCATGGATTAAGGAGGCACTTGTGCCAGTGACAGAGTGGAGCAGAATGCCAGAGCATCTCCTTATCGGCGTTTGAAATATATCCGTCATCTTGTTTGGAGAGGTTCTGGCACCGGCAGCTTATCGTAACAGGATTAACATATAAATATTATCACAGCCAGCAGGGTGTTTTCAGATGAATATTAACAGCAAATATTATGATTCTGTCTGAGAATAACTAATTAAGGCCATCTGTCAAATACGATTTGAAGTTCTCGTGCCTTGCTTATTACGGGCTGCGACAGTGTTCCAGATTAACAGCGAAGCAATTAGAAAGTTCTCCCCAGTTCTTCTGATTTCATTCCCAGGCAGTAATAATTCTGTAATACTCTAAATCCTGACCCAGGAGATTATTAGTTGGGTTTACTGCTTGTAGCATCTGCACAGCACTGCTGTTCCTCCCTGAGGAGCATCGATCTTCCACCGCTTCCTTGGCAAGCAGGTGACCAAACAAGCACAGAGAAAACAGTGTGGTGGGAATGCAACACTGATCAGAAGTGTGACCCCTCAAACACTGACTGAATCAGGGGAGGCATCCTAATCCGTGCCATCCTTTGCTTACGTCCTTGGAAGTTGGCTGATTTTATTTTCCTTAATTCCCCGTGTGACGAGGTGAATGGAACAGGAGAATAAGGAGCGCTGCATTCCCAGAATGTTTCCTTGGGTCAGTGCTGTTTCTCACTGTACCTGAAATGGGCACCTCTGCTATGCTAGTGATGACTTCCAAGAGTTTGTGTGTTGTGGTGATGTGAAAGTACTGAACAGCTCAGAAGTCATGTTTACATTCCTCTGTTTGAAGGCAATTAGTCACAAACTTCTGTTTCTCATTTTAAAGCTTGAATGTGCCCTCAGAGAGAGAACCCCTTGAGATGTTGAGGCAAAATAAATTTGTGTGAACCAAGCCTCAGTGCATTATTTTACACACTGACCCACTTTTCCCAGTTTTTTAAAAAGAAAACCGTTTTATTTAGCAAGAAATTCAGAATCTTTCTTGAAATCATTCTACTCAGGGCTGAAAAAATATTTATGGTTATCATCTTGAATCAAATCAAAAGGAAAGAGATGAAATAATAACCAATTATTAGATAAAGGCGTTATTAGCCAACTTTTTCACTTTTTTGTTTAAGGCTCATTCATTTAAAAAACAAAAACTGCAGAAAGCATTTCAAAGGCATGGAGATGGCCTTTGGCATCTTAGAGGGGGCCTCCTCCTGCCTCTCTGACATTTATATGAAGGAGACAACACAGGGAATTTCAGCTGTCAGTGCAAAGATGATTCCCTTTAATCTCAGCTGAATTTTGGGCTCTCCTTAGAGAGCAAGGCTATTCCTGTTCCTTTGGTTTTGAGCAAGATGCTGCTGAAAGTGGGAAAGGTGACAATTAGCGCTGTCTTTGGAAGCAGGTAAAAGAAATAAACTCCCTCATTCAGGGATGATCCTTTTGAAATAGTAATGCATCACTTCTGTGATAAGTCTGCAGATTTCCTAGGGCTGGGATTTTTGGGGCAGAGTTGGGATCACTGTTGGGGCTGTGCTGGCTCACCCCACACCCCAGGGAGAGCTGGAGAGCTCTGTCATTGCCTGTGTGGGAACAATGAACTGATAAAGATGTCGTGTGCGTTTCAGAGGGGTTTGCAGTAGGTCTCGTTTATCTTGGTCGTTCCTTCTCTTGGCTCTGCTTCTGTGCAGTCTGTTCCAGGTGGACAGTAAGCCCAGGGAATGATGACAGTGCTGACTGTAGACTGGTTTCCCCAGGGCCCAGCTGGTCTCCAGCCAGTGGCCATTCCCTGGCTCTCCACTTTCTCCAGCCCAGCTCTGGAGTGCTCTTCTGTATCTCCAGAAACGCTGGGAGGGAATTCTGTGTTCTGTGCAGTGCCACAGCTGAAGACAACCTGGAAAAATGTTTCTTAATGTGTGTTGGAGCCGTTCCATGTTCGCATATGCTATGATCAGGGTAACCCCTCCCAGATCAGCCAGCTGTGGCCTCAGGGCACAGCTCTGAACAGAAGGAATTCTGGCTGCAGGAAGTGTGCTTTGTAAGGAGGGATGGATTTCATTTCCTGGCTTAGTTCATCTGAGAGCATGTTATCCCCTTTGTATTTTTGGATTAAATCTTACTGGCTTTTATTTCATATATGAAAATAGTCGTGGAAAGCAGGGATCCATGGGTACTTCATCTGTGGGGTTCCCAAATGATACAAAAATTGAACATACAAGAGGTGCTCAATATTCCCTTGTTGGTGAGCTCAGCTAGGAATTCAGTGTGCTGGCTTCCCCAGCAGGTACTGTGACAGTTCAGAGCTGGAGCTGTGCATGAACCTGAGAAGTCCTGGGGGGAATTCTGATGCTTCCTGTGCTCACATAACGAGGGACCATTTTCTAATGCTCACATGGGAGGAGTCAGAGTTTCATTTTTGGCATTTCAAGAGGTTCTCAAGACACTAAGCTGCCTGTGATGCGGCTGGTTCTCTTTGAGTCATCCACACAGTTCTGTGGGTGAAATGAGGTTCTGTAGCACAATGTTCAGCATGACTTTGCTAAAAGGAGTTGTCGAGGGAGTCTTCTGAAGGTACTGCAGCTCTTCAGTTAATTGATCTGCAAACAATAAATAATGCTAGGGGATTAATCCCCTCCCATTGAGAGTTCTTGGCATGAAGAACTGGGAATTAAATAATTGGAGGCAAACAATCTGAGGCCAAGTAGTCTGCTGACAAAAGTCACTTGCAGAAAGGCAGATAATTCATGGATGTGCTGGGAATTTTGTCCTCTCTCCTTGGGTGATGTGCAGATGTTCTGTGGGTGTTTCTGTCACCTCCCTTATACAGCAGAGGCCCCTCTTTCTGTCTGGTGTTGAAGGAGCTAAAGGATATTTCCAATAGTCTGGATAACCTCATTCATATTTAGTGTCTGGTTTTTTACCCTGGTGTTACCCAGTGTAATAAATACAATTTTAGGCTTGAGAAAGAAAGATTTCCCCTAAGAACCTTCAGGATTCATCATCGTTATGCTTGCTCTGTGTTTGTGGTACTGAGCACTGTAGTTCTTAAACCTTTAGTAGCCCAGAGGCTCAAAATAACAATTCCAGTGGGATGAAACCAGTTTGCTTTCTATTACAAAAGAGACAGCAAGTGAGTAATCTCTTGTCTATTAAAAATCTAATATTAAATGCAAAAGTGCGTCTTGTGAAAATATCTCTAATGGCTCTGTTGATTTTTTTTTCCCTTGGAGGAAATCTCATAAGAAGTAATACTAATTACTGAGAGAGTTGGAAAGTTGAGTGGATGACTTAAAATATGAGCTGAGGCTAGAAATATGCCTGTTGCTGTTGAGACATGGGAATTCCCATGTTTTGGATGAAAAAATCATTAAATCTGTCACATCTAAGTCAACACACAACAAAGTGTGGGCCAGAAGGTTAATGGAATTGCGTTACACAGTCTGGCATCTGTGTAAATCGTAAAACAAATCCTAAATAAATTCCAACTGCAAGTACAAGGCTGAAATTCGCTGGGCATTTGCATTATTTTATGGCTTCAGCTCTTATTGTATGGATACATCAGTGGCAAAGTTCTCTGGAATTGCCAGAGTGTCTTGGATCTCTTCTTGAAGTTTCTGTTGGCTTCCATGCCAGTAAAAGGATTTGGGTGTTGGGATAACAGGATGCCTGGTCTTGGTGGGTGTCATTGATTCTGACACAGACACATCTGTGTGTAAAACTAGGAACAGGACAGAGAGCTGAGCTGCAGGATCCCATGCAGAGCTGTCTGTGTGTTCCCTGGATATTCTGGGTTCCATGGAAGGAGTGTGTAATGTGGTTCATTCCTCCCCCTGAGGGGAATCTGCAGCACCAAGCGGTGCCTCGGCCTCCACCAACACACTCCGGCTTGGCAAATGTTTTCCAGCCCAAGGTGTAGTCTGGAGCATAAATCTGTAGTGTTATCTGGAGCTGATGTAATGTGCAATACACTCTGCATTTGCATCTCCCTTAGAGTCTGGAGCTCTCAGTTTGAAATCCATCCTCATTGTGTGAATTATGAATCCTGCGTGCTGTGTACCAGAGTGTGACACCAGATCTGAGCAGAGGGATGCACGGAAAAAGTGTTACATAAGGATTTAGACAAAAGTACATTTTAGAGTGTGTAGGAGTGGGGATCCAGGCTGTATCTATGGATAGATGGAGCCAGGCAGGGAAGAGTGAGTGCCTTGTTGGAGGATTCTCTGGAAAAGCCCAGAGCCACTGCAGCGCGTGTTCCCTTTTGTTACTCGGGAACCCTGAGAGTTGTTCATGTCAGAAGTATAAAGATGGTTTTGTATTAGATATACCTGGAAATCTGAGTATCTGTGAGCTCTGCTGCTGTGCCTGTGATGTGAGGCTGGCCTGGGCTGGGCAGGATGAGAAGTTGCAGTCCTTGGGAAGGTGGCTCCATGTCCAGGATGATCCAAACCAACCCCTATCCGTGGCTGTGCTGTCTCTGTGGCTGGGATGCACTGCCAGGGTGGGAGCTGAGCGATCACCAGCACTTCAGCAAATGTGCAAATGTTAGTCTTAGTTCCGGGGATTACCTGAAGCCAATATTCAAATGTGCAATTAGCCCAATGGATGGCTACTGTCTCCAGCCATTCTTGAGATAAATTTTCCCTGGCATGTTGCAGGAATGCCTGCCTGCCTTTTTCTCAGCTTTAGCTGAAATACTTGAAAATACCTTCAATGTTGACTAGATGCTATCTTTCCTAGAGGTCTTTGTTTACTGGAAGCTTTCTTAAATCCCGGTTTTGTGAGCTTCAGCCTGGAGTCTGTGGAACAGGATGCTCAGCAATGCCTGCTGCTGAGAGCGAGACTGTGCTGCCTCCATCTATTCCTTACATGGCTTTTCTAAACCAACTGTGAAATCAGTCCCAAGGCACCTGTTTCTGATCCTTCTGTAACTCCTGTTTCAGCTCTGCCTTGATGCACCAACACCTCCACAGGTTGGTTTGTAGCAGCAGTGGCAAGGTGTGCTCTTGCCCCTGGCTGAAGGCTGTTACACCAAGAACAACCCGTGTGGCACAGAGTGGTGCCACGGGGAGATAAATGGGCCACCAGAACTGTGCCACGGAGCCACACGTGGCTCCTCCAGCAAGTCCTTGGTCACAGGATGAGCAGAAGCCTTGCAAGTGGGACTGTCTGGTACAGGGTGTTTCACTGTGAGCTCGTGAGGTGCTGAGTGGAACTTCTTCATTTTCAGTTTGTTAGACTCTTCCATTTAATCTCATATTAGAGAGAAAATAATTAGCTTGAATAATTTTCAATCCAATTAATCTATTCCTGAGTGGCAAATATTGTACCTGGAAACAGATCGATTATGAAGTGTTTCCTCTGAGGTGCATTTTCCTGTTAATTGGTGAAGCAATTAATTTTCTTACAGACACATGCAGGTCTTTGTGTGAGGTAGTGAAGGCAAGGAAAACAAAAGGCTTGGAAGAGAACCAAAGATTACTATTAAAAATTAACACAGAATTAATAAATACAATGTATGTACAGTGCATTATCTGTGCTGTCTGTACATCACACACTCGACAACATCCCGAGTGGAGAAGCTCTCAGCAGTTGCAGAAATCAGGGTGTGCTGGAATTAATCTTTGATGCATATTAATTAGGAACAGCCTCCCACAAGCACACGGCACTCATTGCACGGGACACGGGCTCTGGCAGGTCTGGGTGTGATGTGCGTTCCAAAATAACATCTCCCTCCTGTCCTGAGACCCACATTGCTGGAAAATCCGGGGAAGGCAGAGTTCTCGTTGCGTTTTGGATGCAAAATCCAAAATGTATCCAAACTGTGTCCCTTGCCAGTCTTTGAGTCCTTGCTTGGAAGCATGAGAAACTTCATAATGTTCTTCTATTTTTGAGTGTTGATTTCCAATTCTAAACATCTTTTAATGTAAACAGACAGTGCTGTTCTCCTAAATTCTACTGCACATGGTGAAATGGCTACAATTCAACTCAGTTTTCCCAAAAGCCAGATACACCTCTGATGTGAAAATTTATATCTTTCTTTGATAGCTTTATTTTTTTTGCCAAGTTGTCAATTACTGAATGGGGGATGGTGCAACAAATAATTTGGAATGGTGTTAATTATTTTTGTAGCTTTCAAACCCACATGCTACATTCCCATGCTCTCACCAATATCTCTATTTTATGTCAGAGATGCATTTACATATTCAGTGCATACCTGTTGTCTATTCTGCAATTCTTTTTAAGTTCTGATTGAATGAATTTGGTTTGATTTTATGCATATTCAATACCAAAAATGCTGAGGAAGAGAGGGGGGTTGTGGGTGTATTCTACATTTGTTTTCTATATTTTAGTAAGATAAACCTCTAAGTCCTTAAGAGTCTCAAAGAGAATTACAATGTCTTGATGAAAAATTGCTATTTGTTCAAAAATCAAGACTTTGCTCTCGTAAGTGACATGAAAATAAATCTTGTTTGCAGTGGCTCTCAGCAGCAAATGATCAGGAATTTAGCTGTCTCTAGAGTTTTGGGATAAATGACAGTTTTAGAAATGCAGCCCTACGATCAAATCTCTGAGATGGTGGGAATCAGCAGTTGTTTTGTAAAAGCTGGATTGTTGCTCTTTACTTTAGGGTTCTGGTTTTGGCACTCTCATCATTCTTACGTAATTCTCCAGGAAAATATCTCTTGTTCAGTGGTTTAAGGGATTAATCTTGTTTATGAAAAGAAATGCTGCTTCTGCTTCTTGGATAAACCACAAATAAAGATTTTACTCTTCAATTGTAATCATGACTTGTAAACACACCCAGAAATCCTAATGAACTGCTAATGATAATCCAGGTGCTTCCATCAGAAGCACAAACTGCAGGGTTTAATTGCATGGAAATGCACAATTATCAGACAGGTGAAAACAACCCTTAGGTAGGAGAATTACTGTCAAGCACAGCCCCGTGTCTATAGATCTGCTGCCCAGCGGGGTGAAGGTGATGCTCTCACCCCCCTTTCACCTGAGAGACTGAATCTTTCATTTTTTGTAACAAAATAATTGCAATAAATGGAAGTTTTTAACGTGGAAGAGTTGTGCCGGGCAGAGCAGAGAAAGCAAATATTTAGATGAAGTGTACAAGGAAAAGCAGGATGTATATTTATGAAGATCCTTACAATGCCAACAGGGGAAGGAGGGAATTACAGCACTTCATTTGTACCCCCAGCCTTGTTCTAACGTTGTTTTAACAAATGCATTCCTTAGGTCTGGAAGTGCTGCTGGCAGTGCTGGGGGTAGAGCTGAAGGACTCTGCCTGCCCAGGGTGCCAGCTCCGTGCCAGGGGGGCTGTGCGGGACTTGCCTCTCCCCCTCTGGGCTTCCCTCTCAGCTGGGCTGAGCTGCTGGCATGGGACAGGGCTGTGGCCATGTCCCCCTCCCGTGGGCAGAGCTGTCTGGGCTGTGCAGGGGCAGGTTTGGGGGTGAGGTGTGCCAGGGGCTGCCAGGCACTGCCCGGGAGGAAGGGAATTGGGGAATTGTGCTCCCCATGGCACAGCAGGGAGCTGGTGATGCTGGGGCGGGGGGCAGAGCCGGTGCCACCAGAGCCAGTGCCAGCAGAGCTCCTGGCCAGCTGTGGGCTCTGCTCCTCCCCTGAAGCCACAAGGGCTGGCAGGACCTGCCTGCTGCCTCTCTGAAATCAGGTCCCAGCTCCAGTGTGGCCCCAGGGAAGGGTAGCCAGGGCTGTTTTAAACTGGCACCTCCCGAGGAACAAGCAGTATCAGCATTGTTGTTTAAACATCTGGCTGTGGGGCCACATTCCTAAATACCATTCTTCATGGCAGGCTCCAAGTCCCTCAGGGGCTATGGTTTTTCAGAGCATAAATCTGTATTTAGATCCATCAGAAAAGGAGCATTTTTGGTCTGTGCCTGTGCAGAAGTCTCCTGTTCTAAAATTAGAAAGTCAATTTGTCTGTTAAGCCAGGGGAAGAAGCAGCTCTCCATGCCCTCTGAAATTAGCAGTGAAACAAGCTGTACTGAATCGTCTGTAGCTTTACACCTCCAGGGCAGTGGCTGCAACCAAGACAGACAATATTTCTCCAGGCTGTCACAGTTACTCTACAAGAAAAGGAGGAGGGGGCGCAGAGTTGCTTTAGTCTGATCTCTAAATGAAATAACCAGCTGAACTTTCAGAATCATCCAGAAGATTAAAGGACACTTCAAACAGTCTGGTGTGTCAATTTACTCTGCTGAATCTCTTCCTTGTCACAAAACAAAGACATTAAAGTTAACAGAGCCATGTGCTCTGTGAAAAGGTGCTGTTACCTTAGAGGAAGGTGTTACTGGAGAAGGGAAATGCAGAGGCAGGTGTTTCACATAGTACAGACCTAGGGAAAAAAAAGAAATAAGGCAACAATTTTAATGCATTTGATTTTCTATGAATAGTCCTTGGAAGGGATTTAACATTATTGCAGGTATGCAAGGATCTGTGTCTCTGTTATAGGGAGATGTCACTGCAAAGGGGGCTCTGGGAGGTGCTGAGCAGGTGCGAAGGCACTGACCATAAGCAGCTTGAATCCCCAAAGTCTTCTACAGAACTCGAGCCTAGCGAGGCTCAAGGATTTGGGAAACTCCAGAATCTTTTTGGATAAAATGTGATGGAGTTGCAAAGAAGTGCACAGAACTTTTGCTGCTTTTCCCCCCGCCAAGGGCCTGGGTAGAAATATGGAAGAAATTAGTGCAGCAGCATATCAGGCCTTCGGAGTGATTTCCATGACTAATAATTCAAATTAAGCTACATACATGTATGTGTTATTAGGTGATTGCAATTTCAGTGTATTGTAGATTAAATTCACCCGAAATTTGTGCCATGTGAGCCACATCTCAAAGAATGTGCATAAAGATGTCGAGTCAATTTTTCAGGCTTTTTTCTCCTAAAATATGAGATTTTTTTCCTGTAGCTACATTAGGTTCTAATTTACATATTGTTTTTGTGTTCTGTGGATATTACTTTCTTTTTTGTTTATACATCAACAATATTCATGCTTTCTATTTTTAACATTATAATATTCCTCCTGTTTCAGAGTGGTGTCAGCAGGCAAGTGGATATATTCCAGTGCTGTAGTGTGTTGTGCAGATCTCTCGCTAATAATAGGTGTAGGATGTTTTATGTCAAAGGAAAGAACTCATGCTTATTTCTGTCATAAATACAGCCAGCAGTACTACACACGTGCTAACTCAAGAACGCATTTATCATTTTTAATGAAGGAAATAAAGTAAGTAACTGTAGCTAGG
Organism: Rhipidura dahli; assembly: GCA_013399225.1. Classification (NCBI taxonomy): domain Eukaryota; kingdom Metazoa; phylum Chordata; class Aves; order Passeriformes; family Rhipiduridae; genus Rhipidura; species Rhipidura dahli. Next base: position 860,206 of record VXAC01005548.1, on the reverse strand, counting down.
TCAATTTTTCATTAATTTAGTTGGGTTTTTTCTTCGGAGAAAAAAGGGGATTTTAGCCAGGTTTTGTGAGAAAATGAGTCTCATGCTGCCTGTGCATGTGTGCCTTGGATTTGACAGCAGCACAGCTGACTCAAAGATGGTTATTTCTTAAATGTGTCATGAAAATACACAGAGTAGAGGAAAAACATAATAGGGAGTCTCCAGGCAGCTGAATTCTTATCAATAGGCAAGTATGGAAAAATCTTAAATAAGAGCTTGTAGGTTCTTGGACACAAGAGCCAATCAAGCATGAGACAGAGTTCTGTAGGAAAGTGGCTTTTGGTTGCTCCATCCTCGTGGAGCTGCTGCTTTTCCACGCTTAAGTAATTGCCAGGAAATCCTGGCTCTGGTGCAGACCTGGCTTTGGTGCGTAATTACTGACACGTGGAGATGGGAGGAAGCTGAGAGCCGTGTTCTGGGAGCCAGCTGTGGCTGTTCCCTCTCGCTGGAATGCAGAGAGGTGTTTCCAGTGCTCTTCCCTCCTGCTCAGTGCCAGCCCAGCTGTGTTGGGAGGGCTGTGTCCCCCCTGGAGCAGAACACTGGGGTCTGACACTGCAGGTCCCAAGGGCTCCAGCTACCTGTGCTTAACCAGGAGTGCAGCTGCACCCTGAACTGGATAAATCTGACTGCTCTGTGCAGCTGCCCTTTCTGTCCTCTCTTCTCCTTTCCATGAACTGGAGTATTTATCAGTGGATGGCTCCTCATAGCACACGCAGCACTGGGAAGGCACACCTTGCTACCTCTGCTTGACTCCCAAATCCAAAGTAGCAGCTCTCTCAAGAGGGAAGTGTCTTAGCAGGGAAAATGGAACTCACAATCTTCAAGGTTAAAAAGTTCTGGCTAACCTTTCATGCTGTTGCTCAGAAGAATTATTTTTTGAAGTTAGTAAACCACATGCATTCACCTCATAGGGCTATTTCCCTCCCCAAACAAATTGCTTTTATTGTCAAAACTACAAATTTGGGCATTGTGATCAATACCATAGTTTTATGAGCTGTCAGGAAGGAGACTTGAAGATGCAGCTTTGCTTGATTGTGTAGGAATAAAGATTGATCAGCCCTGTTGCTGCTTGTGTATAGATCCTGGGCTGATTCACACACAGTGTACAAAGCACAGCACCATCCCCTCATCCTTCCCCACAACCACATAGTCAATAGCTTTTCCTCTCTGCTTCTCTGCAAGCACTTGAAAGTACAACCCCAATTAATACCTTACGAAGGGCAGAGAGGAGGAACGTGTTCTGCTCTTGGGGGGGTCTTTCCCTCATAGGAAAACGGGATTTTAATTCCAAACTTTTCCTGGTTCCTTTCACAAAAGGTACTGAGCCAAGACTGTTGGCTTTTACTCTTCCATGTTTTCTGTTACTGTTTTTTAAATGGAGGCAGGGAAGAGAAGAGAACAAGGGGCTGCTGGCCTCAGGAGCTGCTGGATCTGGAGGGGCACTAAGGCACTGCAGTGTCACACACTGCTCCAGAGGGAAATGAAGTCTTCTCTATGCTGGTGTCAGAGTTTGCTGAATATAATTGTTTCCAGTGGAAAAAAAGGGGTATTACCTGGCTGAGGTATTTTCATTGTCTGTATTAATTTACCAAAACAAGTGTTGTTGCATTTATAGCACAGATGCCTTAATGGACTCATGCATGGTCAGGCTCTGCAGTGTCCACAAAAGCTGTACCTTAGACCCTAAATAAGTGAGGAATTGCATTCCTCAGCTGCAGATTTGAAAGCAGGTACAGGGCTTTTCCTATCCCTGTCTGCCCTCAGCTGAATTAACAGCTGTGCCTGCTGAGAGGGGAGCACCTTCCTTCCCTTCCTGCTTCTGCTTTGTCTGGCAGGGAGCTGGTTAAGGCTCCAAAGTGCCAGAAAGCAACGCTGCCAAAATATTGTGTTGTGTCCCCAAAATGGCTCATGACCATCTCCAGTGAGTGCCAGCACAGGGAAGCAGCTGCAGGAGGAGGAGAGGGCCCAGGGATCCCTGTGGGGCCATCAGCACCACCCCACTGTGTCACCTCAGCCAAGGGATGGCACGTTCATGGTTTGGGTTTTCACACCAAGCGTGGGGACAGGAATGACATCTGCATCCTGAGATGGGGGTGATGTTAAGCTTTCCATGCTTAGTGCCTGTAAAAGCTTTTGGAAGTCTTGGGTAGAAGGCTTACAAAAACAAATACAGAATACAGTGGGCAAGTTCTGTGGCAAGTCTGATGGTCCTGCACTTGCTTAAGAGTTGGGTTCCACTGCATCTTTCCCTTAGTAACTGCTTTGTAGTCTTACCAGGAGGCCCTGTACGTAGCTCTCCCTGCTCATGGTTCACTGCCCTGTGATCCCCCTGAAATGGAGTGGAAAGCCCATGGAAATTTCACTGCATTTGCACTCGAGTGACACATGGCCATGGTGTTAATTAAAAAAAAAAAAAAGAGAGATGGTCCTGTAGTCTCCATGGAGACTGAGCATGCTGAAAGAGGTGGGAGTATAAAATATTTTCAATTTTAGGTTGCAAGGCAGAGATCAAAAGTTGTTCTGGTTAAAATGCTGGTGGGTGTCAACATGCCCAGTTGAGTGATAAGGCATTTTGCACAAATGCTTTGCAAAATGTTTTGCAAATGAGATTTAAAGCAGGTTTCCTCTGGTATTTTTTAGTGGGTTTCTGGAATAGATCTGGGTGTGTATTGTCTGTGCCTTTGTCAAATTCCTACCAGAGAGCATCAGCCAGGAAGTGTAATACCCATCCTGGCAACAAGGAATCCTCTTTTTACAAGTTAGCATTCACATTCTCTTAGAGGATCATAAAAACGAAATGAAAGAACACCCAGCAGAAATGGAGACATTCCATGTGATTAAGATGTCTGGCTGTCAGAGAAGCTGATTAAAAAAGCTTTCCCAAGCTCACTTTGGGGAGGAAAGAGTAAGAAAACGACATAAAAAGTATTCAGTAAAATGAACTAACAGGATGTGTTTGTTGGTAGCTGGTGCATGTGGTTTGTGCTGTTCTTTAGTTGTTTGGAGACCAGGACAGCATTGCTGAGAAAGTGTTACTGGGGGAAAAATCACCTTTGTGATTAAATGCAAAATGGACAGCAGGAAAGGATTTGTTTGTGCCTTTTTGTCCCCAGGTGACTGCAGAAATAGCATTGCTGGTGTCCCAAACCCTGGCTTTGTGAGCTCCATGGCTGCCAAATCACTAATTTGATGGTTTGCATCTTAAAGAATCGTGTCCAGGGTGGGACTGACAGGTAAATGCACAGACGATTTGCCTCTGTAAGATGATTTCCATGGGGAGGACAGTTAAAAAAAAAGCAGAACTGGCAATTCTGGCTCTTTGCACAAAGAGTGCAAATCTGGCTATTCTTGGTGCTTTTGCTGAGGAAAGTTTATTGAGTCCTCAGTGGCTGAGAGTGGACAGAGCTTGTTTGTTTTAATCTTTTACATATATGGATCTGTTGCTAAAAGCCAAGGATGTCTATAGATCAGCAGACTAAGAGGGGAGAAGAAAAAAAGAGCAGCAGAATTGGGAGAAGAAGGTGGATGAGAGGTTTGTGCAGCCAATTCCTCCTGTTATTGGTGTCCCCTGCTGCCTTCATTTACTGAGTCCTCATTTACTGAGCAAACACAGGGGCAGTTGCATATAAAAGCTTGTGCTTTCTGGGGCTGAATGTGAATTTTCTTGAACGAGGATTATGAGCATGAGTCTTATTATTTTGGAATGGAGTTTCTCCAGTGATACAACCAGAACAAGATTTCTTTATTAAAGTACTTTTTGAGTATTATTGAAAGAAAAGTTAAGAAAAAGGTACTGCTCTCTTTCTCCTTTTAGATGACAGCTGAACAAATACATTATTTGGGGAAGACACAAAGGGAAAAAGCCACACATGAAATGCAAAAATGCATTCAGTACCACTGTCTGCCTTGGAATTGGGTTCCTCTGTCCATAAACAACGGAACAGATGGGAAAGGTCTGAAACAAAGGAAAAACACCACCTAACAAAAATGGTTGGTGCTCCTGCTACCTCTCAGTTAATAGGAATTAAGATATTTAATTCTCAAGACTATTGTGTATGCAGAAATTCTCCATTTCAAAAAGAATAATTAGCAGTATTGTTAAATTAACTGGGTTTATCTTTGGCCAGCTTTACCTTCCAGAGTGACTGAGGAAACAGAAAATTTAAATGTTTTCTCTGCTGCTCAGTTCTGGCATGGCACTTGTGAAGTCCCTGATCAATGCTAGTGCAGTCACTTTGATTTTTGTGCTTAGCCTAACTTGGAAATGGAAACTGCTTCTGGCGTGCACCTGGAAAAATGTGTGTATGCCCAGCTCCTGGGGTGGCTTTCATCACCCAGCCAATTCTTACTAACTTAATTGAAATGTTAACTGTTGGTGCATGTGGGGCATGTTCAAATGGAACGTACTCTTACAGCTGAAAACCTCTGCTAGCTCGATTCTTCTTTTAAAGTTCTGATTTCGGAATAGGAAGATGTTGTTCCTCTCCTCCCAAAATCCAACTAAACCCCTTTTGTCTGTGTAGTTCAGGCACAATGCTCTTAAAAAATATTTCGCTCTGTTCACTTGCAGCATTTATTTGTTTGCCAAGGCTCTGAGTGGGTGTTTAATTTTATTTAAAGGACAGTGTGAATAGCCTCTGGTGCTTAATTTAGAATTTATACAATTTCCCACTTCCCTTAGATAAATCCTAGTAAAGGAAACATCTTTTATGTGTAAAGAAAGTTGTGATTTCCACCCCATTTAAAGTCATGTTTTATTTAGCCAATTCTATTTCCTCCTCTCTTGGGGCAGTATCTAAATTCCTTGTCAGGTCATTAACTATATTAGATGCATTAGATGAAAACATTTGAACATTTTTTGGTCAGAAAAACAACATTTCCTGAATTAATCCTGTGTACACATTCTCAGTGGGAGCTCTGTGCTCTTTTCCTGCCTGTCCAAAATTGCAGGAGCTTTTGCAAGGTCTTAATGGAAATGTGCTGCTGAAGTGGGCACTTGAGTGGGCACTTCCCTCTACGTGCTGGAAGCTCTTCAGGGGCTCTGATGGTAAATTCTTCACCTTTTCCTGCTCACTATCTGGTTTGGAGAGCTCAGCACCAAACGATCCACCAGAAAATGCCATTTTGTAAGAGGATGTGGAAAGCACGTTGTGCCTGAGTGCGATGCTCCCAGCCCAGCGCTCTCCTGGAGGCCACCAATAGCAGCTCCTTGCCCCAGGGCTGGCAGAGCTCCATGGAAGGAGCTGAAGTGCTGCTCTGCCGTGGAAAATGGCTAAAATGCATCCCAGGCAGCACAGCCAAGCAGTGTCTCCAGTCCGAGGGGCTGGGCACACTTTACCCAGCTGCAGCAGAATTTGGGGTTCTTTGGGGACAGCGGAAGAGGAGGAGCAGTGGAGTTGTCACTGCGTGGGTTGCTGTGAACAAAGAGTAAGATTTTATGAGTTGAGATGCTGCTTTTTGATCCCTTCTCCCCCTGCCTGGCAGCAGGAGTGGTTCTGGGGAGAACCTGAGCAGGAACGCGTGCCTGGTGCTGCGGCTCCTGCCTGGCACGTGGGAAGCCACACTGGGCATTGTGAGATGCTTCAGCTGGCACCAGGGAAAAGCTGTCAATGCCCTGATTAAACAGCCACCACAAAAACGGGGGGGAGGAGCAGCCAGCAGTGCCCTGGCAGCTGAAAATGACAGCAGTGACCTCTTTCCTGGAAATGGGCTCTCATTCATTGCTCACACCTGAAGGGAAATTTGAAACTTGCTTTGACTGGTTGTTATATTCTTATTGATTTTACAGTTTTCCTTACAATTAACAGATAAGGTGCTTTTCTACCTCCACCCAGGATGTTATTTATCCTCCCTAGACAAGGGTTATTACATGCTGTCTCTTTTTTCAGGCAAAATCCAATAAATTTTCTGATCTGTGCTGTAAAACTGGGGTAAATGGATAAGTGCAGAGGAGTCATCCGTCATGATTCCTCCTTAGTGTCTTGCAGGAAATGAGTAGCTGGGAAAAATACACCCAGGCTGAAAGATGGCATTTCCTCCTTTTAGCTCGACCTCAAGGAACCCAGCCTCAAACAATGGAGTTCATATGAAATTGTCCACTTATTTCTCTCTGCCCCTGTTGTTTTGTTTTGAAGACACTTAAAGCCTCACAAGCTTTCCGAGGTTTCTGTTCTTTTTTTGAAATGTTCTGTGGGTCTCTGGCTGGGAAAACACATCCCTTCAGCTGTCACTGGCACTGTTTGTTGTGTTGCACTCCGTTAGTGTGCACGTGCTGGGGCTGCTCTGGATTGCTCTTGCCTTTGCTCCAAGGAGGGGCATCAGCCAGTGGAACCAAAACCCATCTTTCAGCAATAGATAAAAGTGTGGTAAAGCTAAAAAAAGAGGAGTGACTGCTCTTCACAGAGCATCCCAGGCTGGTGTGGTTAGCCAAGGAGAGAGACCTTCTCATGAGACAGCTCCTACGTGAGTTGGAGCAGTGTGGGTTTTGCATGATGACTGTCCTGCAAGGTTCACATCTTGGCACCCCCAACCTCTGCCCTAGAGCACGAGTTTGGACACTTGCTTGAAATTCAGCAATGATGTTTTCTTGATGCATTTATTGAAAATGAATTCACTGGGTGGGCAGCCTTGGAGCATGGGAATTATGTGGGCTCTCACAGGAAATGTGGCAAAGATATTCTAGGGTGAGTAGAGGATTTTAGATGCATCAAATTGGAATTTTTCAAATTAAAAACTGAACTGAGATCTGATTGTCAGAAATGCTTGAATACTGTTGGAGTGGTGTAGAGGGGAGGAGTGGAAAGCTCAGTCCCATGTCCCCAGCCAGGCAGGCAGATTTTTGGTTTCATTAGCAATCCTGACCAAGTGGAACTGAAACCTTTCTCCCTTTTCCCATGCTCTCTTCAGTTTCTCCTTTCTCTGCTGCTCAGCACTGGTGACACAGAACAAAGAGAAGAAAGTTCTCACTGTTTCTTATCTGGTTCCAGAGTGACCAGTAAGAGATAAGCCTGTCAAGTGCTCGGCCAGGCTATTGTGGCAGGCTTCCTCTCTGAGGAATTTAAACCCCTGGGATCAGAGCAGGAAAGAGGATCAGTCAGCTTCAAAGTTGTGAAGTGACAGCTCCCTCAGCTGTGCTCAGAGGTGGCAGCTTGGCAGGTTACCCACAGCTGGGCTTGGATTAGGGGACACGGGAGCTTTAAATGTGCCAGCATAAAAGGGGGAGAAAAGAAACCTTGCCCACAATTATTTAAAACTCAGGCAAAAAAAGAGAATTTGAATGGTGAAGGTCAGCAGCACTGGCTGAAGTCTCTGACAGCTGTGGTTCTCCATCTGTGGGGATTAACACATTTCCCATTCAAACTGATAGCTGGATAATGCTGTATTCAACGCTTTGGAGGTATTTGCAGTATTTTAATAGTAAGCTCAATAGAGTAGGCATTTATTTCATAAAGAAAGTTTATGCCAGTCTGGTCTAACTGCAGAGTGAGCTGATTAAAGTTTGGCAGACCCTTCTGACATTTCTAATAAAGAAATCACTACCACAGCATTTTTCTCTACTTAAAGCAACAAGAGCAAGAATGGTGAAGAAATAAAACATTTAGAGAGAAAGACGCTGTTGACAGCACCTTTTTACTTCCTCCATTTAATCACAAGTGCTCAGCTTTTGCCACCACTGGAACATATAAAACTGTAATATTGTAATATATTCATTACCCATCACCTACTGAGTGCCTGGGAATTAGGAGTGTGCAGGGGCTGACTCCCAGTGGGGTAAGAAGAGCATGGAGAGGCTGTGGAGAGGCCATGCTACGGTCACAATAAAATAATCCTGTGGCACATTTATTCTGGAGCTGCTGATGAGCTCATTGACTTGGGTCTGCCACTTCTGTTCAGGCTGCACATTTCCCAGGGAGAGCTGCACAATTTGGGTTCTTGTTGTGTTCCTTCTTCTGTAAACCCTCCTGGGTGTGACTGGGCACAGCCTGAGCCATGCTGCCTCCCCAGAATCAGCCCCTGCCCTCAGAGCTGCCTGGGGCTGGGAATGGCCAGAGGCCATCCAGGTGCAATGGAAAGGCAAGGTGTGAGTACTGGAGCTGATTTTTTACAGCCCACAAACTAAAGGATATTTATGTCCATGCCTTCAGGCAAATTAGGCACTAGGGATCGTTTAGTTAATCCTTACCATATTACAGTGCAAACTGGATTATTAATTACACAACAATATTAATGGTATAATAATGGTAAGAGCTAACTGAGAGTTTTAAGATATTCCCACACCTACGTACTTTGGGATAACCACTGCTGTGTTTGTCTAATGAGGCCGTCTCACTGTGACCACTTTGATATTTAGGAGCTGCTTAATTTGGTTTTCTCTTAGATTATTCTTCAGATTTTAAACAAGTTCTGAGGATTATCACAAAGTCACACCTTTATCATCCTTAAAGCCTCATTTTAAACTCTCCAAGCTCTCCAACAGCTTGTGTAACTCATGGGTGTGTCCAGAGCTGTGTTTCCCTGCCCTGTGCCATCCCTGTGCTTCCCTGAACATCTGTGCAAAGTCCTGCTCAGGGGTTTGTGACCACCCTGCACACTCGGGGGTCAGGAGCCGTGTGCTGTGCTGTGTTTGCCCCCACACCTGGTGCCCTCAGGTGCCTGTATCATGTTCTGTGTGACCTCTGCTGAGAAATGAATAATGAATTCAGTGTAGCTGCACTAGTGCAGAACTGAGTCAGCTCTGGCACTTGGGCATTCTTCTGGGAACGTGTGCTGACGAGAAAAATGCTCTGAGCTGTGCTCATCAGATGCTTTGTACTGCTTCTCATCTTTCTGCAGTGAATGACAGTATTTGCTGTTAAATTTAGCTTTGGTTTTATCTTCTGTATCTCTCACTTCATCATATTTACCCATCACTTGCCAGGCTATTACTCACCTTAAAATAAGTAACACAGAAAAAAGACAAAGGAGGTTTGTAAACCACAGCAATATTTTCCATCCCATGTGTCCATCTTCCCGTTCCTCTGAAGGAACCAAGGAACTGTGGAAAACAGCTGTGAATTCTCCAAAATCTGTCTCCCACATGGTACTGAATACTTTCCAGGCAAGCCCTTGGCTGCCACTGCTGTATATTTATGATCAAAGAGTACTTCAATCATTTCTAGATGACTTCATAATAAATACCCTTGTGTTGTCCAAACACTCTGTTCTGCACACAGATTTGTCTGCCTCACATGTGTGCAGCAGACAGACAGAAGGAATTTGAAAATCTTCCCATTCAAATATGTACCTTTTGGCAAATACCTGTATCAGTAAAGCTTAAAGAACTAGCAGATCTTTTATTTAAATTATCTTTGCATCCCCAGGGAGACCAGTTTTCTGTGCTGATGTCATCTTCCTTCAGATGAACTTTTGCACACGTGCTGTGACAGTTGACATGGAAAAGGCATTGTTAATGTGCACGGTTCAGCACCCTCTAACACGTTCCTAGCTTGGAAATTGAGTGTGTACAGAAGATGCAAAACCCAAATCTAAAAATATATCCAAGTGTCAGACTAAATTAAAATTCATGTTTCATTAAGTGGGTACAGTACAAATAAAAGAAGTCTTGGTAGAAGCAAAGTTGCTTCCTCTGCTTTTTAGCCAGCTGGGGCTAAATCTCCTTAGAAATGCCCACTGTTGAGTTAATGGTGTTGAGCAGTTGTGTATTCCTAGTTTGCCACAATACCTGAATCTGCTTTTCCAGCAGTTGTTATGGCATATCTTCAAACTGAAATTAGGCTTTATACATCGCCCTTATGGTCTATGAACATCATCTTGCTGGGAGTTAAAATACCTGGCAGAGGCTGCAGCACACCTGTGACTTGCAAACTGTCACAGGTATGTGAAATAGGAAACAGCCCTTTGGTCACCCCGTGGGTGCTGCCTGAGCAGACACAGCCCGTGCAGCTGCTGTGGCTGCACAGATTCTGTGCAAACAGAGCCCAGTTTCTGGTGGGGGGATGCCTGTTGCTGGACCTGCAGCTCCATAACAGGTTTGGGATTTCTGCAGGAAACAGGCAGAGACAGGGTTAGGGTTGTTACTACAACTATCAAAATGTATCCTCAAAAAAATCATTCTGACTGCTATGCCAAGGTCTCCAGACATATGGGGGGAATCTCAATCCACTGCTTTATGGCTAGCTTGGCTTTGTCCCCTCTTTCTCTCCCCATTTCAGTGTTTGAAATGAGAATTGCCTGTGCAGAATGCAGGGCTGAGGCTGCAGCTGGCATGTACGAAGATCTCCTCTGCTCCACAGCAGGGTGTATAACTGACAGTAATGGCTGTAAAATCCAGAGCTCAGGGCCTGGGTGGTTTTTTTTTTTTCCTCCCAATTCATCTCTCTGGAAAAGAGTTTGATCAGTGGCTGAGCATTTCAGTCCGGTATTAATAAATGCAGGATGTTAAAGAGCCACTTTAGGAATAAATAACCTAATTTGGTTTATAATCCTAATTGTTGTTTAAAAAGAAATAAGAGTAATAACAAAAACAAATTACCCTTTATTTAAATATTAATCTTTTATGGTAATTGTGCCTGAATAAATATTTCAGTTGCAAAGAGTGGGTATTGTCAGGCACTGAAAGCTGTGCTGTGACTGAATCCAGTGTCCTGTGTTTGTGCCTCGTGGAGACGAGCTGTGATGCTTTGAAAGCTTTCTGCTGCTCTGTGACTGTCACTGTGCATTACCAGCAGCCTCCCTGAGTGATGGATGTTTGCTGAACGAGGGCAAGGACATCAGGTTGGCACAGACTCCTCGCTGGGGTTGCTCCAGTCAGATCAGAATTGTATATATATAATTTTTTTAATATTTTTTTTCATAAAAGCAGCAGCATTCACAACACTGGGGGCTTTGTGTTGTCTAGGAGTGCAAAGCACAGCTAAAATTCACTCTGTTGTAGTTTTAGGGGGAGCTGGTGGAGCTGATGCTCTGACCTGATCTAGTTTGCAGTATGATGCACCACTGAGCTTTCTTCTTTAAACAGAACTTGGATCCCTGAGCATACAAAAACCTGCATTATCAGCTACTGCTTTTATTTTTCTTCATTTCTCGTTCACTCTAAGCCTTGTGAGATGCCAGTGCTCTGGTGCAGACCAGAATTACCACCCAGACTTGATAGACTTCAAAACAAAAGAATGGAGGACTTCATATCTTTATTTTAAAGACGTTATTTTATTTTAAGTCAAGAAGGCAAATGTTGCTGTGGCCTAGTACAGATTTGAATGCAGTGGGGAGGAATAATCCAGCTAGAAAAGAACTCAGCTTCTGAAATCTGACTCTTCTATTAGCTTTGCAGCTCATGAGGTCAGGAAGGTGTGATACAGAAAACCTGAGCATTCTTCAGGGTATTCCATGGATGGATGTGCTGCAAACCAGCCTGGTCCTCTCGTGTGAAGGGATGAGGCTCTGCTTTTGTAGGATCTCAAAGATCAGGATTCGTTCCTTTGAAAGTCTTAATTTAGCCCTGAACTCTTCCTTTTGGCCTTCACTGACAAATCTGAGAGCCCTGAATCATATTCAGGATGTCAGCAGTGTGCAGTGATGAGTGGGGAAGTGGCTTGCACAGGGTCACTCAGCAGAGCAGTGACAGAGGCAGACGTCTCCTGTGCTCCCAGCTCAGTGTTTCATGTCAACAGCAATTTTTCATGACTCTGTGGCTGCTCCTGTTGTACTCCTGCCTGAAAATGGACCCAGTGCTGTGGTATCACTGAATTCAGTGCAGTTCTCATTCTAAATTTCACCTGGAACCTCAGCACTGGTGTAGGATTAGTGGAAGTTTCTCTTTTCTGTCACCTGTGATTGTATTTTATGTGATAGAAGAATGAAGGATCATCATGTTTTCAACATGGGACTGTGAAAGAAGGAGCACACTTTAATTTACTCATCAGTACTGATGGAGATGTCACTTTTCTTGTACCTGTGGGAGAAATATCTGCTCTGGAGCCACTCCCTGCCCAGTCCTCCTCGTTTCTCTTTCTTACACAAATGGCTTGCAAGTTGTTTCTACTTCATCTTTTCTCCATCATCTGCCCACTTCTCACATTTATGTAAAAACTTTGGCACCAGTCCTTGACTGTTTCATATTTTAGATTATTTTGCTCCTAAGCATTGGAAAAGTCTGCACCAGTAATTCAGACATGATTTTGTTGCTTCTTGTTTTACATCTCCACAAATATTGCAGAACACAATGTTTCTTTTATGTACAAAGAGTAAGAGGTCTAAATTATTAAACATAGGAATAAGAGCTAGAGATATATTTTGTAATGCTTTTCTTTTGGAATTGTCAAAGATAAGTTTGATTCATTCATGTTATTGCATGTTTTTACCCTGAAAAAAGAGTTGATTCCTTTACCTTCTTTCAGTTTTGGAGTTACTGCTCTTCACTGTGTGTCCTAAGATGCTGTGATATAGAAAATTATCACATTGCATTTTAAATTTCCATTAGCTGTGCTGACAGTCATAGCAGCCCACCAGATACCAAATGTACTCTGTGCTGAGAAGCTCAGCAGTGAGAGAAAGCCTCATTTGTTCCTGATAACATTTTGAATCTGGCTTTGCTGCTCTCCTTATGCAGTCACAATGTCTGGGAGCAAAAGTTGGGTCATGCTCTTAATTATGTGGGAGACCTGATTCCAGGTTGTGTGTCCCTGCAGGGGTCATTTTCATGCAGCACTGAGCAAGGGTCAGGAAAATTCTCTCCACGTCTAATTTGGTGAATTTACCGAGTTGAACTGCAGATTTTGCTGATAAATGAGAGCCCAGGTCAGCAGAGTGCTGAGATTCATTCCTGTTTAGCAGAGTACTTCCACACTGCTTAACTGAGGAGACCGAGTCCCAGAAGACTGGCAGAGCTGAGCAGGGGTCAGCTGTGCAACTGGAACTCGAAGAAAATCAGGAAGCCATGAAATGTGAGGAGTGTTTCAGTCAGCAGCCTGGTTCCTGTGCCTTTGCTGCTGAGGAATCAATGAGAGCACTCGTGGCTTCTCAGGGAGTGCTCTGCATCTGTTCTCACACAGCCATCACTCACTCGTTCCCTTCTGCTTCCAAAAATTTAATAATTCTTAACCTCTATCCTTCTCTCTAATTTTGCTGAAATTGGTCTAATGTTCTGGAGGGAATGGCAGAGACTCAGATGTACTGATTGCATAATCCTTTCTTTATTAAGGAGCCTGGAAAAAAGAAAAACAAAACCCCAACCAGCTTGTTACAGCCATACATGCCACTGCAGAAATTATTTCTTTCTAAGCATTTTATCCTGTCTAATTTTAAACCTTCCCAGAGACTGTGTTTGCCATTTCTTCCTGAGACCCTTCCACTGTCCTTTTGCTTTGGATTTGCTCTGTATTTCCTGTTGTTTCTAATTATACTCTCCTGCCTACCTGCTCTAACAATTTTCTCTCCTTGACGCTTAAATCCTTGAAATATTTGTGGAAAGTGAGCACTTTCTGGCTCTTCTGCCTTTTAAGCCTCACCTACTGATTTTTTTTCAGAAAATCACCAACCTACCTTCTGCTCTACTAGTTGTTGTTCCCTCAACTATTGCACATTCAGGCCCTCTGGAAATGTGGCAGATTATTTCTTGTACCGTTTTTCTAAGAACCCTGTCCATTTCCTGCAGTCGGCTGTTGTTTGTACCTTGTCCTGCTGTGCCATGACAGCGTAACTAAAGTCAAGCAGTTTGAGCAAAGCCAATGGAAAACCATGCCTAAAGACCACTTTGTGTCCCCAGACTGTAGAGATAATTTTGGCAGTGCTGCTTTAATTCCTCACGTCGTTTGGTTGCTTTTAATACCCATAACAGCTGCCCGTTGGATTTCTCCGCAGATTCCAAGAACCATGCTGGTTAGGAGGTTTGGAAGAAGTTCTCCATCCAAATTTCCCACTTTGCTTGCTTGGAGATGTTTTAAGCAAATTTTTTTTGGTGATTTTGTGTCCCAGCTCATATGCCCTCGAGGATTTTCATTGTAGTGAAAGAAGAGCAGCATCTGTACTTGCAAAGGTTCCACGTTAGCCTTGCAGAGGAAGAGAGTTTACATTCAATTAAGTCATTAAAGACTCATAATTGGACTGTGAAACTCTGGGGCAGTATCAGTAAGAGTACAACCAAATAAGAGTGAGTAGTTCAGGCAGTCCAGTGTTTAGGTGTGTGCTATGAAATGTTACTGGAGTGGAAATTGATCTTCACTTCTTGCTTCTCCCATTATGTGAATGATTTATGAACCTGTTGGAACTATTAATGATTACTAACATTACTGAATTCATAATTATAACAATTAGGGTGTCTTTTCCCCTGCCTCCAGCTCAATAAAATCAATATGACTTTTCCAAGGGCTGGATGTACATCTCTCCACTGTCAATTGCAATTCTGAGTTCAGTCCTGATACTCGCCAGGTAGGAGCGATGCTGTGCTGCAGCTCGGGCCCCTAAAGTGGTGGTTGAGGTCCAAGATCAGTACCTGCAGTCTGAGCTCTAAAAGTGGCTTTAAAGCCCAAAATACATCAGCTGGAAGTTTGCCACGTGAGGAGGGTTGTGAGATGTGTTCTGTCCCTCCCCAGTCTGGTTAGGTGATATTTCCTAGTCACACTGGCACATTTCTGAGCATTTCATGGAGCATTTCATGCCATGTCCGTTTCTCTCTCTCCTCCACTTTTCCAGTTATTAATCTGATCATGTTATTATTTTTAGGGAAAGAGTAATTTCCTTTTGGACATGGCAAATGGCTGCAGCCACGCTGTGACAGGGCACTGAGATAAGGGAGTGAGAGCCCCCCATGCCTCAGCCTGCCTCCCTCGATCGGTGAATATTTAAAGTCCATTTACGTTTCTCTGCAGTAATGGTTTTGTTTACAGCTGTTTGGCTGGAGGTGATCTGAGGACACAGAAACTTGGAAGGAGTAATTCTGGATGAGGGAGCTCTTACCAGCCATTACATGTTTCCAGAAAGTCTGCAGTTGGGCAGTGTTTTGCTTTAGCCCTTGCAGAGCAGGAGCTGCTCTTGGCCATTATCCCTGGCCGTGGCTGGGCTGGGCTGGGGTCTGGGCACTCTGGGCAGTGGCTCTTTGGAGACTCCAGCTCCAGCCAGGGTGGCTCCTCTGGCTGCTTCAGCCATTAGAATAATCAGCTTCTGGAAAAGGGAATAGGGCTTTAAAATCCCTAAGTGCCTTTAAAATGCAGCTTGATAAAGCTGTGCAAGGATGCTGTGTGTTGTGTGCTGATTGTGCTGGCAGGGAACTGCCCTTCCAGACCCCATCTGCTCCTGCCCAGCCCAGCACAGGGGACAGCTCTGCTCTCTGCCTGTGCTGGGGTGTGCTGTCCTCTGCATGGGGGCTCCTGGCTGTCACAGGGGGCTCCTGGCTGTCACAGGGGGCTTCTGGCTGTCACAGGGTGCTCNACAGGGAATTTCATTATTATTATTATTATTATTATTATTATTATTATTATTATTATTATTATTATTATTATTATTATTATTTTCTTCACTGCTGAGAGAGTATCCAGGGATTGCCAGGATTTTTGTATCCCTTTGTACCTGACCAGTCCTGAGCTCAGGTGCTCTGCAGCCTCAAAGGAGGAAAGTCAGGTGCACCAGCAGTGGGTGCAGTGGAACCCAAAATGATTGACTGCAACAGCTCACAATAATAAGAACATGAGTTCTGTGAGCTTTTGAACTCACACAATTTCTAATGTCACAAAGACATCAAAAACTGTGATTTGATTTGACAGGACTCAGCTGCAGACCTGTGCCATCCTCCTGTCTGTATGATTTCCTCATGGCTGGCAGATTATCCCAAGGTGTATGGAGGGGAAACATCTGCTCCAGTAAAAATGTGCCACAGCTGGAGCAGGGCAGAGATCTTACCCTGGTGGTTACACACAGAAGAATTTACTGGGAAATAATTTACCTTGAGAAAGGTGTTAGACCAGATGGCTTCCAAAGGTCTCTCCTGCCCAGTAATTCTATGATTTAAAATATATTTCAGCCTAAAGCTCTTTCAAAAAGCTGGGTTTGGAGGGAGGCAAATAAACTCTCTTCAGTTTATTTTTCGTATTATTGCTTAAAAATAAGAAACAAACAAGAATCTGGAGGCATCTTCTGTTTTAGTATAAAGAAAGCTGGTAGATGTTTCTTTTTTTTTCATTCTAGACTTGGCAAACACTGAACAATTGTGCACAGAAAACTTGTAAACATTTTTATTTTAATTGAAAAGAACTTTGCAGTTTGGCAGGATGTATGAGTTCAGCAGAAATACTGAATAGTTCACAGCAGAGGAAATTCCTGTAGCTGAGGGTACCAATCTCATATTTTGGATGTGCATTGGCAGGTATCTCCAGATAAGTCACTGANTGGCTGTCCCAGGGGGCTCTGGAGTTGGCTGTAGCAGCTCCTGCACCCTTGGCACGAGCCAGGTCGGGCTGCTGCTGGTCAGACAGCAAAGGCAGAGCTCCCCAAAGGTGGGACTGAGAGCTCTCAGGGCACAAAGNCTCCTGTCTGTATGATTTCCTCATGGCTGGCAGATTATCCCAAGGTGTATGGAGGGGAAACATCTGCTCCAGTAAAAATGTGCCACAGCTGGAGCAGGGCAGAGATCTTACCCTGGTGGTTACACACAGAAGAATTTACTGGGAAATAATTTACCTTGAGAAAGGTGTTAGACCAGATGGCTTCCAAAGGTCTCTCCTGCCCAGTAATTCTATGATTTAAAATATATTTCAGCCTAAAGCTCTTTCAAAAAGCTGGGTTTGGAGGGAGGCAAATAAACTCTCTTCAGTTTATTTTTCGTATTATTGCTTAAAAATAAGAAACAAACAAGAATCTGGAGGCATCTTCTGTTTTAGTATAAAGAAAGCTGGTAGATGTTTCTTTTTTTTTCATTCTAGACTTGGCAAACACTGAACAATTGTGCACAGAAAACTTGTAAACATTTTTATTTTAATTGAAAAGAACTTTGCAGTTTGGCAGGATGTATGAGTTCAGCAGAAATACTGAATAGTTCACAGCAGAGGAAATTCCTGTAGCTGAGGGTACCAATCTCATATTTTGGATGTGCATTGGCAGGTATCTCCAGATAAGTCACTGATTTTGAAATATATTGAGAGCTCGAGTCTCGTGGAATGTAATGCAGCTTTTACAGACAATTGCATTTGTTGAAACGGTGTGGACACAAATAAGCAAGGTATTAAAAAAAGTGTTACAGATCTCCCTGTGGAGATGTGGCTGGAACTAAATGCTGGGATATCAGGTCTTCCACTCTGGATTTAATGCCACAATTCAATTAAAAAAAAAAAAATGAGTAGGGGGTGTAATTTCGAAGTCATTCTGAATTCCAAAGTTAAATGCCCAAGATGGGCATCAGCCTGAATTCATCAAGTCTGTCCCCACACACATTCATGCACAAGTGTAAATTTGCTGGTCATTTATAAGAGGGGGTTTTAGGTGGAAAAATATTTGTAGGATGAGGAATGAATTTTGCTGCAGGGCTGTGTGCTGAGCACAGTGCTTGCTCTCATGATTTTGTGTGCTGGGATTACTCAACAGTAAATATTTGCAGTGCTGGCTCTGGAGTTTTTTAGCATGAAAATGCTGGGTCTCGTTCCCTCAGATCAGCGCTGTGTTTGTGCAACTCGTGCCATTCAGAAAAAGGCTTCTTTCATCTCCAGGAGACTGTGACAGTGCTAAGTCTGCCAAACTGCCATGTGAATGGGAGATCTAAAGCTGTTTTTAGGAATGCCCAAGAGTGTTATCGATCCTAAGGCTCAGGTCTGGGCTTGTGGTGCAAATCCCCACAGCGCTGCCAGCGCTGGGCAAACCCCTCAGTGAGTGCCACGTGTGCTGGGCTGTTCCTGCACTGAAGCCTTGGTCCTGCTGTTCCTCCCCATCGAATGACAGCTGAGTTATATTCTTGCTGCTTTCTCCCCTCGTTAAGACACCCATCAGCACATTCCGTGGATTTGCTGCACAGCGTGCTCTGAGCCTTGGCTGGGTCCTGCAGGAGCTTCCCTCTGGTGGCTGTGTGCCTGCTGTCCTCTTCTGCACTTTTATCGCACTTGGGAGGGAGTCACCTTACATTTATTGTTCTCTTTGTGCTGCGGACAATAAAAAGAGCAGGTAGAGAAAGGATTGACGGGGTTTTTGCAGGGTTTTATCAGACTTTGTGCTGCCGGTAAAACCATTTCTGCAGCCCTTCAGCTCTGCCTCCTGCACAGCACCCGGGGCTCCTCTGCTCGTGCCTGGGATGCTCCAGGGGTGCCTGGGGTTCGCTGGCTGCTGTGGGGAGGAATTTACTGAATGGTTATTAGCCTGGAGGGAATAAAGTCAGCACTGATTTACCCTTCCCTTGGCACAATGTGGTAAATGATGCCTGCATTTACCACGTCAGGAGATGCTCAGAATCCTGGTTCTGAACTGAAATGCTGACTCGGTGGGTAATTATGGTTGAAATTTATATTATATTAAGAGGTTTGCTAATTTTTGCTCACCTTTGAATTGAGTTATTTGGGAAAAGTGCTATCAACAGCTGGAAAATCGTATAGTGAATAATTTATTTGACAATAGTGGAAAAAAAAAAAGTCAAATAAATAATTCAGCAAATATTTCTCAACCAGCACTACTGATGTCAAGCTCCAGAGAGATGGATCAATTTTTTAAAATAACTTTATTACATGATTAGCAGACTCATTTCTTGGTGATTTTTCTTGCTAGTTAGTTCACTTCATAGTGATTCCCGAAGAAAAATGACTTTTCAGCCTACCTATCCTGAATTTTTAATAGTAACATGACAATGAATAAAATGAAATTTTAATGTAGTGCTGTATGTATCACCTTCTCTTGATGTATCAGTGGTGAATAATGATCTTTGCTCTAGCACAGTGCTCCAGGTCCTACAGATATTGGGTTTTAGAATGCCCTCTCTGACCTTGGGATCAAGGTCTCGCTTCCTTGTCTAAAATGTTTTAGTTTTTATGATTTGTGTGGGTTGGGTGGTGTGTGGAGGATGATCTGTCAGTGTGCTGGCAGCACACGGGGCAGGCATTGCACCATACTGTTGGTTTGGTTTCATAAAACTCCAGCTTTTTGGGTAAACTCAGACATGCTATTTTTGACT
The DNA here is from genome assembly GCA_013399225.1 of Rhipidura dahli. NCBI lineage: Eukaryota > Metazoa > Chordata > Aves > Passeriformes > Rhipiduridae > Rhipidura > Rhipidura dahli. Next base: position 841,032 of record VXAC01005548.1, on the reverse strand, counting down.
GCCGGGGAGGGGTGGGAATGCTGCTCTCCGTGCCAGCCAGATTCCCACCCACTGGCTGGAGCTGGGAGAGCAGACCTGGATGTGGTGAGCTCACTTTCTGGAGCCGAGCCACCCCTCGGCTGCTGACGGGCACTGGCACGCTGTTTTATGCCTGTTTAAACTCATGTTTGAAGTCACTTCTTGAAATATTTGATTTTTATCCCGTAATTCCTCGTTAAGGAATAAAACAGTCCACAGAAAATCTGCAGTTGTTACCCAGAATAAAAGCTTCCTGCAAAAAAAAAGCTGAAAAATATTCATGGATTGCACTCTAGCTCAGAAACCAGAAGGAAAAGTCAGTCGGATCCATTAAAATAAAAACCATCTCTTTGCCTGTAAGAATATTGTGAGGGCTTTTAGCTTGTGGCACACGTGAGTGGCAGAAGGATGTGACCCAAAGAGTGCCCATCCGCAGCGGGATCCTTTCCTCAGCCCCGTGTTCCCAGGCTGCACCAAACATCCCGGATGGCAGCAGAGGAGTTGGTGTGCTGCGTTCCAGAGAAGACCTGCCCGGGACACCGAAAGGCAGCGCCTTCTGACGGCTGCAGTTCCACCACAAATGCCCAGAAAACCGCTGAAAGAGAGCTGGGATGGGCGGGTGACATTTGCAGCATCACACCTCTCACATGGGGTTTTAATCCCCGCTGCCCAAACCGGGGAAGGTTTCAGCCAAGCCCTGGCCGGCTGGGAGGCGATGAGCACCAGGGAGAAGCCCAGCTGGATCAGCCTCGCAGGACACAGAGTGCTGCTGACCCGGGGTCTGTGCGCTCCTGCCCCGCTCTGTGCGCTCCCGCCCCGGGGTCTGTGCGCTCCTGCCCCGCTCTGTGCGCTCCTGTCCCGGGGTCTGTGCGCTCCTGCCCCGGGGTCTCTGCGCTCCCGCCCCGGTGTCTGTGCGCTCCCGCCCCGGGGTCTGTGCGCTCCTGCCCCGCTCTGTGCGCTCCTGTCCCGGTGTCTGTGCGCTCCTGCCCCGGGGTCTCTGCGCTCCCGCCCCGGTGTCTGTGCGCTCCCGCCCCGGGGTCTGTGCGCTCCTGCCCCGCTCTGTNNCCGCTCTGTCCGTTCCTGCCCCGGTGTGTCCGTTCCTGCCCCAGTGTGTGCCCGTTCCTGCCCCGGTGTGCCCGTTCCTGCCCCGGTGTGCCCGTTCCTGCCCCGCTCTGTCCGTTCCTGCCCCGGTGTGTGCCCGTTCCTGCCCCTCCGGCAGCGCCGGGGCTCCCTGCCGGTTCCCGCATCCTCGGCTCGCACATCCCGCACGCAAATTCCGAGGGCGCAGTCGGGCACGCCGAGTGCAGGAGGTTATTGCATGGCAAGGAGCTGTTTATTCAGCAGAGATGTGATCCCTGCCTCCCTGGCGGATGCAGGGAGGAATGCAAATGTCCCTGCTGCCACAACAGTTAGGCTCGGATGTAAAGGCTTCCTAAAACAAACAAAAACCCTTCACAAATAAAAGTATTCTCTCTCCTGAGACCAGAGTCGTGGGTATTTGTTAAGAATTCAGCAAAGACTAGACAGACAATCTTTTCTTGGTGAAGATAAACTAAAAGATTATCAGGATTCTCTCCTGACTACTTTAAATATAGATGGATATATATAAAAATATATTTCTTCTGGTGCAGGAGATTTTTCACTCAATGATTTCTTTTCTCTTAATATCTTCCAGTTTCCTCCTCCTTTTTTTCCCTACCCAAAATCTGTTTAGGTGTGAAGACAGTTTGTTACTGGGCTGCATGTTCCCAGGAGCACTGCAAAAAAAATGGATGAAACCCACTTTATTTAAAGATTTCTGGCATTGCTGGGGATCTGCTGCTCTAGGGGAGCCTAAATGTAATGCCCATGTGCTGTAGGGGACCTCGAGGACTGGGATGAGAAGGGAAGGAGGTACCAAACAGCAAATATTCTGAAGGGCTGGTTCTCCAGTGATCCTTTGATTTCCTTTCCACCTCCTCATTTTTGTTCAGGAAACAAGTACTGTTTAGTGATAATATCGGGGTAATGGCTCACAATTCCAGAAGAGAGGAGCAGAGAAGGTTTGTGAAATCCTTTTAGTGAAATTATTTGCATTCTGGAGAAAATACCATAGGAAAAGATGTCTTTTTTTTTTCATTTTAAACAGAATCTATGTCAGAAATGAAATGTTTAAAAAATATACAGAGCTTTGCTACAACATGGCCATACTTTGGGTTTTTATGCATTTATCCTGTGTGTCCTGTTGGTTGATGCTGTTTCCTCCCACCCAGGGAAGGAGTGTGGAGCACTCGGTGCCAGGCAGTGCCAGCAGGGCTCTGAGCCTCCTGCAGCACAGCAGTGAGCTGCCCGTGGCTCACCTGGCGCTGTGTCTGTGAGACAACACAGCACGTGGCCTTGCTTTACCCAAAAAATTACCTTCTGTCTGAAATGCCACCTTGTTCCACTTTGTGGTGCATAAATCATCTCACCCCCTCTTTTTAAGGGAAAGTAATTTTCAGTTTAATTTTCTCTCCTGTGAAACGGGAGTAATGGTTTTCACAAACTCCTTCAGGCTTGCTGGGGCCAGCTGTGCCATTGCCACCCTTCTCTCAGGCTGGAAGGTTTTCCCAGTTATCCCTGGACACATTTCTTCCTTTTCTGGGCTCTGTTGTTCCACCTCTTGCCCTGGCCCGTGCAGCCTTTCAGGCCACAGACTCCTGTGGTGCCCTGCAGGAGAAGTGCTGGGCGCGTTGGTGGAGGTGGAGGAGAATAAAATCACCTTTTCTCTCCCTCCTGAAGGCTCTTTCATTAACTTTCCTATGATACATCCTGTTTTGCATATTCATGGCTTTAGGCTGCTCCTGTCCATTACAGCCTTCTGCAGACAGTGATGAAACTTTATACATTTTATTACAAGAACATTCCAGGGGTCGTTTGGGGAGGTTCAGGACGAGTCTCGTGTTGGGAGCATTACACAGAGATCAAGGCTGATAGCACAGCTGGGCGAGTCAGGAATGGGACCCTTGATCTGAGCAGCCCTGCCAGCATCCAGGAGCTGCTCCTGGATTTACAAGGTCTTTCCTTGAAAGCTGTGGCTTGCAGGGTGTGACATCCCCAGAGAGGACTGGCTGGTTGTGTCCCTGAAGAAATGTGGTGTCACAGCAGAGGCATCAGCACCTGGCCAAGGGCCTTGGGCACAGCCCCTCTCAGAGGCACTCCCAGGCTGAAAGGGCACAAGAGAGACTTTTTTATAAAATCTTCTGCCTGTGTCAGGGATGTGTCAGAAGCAGCAGGTGCAGGATGGCCCTGTGGGGGTAGGAAATACTCCCCTAGAGACAGGACAGGGTTTCCCATTGCTCTTGATTTGTAAGAGCTGCTTGATCTCTTGTTAGCAAATAAAAGGCAGATCAAGAAATAGAGCACAAAACTGTCTGTGCCATCCTGGCTGGTAGAAGGAAAGACCTGACTACTCCATTCCAATGAAGTTTTGGGGTTTTTTTTAATCATCCTTGTCTCCAGTTTGGGCTGATATGCTTTAAAGCTGTGTGTGCCTGGCACAGAGCTCAGCAGTGCCCTGCTCTCAGGGAGTTTATTGGCACTGCAATGAGCCCCGTGGCAGTTGAGCTCTCAGCTATAAACAGCAACACCCCCCTGAGGGATGGGACTTTAAATTAGCACCAAGAACCGTTTTGCTTCAACCACTCTTCAGCTCAGCCTGAATTGCTGTTGTGAACCTTTGTTTATCCGTCCTGAGCTTCCCAAGCACGCAGCCTCCCCTGCCGCCCCTAACGGTGTAGCTGCACCCTGGGCAGCAGTAACGGGTTTAGTGTTAGCAGAGACAAACTGCCAACAAGCTGTTGCTTTGTGGTGACCATAAAGTGGATGTCCACCTTGAGGAGGATTGGGCACTGCATCATTTCGAGGAGCTGGGTTTCATTTCTACCCAGCAGAAACATCCTTGTTGTAACAAGCAGCCTTGACTTTAACAGAAAAGCCACAAATATTTTTATGTGGCTGAGTTCCACGGATGAAAATCACTTGTCCACATTTCTCCATTTATGTTTTTTTAACTGTATTTTCTGAAAGGTAACTTTTTTGCCTTATTTCTGTTTTGAAAAATCGCAGTTGCTGAATGCAGCTCGGGAAGGTGTAGGTTGGGAAACAGATCCATGGGGCTGGCACATGGGAGGACTGACAGAGTTAGTGATGAGTAAAGTAACTGAACGAGGTTCCTGACCTGCTGCTGACAGCCTGGGTCTGATCATAGCTCATGCGGTACCTTCACATTTTTAAATACATCTTTAGTGGCAGTAATGAGATTTTACTGAATTTTGTGGCGCTTTGTAATCTTCTCTTTTGGAGGTGTTTGGTGTTTTTAAGAGGAACTAGTTCAAATAATTTCTATCAAAATCACATTTGGTAGCTGGTAGCAAGGTGTGGGGCTTTGCTACAAGAAATGCTTCATTAAAATGCCTGCTTTGAAGGAGAAACTAAAAGAAATATTTCTGTGCCTTTGGGTTCCTGCAGCTGTGCCAGTGGGAGCTGTAGTTCATGAATGTGCTCCACTTCTCCCTCCCCGTTTTTTCCCCTGCCTTTCACTCCCTCCTTTGTTTTACTCTGTCCTAATCCCTTCTTTTCCCCTAATCTCCAACTTACCTGGAAAAGATGAAGAGGTTTGCCTTTTTCTGACAGTGTTTTGGTGGTTCCCAAGGCTGGCACTGTGCCCTCAGTGCCCCCTGTCCCTCACTGCTGTTCCAGGGCACATCCTGAGCTGGGCACAGGGAGCATCACACACCAAGGCAATAATGCAGAGAGGCACCCTGAACAGAATCCCAGCCCCAGGGTTCATTGTGTGAAGATTCAATTAGCTCTTTAAACCCAGGAACTGGGCTAGAACACACTGTACAGACCAGGCACTCTGCCAGGGATTTATAGGCAATGCACTGCCCATTCCTGCTCACACAATTAAGGTAACTGAGATTCAATAGTCACAGCTGCATAAAGCAGCTTCTGATCCTACCTAGGTCAGCATGAAGTAAGACAGAATTCAGTGGTGGTTTGGAAATCGTTCTCCTTTTTTCATGACATGAAGAAATGAGAAATTGAACACAATGTGTTCCATTTTGGAAACACAGAGGCTCACTTTAAAGTCCATCCAGGAGAGAAAGAACACAGTGCCTCCACTAAAATAACAAACCTTAAAGATGATCAGATCAACCTCTTCAAGAAGTAGCACTGCACAAAGCTCTGGATTTAGTCAGCACAGTGGAAATCTCTGAATATCCAGGGAAGAGTCCCAAACTGGGGCTATTGTCATAACTGGTTTTCATAAAAGTGTATCCTTAGTTTTAGCTCTTTTTCCACATCAGCTGGGAAACCTGCTGGGGTTTGGGTGCATTTTGGGATTCTCTAATCAGCTGCTGAAATGTTCTCTCTTTTTCTAGCTGCGCTCTCCAGCAGAAATGGCTTCTGATACTCCAGTGCTGGGCCAGTCTTCCTCTCCTTGGGGACTGTCCCACAGACAGAAATTCTGCCCTTGCCCTTCCCCTCCACACAAACACTGAAGGTGGTTCAGCATTCAGTGCTTCAGGAGCAGCTCTCATTCTTGCTGTCCCCTGGATTTGTGCACTGCTGAGAAATTCCACGTTGCTCTACAGCTTCACAGGAAATTGAGTATTTCCTTGTCTCTCTCGATGCCACTGGCCAAGGAGCTCACCTGGCCAAGGCACGCAGTGGAATCTTCCCTGCACTTCCATGCAGGTGCTGGTTTTATAACAAACTGTGCAGGAATTGCATCAATTCCCTTTCCCATCTTCCCTCTTTACACTTCTGCTGTGTGGTATCCTCTGACACGAGCCAAGGAAGGCAGGCAAGGAGAGCTCATAAAGCCAGCGTGGCTTTGGGAAGATGCTCCAGTACCCCCAGTACCCCCAGTGCTGGCACAGCACCACACCCAGTCAGGCTTTGCTCCTCTCTGGTGTTTCTCTCTGAAGGATCCTGGCAGGATTGGCTGATATTAAACAACCCAGTTCTGTAACTCTCTCACAACAAGCTCGATTATCTGTAATTCCTGGTTTAGTGAAGGACAAAAGGAGCTTCACACTGATAATCACAGCAAGGTAGCAGTGTAGCTAAAAATTAATCTCAAGTTTTCCAGTCCTCTGCTTCCTGCTGCCCTTGTTCATGGACCCCATCCTGGGCTTTGACCTTTCTGCCATGCCTCTCTTTTTAAAAACAGAAAATACTTTTGATGCAGTGCTTTCCCATTTCAAGGAGTGATTCCCTTTAGATTTGTTCATGCGCTGCTTTCATTGCAGGAAATGCAGTGAGCTCATTAGAGGGAGAGGCTGGGAGTGGGTTTAGGCTGTGGTTTAGCCTCTGTTTTGCCTTTGATCTGGTTGTGTTCCTCCACCCATGAAATGCACAGTGCACAGTGATCCATGTCTCAAAGTGCTACTAAGCCACTTAAATTGGTGGGAAATACCCTGAAATCTTAAGACAAGTGCAAATGATTAATTCATTATTGAATCCATCATCCCACCAAATCCTCTCTTTGAAGGGGTCTTAATCCAAGGTTTTATTAATATAAAAGCAATTATATTCCTGGCTTAACAGTCACGTGAATGGAACATTTCTTTTCCTTTCCCTGCTGCAGTGCGGATGGTCCTTCCTCGGAAATCATGCAGATTGACTTTGAAATTGAAGAGCTGGCTGAGCTCCCTGAGACCCAGCTCATCACCTGGCAGGTGGAATATCCTGGAGACACCGCATCCGACCTGGGAATCTCCAAGATCTACGTAAGCCAGAAGGACCTGGTAGGAGTTCTCCCTTTGGCTATGGTAAGGAATTGTTTGGCATTCTGCAGGGTTTTAGTTCTGTTTTACAGCTCCAGTGTCTGACAGGTGCAAATGATGGGCTGAAAGGGGACGGAGGGGCACAAAGAAACACCTTGAGAATCAGACCTGGACTTCTGAGGGGAGAGCACAGCTTCCCATGGGAGGCCAAGTCCTGCTCTTTCACTGATACACCGATTTTCTGGGGGCAGAAGCTGAGTTCACAGCATTTCCATGGCTCAGAACTCCCTCTGGATGCAGCAGGAGCTGTACCTGGGCACTCAGTTCGTCGTGGTGCATGTCTGACCTGAATCAAGAGTACTCTTACCTTGGTCTAGACTTCCTGAATGACAGTTTGTCCAGGTTTTGAATCCTGACTCCTTATGTATTTGAGAGTGAGAAAAGAAGTAAAAAGAATTACATGAATTCTGAGTCGTTTTTAATTACCTGGGGAGCAGAAAATGCAGGGCACAGCCAACTGTCTGTTCCCCAGAAGTGCATTCAAACAGGCTGCCCCACGGTCACTGTGAAAACTGCAGGGCTTGAAAATTACCTGATCCTTTAGCCTCGTTCTTACCTCAAAAAACCTGTTAGATACCCAAATTTCAAGTACAGACAGAAATTTATGCATTTCCTCCTCTGTCCCCTTCACATTTCTTCAGTGCTGGGGATGAAGCACACTTGTGTAAGGTCTGGCTGTCCTCGTTTCTGATCTTAGGCAGTCTCTTAGAAAATATTGACACGTTATTATTTAGTGCTGAAAGAAAAACAAAAATCAATCTCTGAGCATTTAAAAAAATGTAACCTGGCTGTTTGCCTGGTGATACCGAGTTAATTACGCCATTACTGAAGGCTGAAGGTGTTTTCTGCCCCTCCAGACTCACAGAACTGGCCATTCTTGTTACTTACATTTACCAGCTTCAGAACTACCCAGGTGCTGTGACTCTTTGTTTTACCCAAACCGTGTTTTTTCTCCATGTTTTTCTGCTGGGGTGGCTCATGCCTCCATTGCCAGGGTGGGTCTCACAGCTGAACCTGTGGCTGTCTCTCAGGTGAGAGCTGTGTCACCCCTTTGCATGGCTGCTGCCATGGGCTGCTTTGGTGAGAGGAGAGGCTTTCCCAGAATCACAGAATATTCTGGCTGGTGAGGGTTAAAGCTGTGGAATGATCTGATTTACGTAATCTGAGGTGTTGGGGTTTCTGTTCTCTCCATGCATTATTGAAAAGATAAAAAGGTTTCTTCCCCAGTGGTTCCAGCGGTGGCAGAAAACCCAGCTCTGCTCGTGTGTGCCCACCATCCCTGATTGCTTTATTATGGGGTGACAGAGTGGCAAAATAGAGCTCATAAGGACAAAAATAGCTTCTGCTGGCAGTTGCTACAAATCAGCTCACTCTCTTAATTTCCATTAAAGATGAAGAAAAGCCCATTTTCCAGCAGCACAGGATTGTGTGCTCAAAGGTCACACGCAGTCTATAAAGCCATCAGGAGATGGCATTTTGGAAGGCAACAGGTGTGGGGATAATGGGGGAGAGGAAGGCAGAGATAAATGGCAGCAGTCCCTGGATCCGTGACAGACTGGGAATAGTTCTAACCTTCTCTGCGTCACCTGGAGTGTCAGGGAAGGAGCTCCAGGGTATTACAAACCTCCGGATCTTTGTCATGCCTTGCTTTGTGCCGAGGGGATGATTCAGGTGCAGCCCTTTCAAGGCATCTAACTTTGATTAGTTTGATGCTTTGGTTTTCCCTGTGGTCTTTGCAAAGCTGGCTTGTAGTTTGCAAATTCTAAAAAAAATTTCTCCTCTTCCATTTAGAGAGAAGCACAATGAAAATAATGTGTTGTTGTTACTCTGGTTTTGGAGATGGATAACTTGAGTTAGTTTTTTCCTGGTTTTCTTAGCAGAAATGCAATTTCATGTATAGAAGCACCAAACAGAAATGCTCTTGGATGTTTCAATTGCAGGTAAATCTTTCCAAAGAACAATTCTAATGCTTTCCCATTAGGCAGAGCTTTGTTTTTTTAAAAGACTTGCACATGCCACTGTGCACCACCTTTGCATCCCTTAGTCTTTCCTGCTCACTGTCCTGGATTTGTAAATTGTAAAGCAGAGAATTGGCCACTTCAGATGTTCCTGGTTTGCTGAGGTACAAAATGCTGCAGTGAAAACATTGACATGTACAATTGGCCTCGAGGCACAGTGACAGCTGTCATGGCAGGGGCAGTCACTGATGGATTTTATAAATACCTGTGGTACCAATGCCCTTACAAATACAAGTATGGGAAACAGCTCACTGTGAAACAGTGCTGTTCATGTGCTGGTGGAGGCTGGGTGTGCAGCTCAGGCTGAGCCACCTGAGCTCCCAGTGGGCTCCTGGAGTGGATCCTGGGGGCTGTTCCAGCCTCCCATCCACCGCCTGGGCCAGCAGTGGGGCTGCTTTGGGATGGAGTCGCTGCCTCCCTGAAAGGTGAATCTCCCCCCTTGGGACTGATGTAGAGGAACAAATCAAACTGGGAACGGGGCTGGGTTCTGCCTGGCAGCTGAGAGGTGCAGGATCTCATCAGCCAGAATCTCTGTCCTACTCCAGTTCAATGAGGGAATATTTCTAAAGACTTCCGCTGACAGCTTTATGAAAAAGAAAAAGATGTCTAGAGAGTAGATAAAAGCTTTTACCTTCCTAATTCATAGCTTTTAAATTGCAATTACAGTATTCGGCAAGTTTTCAAATATTTAATTAAAATGTTACCCATTCTGAAAAGGAGCCTTTTTAAATCAAAATGATTAGTGAATCACAGATGAAATCTACTCCTAAGAAAGGGAGAAATCCTTGGATCATTGTGCTGTTGCCAGCAACCATTTTCTTTTCAGAAATATATCCTCTTGCTTCCTGAAATTACACAGGTCAAGGACTTGCAATTTCACTCCATAGAAGAGGCTTGCCATTCTCCCAGTAATGCCTTTCAGCACCCACCAGTCCTGATTCTGAGTCATCTTTCTTGAAAATAGACATCCCAGATAATGTCAGAGTACCAGATATTGTCTCTTGCCATTGTTGTCCAAGTGTTTATGCCCTGGAAATGTTTTGTTCTCCATCTCAGAAGATGCAGGCCAGGGTTTGGATTCTGTCAGTCCCCATGGTTAAACTTCTCACTGTGTGTCACTGCATTCCATTCCATTTTTTTTTTTCTTTGAATCCTTGGGTTTATCTGTTGCTTCTGTTTAACAGTTCAAACTTCTGTACTGACAATGCCTTCCCAACTGGTATCCTTAGCAAATTTTAGTAGTTGTCTGTTCCAGGGCCATTACTGACAGCAGTTTAAACACATATTTTCCCTGGGTGATTCCTGGGCTGTTGTATCAGTCTAATTCAGGAATATTTGCTGTGTCAGCCCAGAGGAGCTGATGCTCTCCCTGCCTTGGGGGCTCCCAGCTTTGCCTGGCTCCACAAACCTGCCTCATGGATTGGTTCTCTGTGCTCAGGCACCCTCCACTGCAAGGGCTTTGCATTCCAGAGCTTGTTAATCAATCTTTGTGCAGTGTGGGAGTCAGATTAGATTCTGTTTGACATCCTGATAACTGCACTCAGCCTGTACAGCTAACAGAAGAAAGTCTTTCATTAACGTGTAAGAATCTGTGCTGCTTCAGGAATTAATTGAATGCCAGGTACCTGAAGCTACGAGACATTCTTCCCACGTGTAGCTGTTCATCATTTAGGCTTTCCCAGAGCTTGTGGCGTTGGCACCTCTCTGTCCCTGGGCAATGGAGCAGGCACTGGGTGTGACAGCTCTGCTGTGTCCCCTGTTCCAGCACTGAGCATCCTCAGCTGCAGCAGGGCTCATCTCCAGGGTTCTTTCCCCACTGGAACTGTCTGGAAGCACGGCTGGTTTGGTCCTCAGCTTCCTGTTGCTGCTGCTGCCCACCCAGCGCTGGCCTGGCTGTGGCAGGCTCCTGTGTGCCCCTGCTGACACGGTGACAGCTGTGTGACCACCAGCAGTGGCATTTGGGTTTGTGTACAGAGAGTGAAATGAGAGAATAAAACCAGCACTTGTCAATCGAGCACGCCCTGTCCGCAGAATCCAACAAATGCCACGTTCTTTGGATTTTCCCTTCCAGAATTAATGACGACCCTGGGGTCCTTAACATTTGAAATAGCAGGCAATAGCTCTTTCCCTGCACAATTAGACATTTTGTTGACGTGTGGTGCATGCAATGAAGGAGAAACTCTGTTCACTGCAGCACCACACAGACGTTTGGCTACTTAAATTCCTGAGCAGTGAAACCATCGGGCAGATCTCATTGTTCAATCCAGTTCCTTCTCTGCCACCATCACCACAGGCAGATGGGAAGAGATCTTGATGATGTTGTTGCTGAAGACAAGGGGTTGGAAATGTCAGGTTTGTCTCTGGAGCTGCAGTTGGGGCTGACTAATGCTGTAATCACCTGGAACAACAGAAAGCAGCAGCCACCCCGGTTCTGCGTGAGAGGGGCAATGAGTAATGAGGGCTGGGGCTGGCTGCCGGCAGAGCTGCTGACAGCCACACAATTTGATGTGGAACATTGAAAATTGGGTTCCCCAGAGGAGCAGGAACAAGCACAAGGGTATTTTTCTCACGAATTAAAGCCAAAGAAAAATGGCTTTGCATAAGAGCTGCTGTTCTTTCTTAAGCATGAGTTACATGTGTTTTCTTTGATTAGACATGTGCAGTTGAACTGGGTTTGAAACAAACCCAATCCTTCAGCCTGACAATCTTTGTGTTGCTCTGAAGCTACAAAATGTAGAAGACCCAGGAAAACCCGGCAGATCTGAGTTTAGAGCAGGTTTCACCAGAACTTGTCCGTCCTTTATGTCACTGGACACAAGATTTAGGACTCCTGGCCTGTTTTCACACTGCTGTAAAACCACTGGTGTTACAAATGCTCTGAGTTCAAAACAGAAATAATTCGGTGGTGAATCGGGTTTTCAGAATGATTGTCTCATAATTATTTGGTAATTTGATAGTTTGTGTGAAGCCAATTTCAGCCAGCTAAAGGGGATCTCGTTTTCAGTGGACAAGTGCTCTGAATGATTTTCAAGTCAGGATGTCTTAAGCTGTCTCACACGTAGTGCCCAGAATGACCAGTATTCACTGGAAATATTGTGCCACCTAATTTGGATTGTTCTTCTGACATCTTTATATCTTTATGTAAATCAGACTCAGTATTAAAGAAATTTCAGAAGGGATTTTTTTGTTGCTGTTGAAAAAAAAGCCAAACCAGGGATGATGTTTACTTAATTTTATTGAAATACAGTCAGATTGGGTTTATGAAAAGCAGATTACTGTCTTCTGTTCCTCTTTTGTTTCATGTCTGGTTTCACTCACAGGATTTCCCCACACAGCACTGGCAGGCAGTGCAGCAGCAAATACTGCACAGTACTCTGTAAAGCTGACTGCTGCACTGTGTTCACCGAAACACAGGAGATTCAGGAGCTTTTCTCCTCGGCTCAGATTTGGCACGTGAGGATGCAGAATTGGCATTGATTGAAGAGTGTTCCTTCCCACAGATACTCACTGGGGTGTCACTGCACCCCTTGCTCCTGCTGGGTGTTCCTGGGAGCTGAGAGAGCCTCGGAGCAGCTGAGGGCAAAGGGAGCTCCAGCAGCTCCAGCAGCTGCAGTGCCCTGCCCAGGCAGACTCTGGCCCCGCGCCCCGGGGCTTGGGCACCTCCACAGGTGGGTAGGGAGCCACATCTCTGGGAGCTCTCCGTGTCTGACCATCTCCATGGCAATGTTCTCTTTGTGTGTTCAGATGGAATTCACCGTGTTCCACCCTGCCTCCCATCCTGCTGCCAAACAAACCCAGCATGGTCTGCCCTCCTCTGCTGTGTGTGCCGTGAGCAGGCAGCTGGGGAGGCACACAGGGCTCCCATTTCCAGCCCTCTGGAGCCTGGGCAGCCCCAGCTCCCTTGGCTCTCTCTGGGCTCCCATTTCCAGCCCTCTGGAGCCTGGGCAGCCCCAGCTCCCTTGGCTCTCTCTGTGCCTTGGCTGCTGCAGCCTGGACCAGCTCAGCCCGGTGGCCCTGCCCTGGCCTCGCTCCAGAGCATCGTTATCCTGGGCTGGGNTGGGCTCCCATTTCCAGCCCTCTGGAGCCTGGGCAGCCCCAGCTCCCTTGGCTCTCTCTGGGCTCCCATTTCCAGCCCTCTGGAGCCTGGGCAGCCCCAGCTCCCTTGGCTCTCTCTGTGCCTTGGCTGCTGCAGCCTGGACCAGCTCAGCCCGGTGGCCCTGCCCTGGCCTCGCTCCAGAGCATCGTTATCCTGGGCTGGGGCTGTGGTCCCCCTTGGCTTCCCACCTCTTAACTGCTGTGCTTATGAAAGGATTCTTCCCTTTTGGCAGACGGAGAGGATGCTGCCTTAATTGGTTCCCTTCAGATTAGTGATTTGAATAAAACACTACTGAAAGAGAAGCGGAGTATTTCTCCCTGCTGGAATAGATCATCACCACTGTGGTGCTGCTGGAGCAGAGCAGGCTGGCATCTCTCTTTTCAGCTTCTTGACATTATTTTTAGATGTGTTTCGTAATTTTGAGGTACCATTTGGGGGCTGGGAACTTCCTTTTTTTTCTTTCTTTTTTTTCTTTTTTTTTTTTCCTTCTGGGGATTTAAGATTTTGAAATTCTTTATTTACGAGCCATGAAAATCTCCCCAAAATGGATTTTAACAAGTGTGTAATTGGATAATTTGACAACTGGTAAGCTGAAGCCCCAGAGATCAGGAATTACGCTTCACCACAGAATAGTCGTTCTTCATGTAGAATTAATTAGATTTCCTCTAGATTACAAGTAGTAAGAAGAGTAGTCAATTAAGAGAATTATTCTCTTGACTTTTCCATCCTTCTTCCAGCCAGTGGAATTAAGAATTCCTTTTCCTGTGTGAGATGTCCTCAGAGGCAGGGTGCCAGTAAGAGGACAAGGGGCAGAGGATTAAAGAGTGACCAGCCCTCAGGAGAAATGGCAGGTGTCGAGTGCAGCTTTGACTCTCTCAGCTTCTGCAGGGCTGATGATCCACGGAGCTGGAGAGGGTGAGCAGCAAAGGGGGCCAGGCTCCTGCTGAGAGGAGGGTGATGTTTTCCAGCAGCACTGCTGAGTAGGGCACAGTTGTTCCTCCCCAGCCCCAGCTGGGTCAGTACAGATCCCATGGAGCTGCTGCAGAACTGTGCTGGAAACAGCAATAACAGCAATAATTCCTTTTTTGTTGGGCTGTTCTGAACCCAGCTCGCTTCCCTGGCTCACTTCACTGCCTGCCCCTGCACGAGGAGCAGTGGCACCATCACACAAGGGGTTAAAAATGTGCAGGGAGAAGCCACTTGAAGCAGAATGGCTCTGGCAGTGACAGCTTTGGGGCAAAATGCTGGCAGTAGCCTAAAGGACCCTTATGGAGCTTAAAGTGCACGGACAGGGCATGGAGAGGGCATGGGCAGTGTGGAAAACAGGGTGGGAATGTGGCCCCCCAGGGCACAGCAGGGTCCCCTCGGTGGGTCTGTGCTGCCTTGGGATGGGGTCAGTGAATTTGGCAGTCTGGGTTCAGGTGCAGGGTGTGGCAGAAGCTGAAGGCAGTGCCCAAGGAGATGTCTGATCTTGTGCCTCCTACATGTCTGATCTTGTGCCTCCTCTCTCCTCTCTCCTCTCTCCCAGCCTGGCTCCGTGCAGGGCAGCAGAGCACAGGAGGGTTGGAGGGCGATGGGGGTGTTTGGGCAGGCAGGGATGAGGTGCAGCAGCCAGCTGGGGTTCACAGGGGGGTTTGGGTCATATTTGCACCTCCTGAGGCTCCCTCTGGTATCAGGCACCTTCCCCTGTGCCTGGGGAGGAGCTCAGCCTGTGCCCCGTGCAGAGAGGTGCTTTTGGGTGCTGCCAGGTGCTGTCAGGAGGAGCAGCACCAGGACAGGGCCTGCAGAGCGTGGTCCTGCTCACCTTGGCAGAACAGCAGAGACCTGCCTGGAGAGAGATGACATGGCCCCAAATCACTCACAATATATATCTCAGATTTTAATGTTTCCTGGATGCAGAGAAAATAGATTTTGTAACAGGACTGTTTCACTTTTATTGTGACCTTCAAAGGAGGGATGAGGAAAAAGTAACGTAGGAAATCTGTATGGCTGAGATTTTGGAATACCTAATGTTGTTTTATAATGGCTGATGTAATTTCTAATTGTGAGGAGAATGCAAAAAACCCAACAACATCAAAATGTGGAAAGTGTTCATTTAAAAAAGCTTGACATTTAAAGAGACTAAATTATAGGCATATAAGAAATGTAAATGTGAAATAGAAAAAGTCTGGTTCTTTCTCATACCATTTACCAGTAGTCCTATCATAAAATAACAGAATCACTACCCTGGAGTGGGATTCTGCAAAATTACTCCCCTGGAGATACAGCAGTCACAGTTCAAAGTGACTTTTTTCTGCGATGCTGAACTTCTATTTCCTAAATCCACCAGCTTTAAACAGAGGGAATGTCAATATTTAAACCACTCTATACCTTGCCTGAAAATCACTCCTGACAATTTGAAAATAACTTGCTGGACTTTCAAATGTTCCAACTGGCAGTAAAACCCAGTAATTGTTAACTTACATAGAAAACTAGTGCAGTTTCATAAAGAAAGGCAATACATTACAGTGATGAGATTTTTCATTGTAATTCATGGTAAAAATCCCAAATTCTGGTTGTAGTATTTGTGAGGCAAACCAGCTTTGAATTTAAAAACAGTTGTCTCTGTTCCAGTGGAATCAAGGTGTGTTGTTTTCACATGTGTATTTTCTCTTTGATCTTAAAAGGATGTCAGGAAATGGAATTAAGTTTCCTTGTCAGAAGTGGGTACAGTCTAATGCATGTACAGGGCTCTTTGCTGGTGAGGTGGTAACAGGAACCACTAAAAAAAAGTGAAAAGCTTAGACATGAGGGGGAAAACAAAGCATTTCAACCTTTAAAACAGAGAGGAAAAAACCTCGGGAAATTCTCGCCTAAAGGAAGAGCTGCAATTGGTTTTCTTGCCTTTGCTGTTTATCAGGGGCCCTGAGGTTCCTCTCTGGAGCTCTGTCACCTCTCCCTGCCCTGCCACGAGCAGGGGCTGAATGAAACAGAAGCCTGCACTCCCAGAGACCTTGAGAGCTGACCTGATTCCATCACTGGAGCGAACTCTCTCCGGGCACTGCACAGCCTGAGAGCCAGGCTGGGGCTGCCTCTGCACTGCCAGGGACCCCTCCAGGTGTTGGCTGCACCCAGGGGTCCTGTCTGACCCCACAAGCAGCTGGCTGATGGGTGACCTGGTGTGTCCTTGGTGAGCTGGCTGCGAGCCAGTGCCCTCCAGGACCAGATCACCCACTTGGCCCTGTCCAGGGCAGAGCAGGTGGTGCTGCTCTGGGCGTGTGTTTGGGTTCTATTTATATCTTTTCCAGATTTATAGAATTTCTTGTTGCTTTCTGGAGTGGCCTGCGTGGAGACACTTTGAACTTCAATGACTTTTAGTAACTTTTAATAAGGTTTGGTTCTCCTTCCTGAAAGAACTTCGTTGAGCAGATCTTAATTGCAAGAATTGTTGCTGCTGCTGCCTGAAAGCAGCAAACATGAATCTTCTGGGCAAAAAAAGGCTTAGCAAGGAGCCAAGCTGTCAGTAATCCCCTAGCACATGGTGGTTGATGTCTAGGGCTGCTTGTCTGTGTCTGTAGGTGCTCCCAGATGAACCATGAAAGCTCCTTGTGCTGTTCCCCCAGGGGAGGAGGCAGCTGGGTCACTAAAAAGCAGTTTGGCTGTACAGACATGGACGAGGCTCTGCTGTGGGGCTGTTCTGGGCTCTGTTACTGTTCCCACTGCTGAGCAGTGTGTCTGGCTGAAGGGTGTCTGCAGGTCTCTGCATCCCAGTCCCAACGCTGGACAGTCTTAGAGAAAGTAACAACAAATTTATTCTTAAAATACCCAGGCTATATTTGTATGTGTGCAATGCTGTGACATTTAAAACCCAAATTACAAGTGGGGATTTAATGGTGTAAAAGATGCAGTTTGGTGTCTCTGAGGAACCACCTGACACTTTGGTTGTCCCAGGTTCTAGACAAGAGCAATGACAGAATTTAAAGCATGGCAGAGAAAGGCACTGATTTGGAAACACATCTGGGGAACGTTCGGTGCGGAGTCAGGAGAAGGGACTTGTGATTTCTCCTCTGACACTGGCTTTCTGCGTGTGCCTGAGGAATTCTGGCACAACAGAGTGATTCCTAAACCCAGCTGTACATCCCCCTCCTCACCTGTGTCAGGGCACAATGGGGGCTGCTTCCCCCCTTCTGAAGCAGTACAGGTTTTACTCAAATAGCATTTGTCACACACTTTGAATCCCTCCTGTAGAAATTTCACTAAGGCTGAAATTTGGAGAAGAATTTGGATGCTCTGCTAAACTGAAGACACTAATTATCTTAACTTCATACCTGTCTTCCCACTGCCCTCTGCTGGGAAGCTCATCCAGCCTGCCCGTGGATGGAATTTCATCACAACCTCAGTGTTCCCCCTGCACCTGTGAACATCCTCGTGGTCACTTTTATCTGGTTTGCAGCATCCCTGACAGAGGAAAGGATGCCCAGTCGTGCCCTTTCAGAAGTCACTGCTTGCACTAGGAAATGTGTATTTACAAAATTCCTTTAGCAGTGGTAATTCAGGCACAGAAGGGACGTAGGGTGGTATCAAGGCAAAGGAAGGGTGGGAACACAACAGCCGCTGAAGAGTGTTCTGTTAGCAAAGTGACATTTAAAATTATCTGCCACTGGACTCTTATCTCCTCTCCTGTTTTTTAATCTTAAATGGATTCAATCAAGAGTTGCTTCATGTACAAATAGCTGGCAGACAGCATTTAACTTATTTCCTGTTTTTAGAAGTCCTAATGCTAAGAAGCAGTGCAGAACAATTGCTTAGGTGATCAGAGGTACTTACAGTCTGATGTTAAATTTACTTCTAAGGATGGAAAAGAACCCCAGCCTGGGGCTGGTCACCCACTGTGGGTCACCCTGCAGTGAGTTCCCCATTCCTCTTTCCTACCAAGACCAAAGATCACCTCTGAAATCTGTCCCTGTTTTGTTGTTGGATGTTGGCAGAAGCAGCTTTCTGTGACATCTGGGCCTTGGTTACAACAGGCTGATGGCACCCAAGCCCATGGAAGGTGTTGGACTCTCAGCTCTGGTGTGGGCTGCAGTTGGATGTTTCACTTCAGGCATTTGACAAATAACTTCAAATGTCAACCTACGAAAAACCCTTGTGGAAAACAAGTGTTAGTCCAGCTGCACCTGAAGGGAGCACTTACCTGGCACTGTGGCTCTGAAGGCACTGAAAGAAAACTCTGTTCATGGGCTCTGATTGGTTTTATTTAAAGGAAGACTGATCTCTCCATGGCCAAAGAGCAGCTTTTGTTTTGTTGCTTCTTTTTATGTCTGTCTGATTCTCTTTCTACATCCACTCTCTGCCTTTTGGTTGAAACTCAGGAGAGAAAGGCAAAGTGAACCTGCCCCACTCTGCTTGCATAAAGGGTTCATTTTGTTGAAGTTCTCACCATTGAGCAAATGGAATTATTTATGTCAGAAGAGGAACACAGGACTGTGTGAATACAATTCTTCCTGACTGCAGAAATCACTTGAAGCTGCCCTCACGTAAGCTGTTCACAAGGCATTTGACAAAAAGATTGATTTTCAGAATTCACTGGAAAGAAATGAAAATAAGCTCATTAATAAAGGTATCAGTCCAAGAGCTGTGAGTCACAGGCCTATTGACTTGTTCTTCCAGAGCAGACTCACAGGCAGATCACCAGCTTATTTTTGGAACCTCTTGAGACAGAATCATTCCCATTTCAGAAGTGTTCATGGGAAGAGACTGATGCCCTACTTCTGCCCTGGATATCAGCGTAGAAGTGTATGAAAAGATCATCAGGTGATCATCAAAATAATTTTAAATGATTGAAGTTGGTTCTTTTCCTTCATGTGGGAGTGTCATTTCTGTTGTTTCTTGCTAGAGGCCTTCCATAGGAAAACATGAACTGAGCTTCGAAGGTGTCTGTGCTTTCTGTTCTATTTACTATTTCTAGGACACAACCAATAGGATCTGATATTTTCCTGAAAGCCTGCAAAGCACAAAACCTTTAATGCAGCCTTGGCTTGTGAAAGATTTGCTCCTGAGTCACATCTGAAGGGGAGAGGGAGGGCCAAGGAAGGAAAGGCGTTTGTCACCTATTAGTTTAATCCAGGTTTATTTAGAGAGTGCCAGAGAAAAGGGAATAAAAAGGAACTCATCCACCTCTGTGTGTATGAGTTCTGTGTTGGTAGCTGTGTCTGAGTGCTCAGCAGAGGCAGGGCAGGTGCTGGTGCATTGTTGGCTAAATGAAGATACTCTGTTCACCAGAGCTGGCTTGGCACAGCCTCGCATGAGGTTGAGATTTGCTGCTCTTGCCTGCTGAATATCTCAGCTTGTGGGTATAATTATTGATTTGCAGAGGTGTGGATTGCTGTGTGTGGTTTCAGTTGTGCAGCAAGCCCTGCTGTGTGTGTAACTCGTGTGAGCAGCCTCAGTTACCCTGCCAGGTGCTTGCAGGTGGTCTGGGATCAGCATTCTGGGCACGAGGCTCCTCTGACAGCCCCCGTGGGCTGTCACTGAGGGGTCACCCTCTGGCTGCAGAGGATTTGGGCAGGGCTCAGCAGCTGGGGCTGTTTGGCTCATACAAAAGTGAGTGCACACGCTGAAGGCTCCAGAGGCCGTGAACTGTGACCTGAAAACATCCTGGCTGCTTAAATATGGACCTCTGTGCATCTTTATTTTATAAAGAAATGAGCGTGGGCAATGCTTCTCTGGAGCTTTGCTGGAGAATGGATTGGAGCAGTCAGAGCATGTGAAATCCATTTCCAGAGCATATCAATAAATGCCCAATTCTGCCTCAGTGTTCTCCTGTGCACCAGAGGGAAAGACTGCACCAAGCAAAGGCTCCGTTTATGCAGGCAGAATAGGGAATTATGCTCTGCAATGCCTGGCTGAGGGCACAGGTACCCCCTGCACAAATACTGATGAGCCTATGCAGATACTGGGTGCAAGGAAAAAAACCAGCATCCCCTGAAAATTTATCCCTTTGGACCAAATTCTGTCCTTGAATATGCACACTGAATTCCCACTGTTGTTGGTAGGCTGTGCATGAATACATTGGATAGAAGAATTTCATCCTTAGATTTTCCTTTTCTGCAGCTTCCTGCAGGTTTTTGTTTTCTCTTGGTTTAACTAATCAGAGCATTCCTGCATTGCTGCATTAAAAGGAATTTTCTTCAGACCATTTACTGCTTAGTTTAAAATTATTATTCTTGAAAATCAATTTAATGAGATGTCTACTGTAATAAAATAAAACTTAGCACTTTATTCACTGTGTATTGGGCAGGTTGCTGGTGTAATGGCTTTAGAAACTGTGCCCTGTGTAGCTACAACTGAAGGGAACTTCACAGAGCACAGACATGGAGCACAGATAGTCTGCCTAAAATCTTTAACAATAAGTGGGAGTTCCATATGTTAATTTGGGCATCGACCTTTTATCTTTGTTGAGTGGAGGATCTGTAAACTAAATACCAATCAGGATCGAGAAAAAGCCTGGTATTTGAGCAAAACCAGTCAGCTGGAGCCTGAGTAGACTAAAAGAGATTGATATTTTGTGTTTAAAAGCCACTGGCTCCCACTGTTGTGACTTGAGGCTAGCCCACCTCCAGCAAGGTGTGAGAGCTTGCCAGGCTGGGTCACTGGGGACCATTTCAGGCAGGCACTGCCACCCTCCTGCCAGCCCCTGTGCCCACCTCAGACCACATTTAGGTCTGTGGGATGGCCAGGCAAGCGAGCTGGCCCCTTCCTCTCCTCTGCTAAGGGCATCCTGGGGGGAGCAGAGGCCTGCCCTGGGACAGATCAGTGGGAAGGAGGTGCTTTGCAGTAATGTTGGTTTCCCTGGGTGAGATAAACCAACCTGACTCTGCAGAGATGGTAATTTCTCATCACCAGTCTCTGAGGTGCAGCATTTAAACTCAGAGGATCTTCAACACAAGGAACATTCTGTTATCAGTCCTGGCTCTCTTTTTAATGTGAGAAGAGGAAGAAAGATGTTTTCCATCCCAGTTTTGGGTAATATTTTAATGCTTCTGTTGAACTTCTATCTTTCCCCGTCCAGGCTGACTCATAAAAACAGCCTTTGCTTTGCTTTCTTCTCTTCTGCTCTCTGGTTTTCTTTTACCCTCAGCCTTTACTGCTTCTCTCCGTTCTTCCTTTGGCAGAGCTGCCCTCTGCTCTCAGCTTAGGCAGAGATGGAGATCCAGGTGGCACTGCCCAGTCCCTGCCTCTGCCAGTGGCTGTTAACAGGAGTTCCTCCTGCAGCCTGGGGCAGCTGCCAGGTCTGGGCTCTGCTTTTCCCCCACATCTGAAGCAAACTTAGAACCCAAATGTCACTTGCTGTGGGATTTAATGCAGGA
Source organism: Rhipidura dahli (assembly GCA_013399225.1). Classification (NCBI taxonomy): domain Eukaryota; kingdom Metazoa; phylum Chordata; class Aves; order Passeriformes; family Rhipiduridae; genus Rhipidura; species Rhipidura dahli. The sequence goes on along the minus strand of VXAC01005548.1, from coordinate 819,737 downwards.
GGGAATTCCCCTTCCATGGCATCTTCCTTCCCATTTAGGAAAATGAGAATTTCCTACAGGTGTCAGTGGTTGGGTGCTCTGCCTGTTTTCCTTAAAAATATCTTTGGCATGGCACTGACACTGCTGTGTCCATCTGCTTCTCAGGGTGTTCCTGCTCTGGAGTAGCTTGTGAGCTGTGCAAGTTCCTGTGACACAAGCCTGTTTCTGTCAGAGCAGGAAGATTGTTGAAGTGTGTCAGTTATGATAAGTCAATCCCCAAGAAATCCATGCTGTACAGCAAGTATGGAAACAGCTCATTTGTTTGCTGAAGTCAGGTGTTCGGGGGATACCAACACGGCGCCGTTGCCGTCATTACAGAGCCTCAGCTGGGAATAACCAGAGTGTCTCACTCTCCATGACAATTTTTTGGAAAGCAGCTTGTGACAGACTATTTAATGAAGCAGAAAGTGGAGTTGGGTTTGCATTATAGAATACTGAAATGAAATCTCATTCTCAAAAGAAAAAAAACCCCTAACTTTCTAGCTCCTCTTCTTCAGATGTCTTCATTTAAATGCAAATAGCAGCTTCATCCACAATGAAATGAAAAAAGCCTCTTTTTTTTTCCCTGGGAAACAATAATGAGGGTAAATTTAAGTCATTTCATTTTTGTAATAAGATAATCCTTTTCAATGCTTGTGGTAATATTATGATAAAGGTTGATTTTAAAATTATTATTTTTGAACAAGGGAATGTATTTTTGGCTTTTGTAGAAACAGGAATTCTGACTTCACTGCAACTCTGCCCAGATGCTGCTCCTGGGGTCAGGAAGTTCAAGGGTTCAATCTGGATTCTATTGAGCCCAGTGGGCAGATAATCCATAATATTATCTGCAACCAAATCTGGTTCCACCTACACTTTACTCGGCTGATGAAAATGATGGTTTGGCACTTGTGGGATTTCCTTGTGCTATTTGTGCACAAGCAGCTTTCAGCAGCCCAGGTCTGGGGGCACTTACCCAATTTAGTGACTTGAGTGACAGGAGACGGGGATGACAAGCTGATTATGGGCTCCTGGAACAACTGGTTTGGCACAGATTTTCCCTCAGCATCTCCCAGATCCCAGCCCAGGCTGTGCTGAGGATGTCCAGCAGAGTGCTGGTTTGTGTGCTGTGCTTGCCTGGCACTGCAGCCCTGTGTCTGTAAGGGCTGTTCTGTGGCCCCTGAGAGGCAGGGACTGCAGCCTGATGAGCTGCACTGCCTGCTCCTGGCAGCAGAGCTCTCGCTGCCTTTTTCTGCCAGCTCTCCTCCAGACACCGTGCTCCAACCTGACTGCATCCTTCCTAACCCTCAGCAGCTTCAAAGTTCTTCTTTAGGAGAATCCCAGGCAGAAATGTCCCAGTATCTCAGTGGAGCGAGGTGCAGGGTGGATAATATGCACTGCAGAAAAGAACTCAGACACTAGATAAGAGGAATAAGAATTTTCTGTAACAGCTTAATTCAGAACTGGAAATCTTGCTGTTCAGCCAGGGAAAGGCATTGGGGTATCATGGAATAGAGATAAACAGCAAGGTATTTCCTGCAGTCCAGAGAGCAAAACACACTTTTATTAATGCATCCTGTGTTCCTCAAAACTGAAATTGTTAACAACTGCTAACAGGTATCAGAGCACTCCTTGGTACAGGTGCTGACAGAACGTGCTCCCTGCTGATGTCCAGTGGGTGCTCAGATCCACCCAGGTGCCTCCACTCGTCTGGGGGCATTTCCTGTCCAACAATAAGCAAATGCCACTTTTCCAGCCATGCACAGAGCTAATGGAAACGAGTGGGAAGATTTTAAAATCGGGGCAAGGACCAATTTCTGCAACTGCTGTTTATGAGCATTAGTAGTGTTAGTTCTGATAGCACTGTCAGCAGTATGTGTGGTGTTTCCTTGGTTAAATCAAGTCCTTCAGCATATTTCACGTTCATGTCAGTAATTCCTGGCTGCTTCTTCACATAGCTGGGTTCTGTCACACATTTTGAAGTCTCTCTCAGCTCAGCAAGAGGGCAATAACATGTATTATGTCCAGGATGGTCATTGCAGTATAATATAGATATGTATTACCTGCATTTTGGTTTTCTTTCTATTGCAAATTTTTCCATTGTTAGACTTTAATTTGCACATTAAACACATAGTTTCCCTTTATGAAGCCAGAAGGGTTTTCTTTGCAGTGAAAATGAGTAGTTCAATTACCCTCCTACTAATGGATAAAATGTAATTAACATTGTCTTGAGGCTAATTTTCATTTACACTGCCATTCCGCGTAAGCTGAACATCATTCTCTGGAAAAAGTCAATGTGTCACTTTTATTAGCCCAGTTTGCACTTTAACACCAAGAAAATTAATTCAAGATACATTAACGTACTTAACTTCAAATGCAGTGGAATGATGTGAGGACAGAGATAACTCCAACGTGTCCTTTATGAAGTCACAGAGTTTGTGGGGCTGCTTGTTGGACGGGCTCCTGCTCACGTGTGTGCACTCTGGAAAGGGAGAGTGGGAAAAGCAGCTCCCAGCCAGCTGCTGTTCCTGAACTTGCTGGGGTTTGCATCCTTCCCCCCGTGAGCGGCCACAAAACCTTTGTTAGGTGACTTCCCTCCCATCAGCTTGTCTTCAGGGGCTAAAGCCCCTGGGGTTGAGTTTTCAGGCCTGAGGAATGCTGACAGTACCTGTGGCATCCCTGTGGCACAACTGCAGAATGTTATCAGTGCAATTTGGGGCATATTTTGGTGTCTTTGAAGCCTGTAAGGAAAACCACTTTAGAAAAACAGGCAGTGGGTCAGAGCCTTAAGTGATTTTCTCTGTTCTGCATGTTTCTAAATGCCTGGCCATTTAGAAACAGTGAGGCAGCTGGGGGGTTTGTGCTTTCACTGGGGTTTTACAGTCAGGTGTTTGTTAGGAAACATTTCTCCACATTTGGTTTGGATTTTCCTTTGCCCACTTTAATCCTAAAGCTCCTGCTTAGAGTCCTCTGAGTCCTCTCTGGATCCCTCAACGCCACCTCTTTTTCCTGCCTTTTGTTTGGATGAGACTAATTCCCTTCTCTGGGAGATGCTGTGATGTAAATACAGAGTTCCTATCCCTGAATCAGGTACAGATTCTCTCTAGCAGTTACTCTGATTGCTGCTGCCAGTGGTTCAGCACAGCCTGAGCCAGCTGTTGGACTTGTTCACCATCGCTGGTGCTACAAGGAGATCATGAACCTCTCTTCACCCTCGGTGAACCCACCCCACCAGAGTGGCCCAGCGACCTCTGAAATCTCCCATCATTTCCAAAGTGGCTCCTTGATACCTGCTTTGTTCTGGTTGCAAAAGGAGCAGCCTGACTCTTAAACGTGTCAAGTGTTCTGCTCTTGTTTTTCAGTGCTTATGCATCCCCCATGGACAGGCGCTCAGCACCTGCAGAATTGAAGCAGTAATAACCCCAGTGATGAAGAGAGACTGGGCTGTGCCTTTAGTTCTGCGTTTCTCTCTATTGGGAGCACTTTTTTGTAGCAGTAACCTCTGTGTGTAACACTGTAAAATAAGTGGGATGTGATGAAGGCGTGCCAGGTGTGTAGAGGGAGATAAACTCCAGCAGTTCTGTGTTATGACAGCAGAATACACTGGTTCTTGCAGCAAAACGTGCCTTTAAAGAGACTGGGCGTTTCCACAGTGAAGAGCTCAGCAGTTCCACCTCAGAGGAGGCAAGGCAGTGTCCTGGATTCCTGAATGGTCCCCTTACCCTGGTCTGGGTCTGCACAGAGACCACTACAGCAGTTACTCTTGCCCCATGAAAAAAAGGGCATTTTGGGGATTTGCTGTTTTTTAGGTTCCCAAGAGCAGAGTTTGCAATTGGATTCTGCAGAATATGGATAATAGCAGAATTCAGAGTGAACTTCGATCATGTCTTTGACTTTAGGAGTAGTTCTCCATCCATCACCCGTCTCTAAGGTGAGAAAACCAGTAACAATCATAAATACATCCTGAATGTAAAAAATAGCTGTTCCTGATAAGCTTCTCCTTCTCTGCCTATTGCCAAGTCTGTTCCCAGATGCACGACAGGTACCAAACCCCCTGCTCTGCAAGAACAGTGCCATGGAGGAGATGGAATCTCCCTGGTTGCTTTCACTGTGTGGAAGGAAAGCTTCCTGCAGGATCAGGAGCAGGGAAACTTCACAGGCACTGCTGGGTCTCCATCTGCTTCCCTCTCCATCCTTTCCAAGTGGCACCTGCCCGTCGTGAGGCCTTTCTGGGAGCTGTGGAGGAGTAACCCACAGACTTGCTGCCATCCCAGTCAATGAGCCAGAAAGTGCAACTTCTTAATTACATTTTGGCAAAAGACACGGCAGCCACTAGGTATGTGGCACAGAATGAAGCTTGAACACAGCTGCCTAATTTCAGCACATTTTCAGTGTTTCCAGCTCTTTAGGCTGAGCATGTGTTTGAATGGTTTAGGTCCAAGTGCATCAGATTTATGAAGAAAAAGAGCAAAAGCACTAAATCCAGAGATAAGGCACGGTTTGCACCAAAGCAACAGATTTCTTCCTCTTTTCTGGATTTGAATGTCTTTAGAAAAAGAAATATGTTCCAAAGAAATCCAATTGCTCTGGCATTAAATATATATATGTGTGTGTGTGTGTGTGTGTTGGTAACAAGGCTGTAAAAGGCCTGGCTGACAAAGGGAACATGAAAAGACCCTTTCTGTCTGTAATTCCCAGCCCACTCCTGTGTACAGATTATGGTAAGAAGCAGTTTCAAAGGCACGTTTTGCTGCCCAGGCTCTGATCTCGGCAGGAGAGCTCAGCCCACCTGCCCATTATTGTGCTCATTAAATCCCTGTGCCCAATCTCAGGGCCTGTCAGCATTTCCATTTCGTACCCATCTCATGGAATGCTCTGGCCTCTCCCTTTGTGCTGCACAGGGGTTAGCAGCATGCTGTGGACACTTTTGTATTTTACAATATATTTAAGAAGCAACAGGATTTTAGATTTGCAGGAACAGTTTTGTCTGAGGTGGTGGATTAGCATTTCAAATACTTTTTTTGTGCCAACCTCTTGGGTAAACCCTGATTATTTAAAAGGAAAAAGCTTTCAGAAATAGATGACATTGCTAATTGAAACAGTCACAAATGGAAAAACAATGTAAATGCTGTAAGTTAACCCAAACAATTTGTCTGTCTATAGGGAGCATTACAGCAATCAGAGGTAGATTACTATGGGGAGGAGCAGAGGGAAAAAGGGAGTCTGGAGCAGCATTCACTAGGAGCCAAAACCCATTTGTTGCAAAAGCTGTATAGCCTCAGTGTTTCTGTTATCTGATGGTGTAAATTATTAGTGCACATTATGGGTATCTTGCATCATTCCATAATGGTATTCCTAGAAAACTGCATTTTATTTTCCTATTAGGAATAAAAAAAGCCAGGAGATAATAAGGATCAAAAGAAATGTATTACCTTTGGACACCAAAATTCCACCTAGTACTTTCAAGAAGATTAATTATTTTGAAGCAGTTCTTCAAACTGAAGTTTAAATTTTTTTTTCCAGTAAGCATGCAGGGTCACAGATGTTTTAGACAGCTCATTTAATCTGCAGCTTGAGTACAAAACATAATTCCTGCATTACCTGGCAGCCAGAGGCAGGAGGGATCCATCTCAATACAGTCTGAACTGTGCTGCCACGTGAGCTGGGAGGTTTTTCCCTCTGACTGTGGGCCCATTAATCAGGGTTTTCTCTCGAGTCAAGGGAAGATGTGACCAGGACTGACAGGGGAAATCACATCATGCTTCTGCATCCCAGGAGCACTCAGAGTTCTGCTGCTCGTGGTTTATGGCAGCCCTGCAAACACATGGGGCAGAGTGAGCCTATGCTAAACCAGGGCTCTCAGCCAAAGGGACGTGCTGCGTTCAGCATCTCCAGCAGCTGCACCCCTGGGATTGTCCAGGATGGGCATTTCCTCCCCTCAGCACCATCTCCAGCAGCTGCACCCCTGGCATTGCCCCGGAAGGACAGTTCCCCCCAGCAGGGAATTCAGCCACCCCAGCTCCCGCTGCTCTCAGTGCACAAAGCAGAGGGGTGATGAAATTTCGTATCCAAAGGCCAAGCTCCCATTTATTAATTTCTTTCCCACTATCTGGACACCTTCCTCTGTTGAGAGCCTCTTTAGCTGCTTCTTAACCCTTGCTTCTGCCCTGGCTCCCTGAGTGCACTGTTTCAAGCACAAGCCAAAGGCCACAGGAATGAAAGCAGAGCCAGGAGCTTTATAACCAGATTCCCTCAAATTCAAAACACCTTTCCACTGAGCAGCAAGCCAGCACTGACATCTCTGTATTTCAAAACTGAGGGTGTGTTCTTCACTGTGCTGGGGCTGTTAAGAACTGTTCAGAGATAAGAGAAAAAACATTCTGGGCTGTACTGTTGAGTTCTATCCAGCCATCCTAATACAGTTTCAGAGCAAATCCCTCCATGTCATGTAAGCAGAGCATTAAAGGAAACAGCACTCAAGATGATGCTGTAAAATGTGCTTTAATACCACAATCATTTATTATGCTCATGTTGTATCTTTCGTAATAATAATAAATTTGAAAGCAAGTGTTTATGCAACATAAACCTAGCTTAAGGGTGACTTCCAAGTTTAGAAAGCTCCAAAAGCTGTTCAAAATCTCTCACAGGCTCTTAAAAACCTTAAATTCTCAGTGTAGGATTTTTTCAGTGAGAGCTCTTCCTTGTCCTCCTGATGGACAGCCTTTCCCTGAGGTGGATGAGAGAGGGATATTTTTATGTCTTGAAGCTCTGCTCTTTGATCTATCTGAAAGCCTCAGGTTCCACCCAAAACTCCCAGAGTCCCCACAGCCTTCAGTGCAATGCCTCAGACCCTCAGAGTGTTTTGCTGGCTTGGCTTTCCCAGGCTGTGTCTGCTGGAGGCTGTGACTGTGCTGGGTGTGCTCAGCAGTGCCTGCATTGCCACCAGATGGGCACTGCCAGGGCCTCAGATGGTGGGAGCCTCTTCTAATCCACACTGCACTTGGCCAGAAGGACAAAAATACACCAGGAGCTTCTTGCTATCACAGCAGGGATGTGTCTTCCTCATTTTGGTTTCCCCTTTTTCATCGAGCTGGAGCCATTTGTGTTCCTCTGCTTCCAGAGCTTCAAACAGTGCCTTGCTCACTGTCCACAGGATCATCTGTCCCCTCAGCACCGAGGGGTCTCTACTGTTTAATTTGGAGGGCAGCCTCTGGGAGAGCCCCTGGGTATGCAGAGACCCTGCAGTGGGCAAGAGGGAAGCTGAGATGCTGCTGTGAATTTGACTGTCTGGAATGGGATTCAAGCTCCTGTTGGGTTCGAAGAGCTTCCCCTCTGGAGATTCAGGGGAGGGGACCTTATTGTCCCTTGCCATCATTAGAGGGAGAGCCAAGTCCTCTGGCCAGCGCTGTGGTGTCCTGCAGTGGTCAGTGAATGTCCCCTGGGCTGAGCTGTGTGTGATGGAAGTCTCTGGGTGCTGTGTTAGAGGAGGTGGATGTAGCTTTTGGTGTGGGACATTGTGTAGGGTGGCAGCAGCTCTGTGTCATTGCAGTGACCCTCACACACGTTCCTCTGCCACTTCAGGGAATAACTGAGAGCAGAGTTTATCCCAGGATATGTCACAGCTGGAGAGGGTGGAAAAATTCTGTGTCCAGCCAACATTTGTTGTCTTCATAATACTCTGGTCCTTCTTCTGGCAAGGCAGCCTGCCCAGGAGCACCTGAGTGGTGGAACCTTCCCTGAAAATGTCCTCTGAGATCGGGACTGCAATCTGCAGAGCCCTTTGGGTTAGAAAGGAGCTGTGGACATTTCAAAATTCACGTGCTGCTTCCAGCTCCCACTTGCCTTGCAAGATTGCTCTGATGTTGGGGAGAAGGGAGGCTGAGGAATGTCCCGTGTCACCTGCTGATGCTGGAGGTAGCTGTCCCCACAAAGCTGTACTGACACTCAGCAAACCCCCTGCCTCTCCCAGATCAACTCTTATTCTGCTGACTGGCAATGGATTGTATTTTGTATAATGAGGCATGATCTAGCCCAAGTATTTAGCATAATGGAAGAACAATAAATCACTCTGGAGCTGTCAGCATAAGATTTGGATGCTTCACATTACGTAAATAAACAGTGCCTCATTATAGCCAGGAGTTTGTGTGAAATCAGGAGGCAGGAATTGTATTCTTTTGTTTCCAATGGGCGATAATTATTTTAAACCACTGGAGTGAATAGGTTGTAATTCATTTGTACCTCCCTTTTGTCTGCTGCTGAAGAAGACTTGAGAAATTGCCGTGCTTGTAAGCAGTGCTGTGTGTCTGGCACTGATAAATGTATCAAACTCGAGCATGACTTTATCTAGGAAACAGATTTTGATAGCTTGCTAGGATTTAGGTCATTGGATAATTCAGTGCAAACTGCAAATCTTAATGCTATTGACAGAAGACAGAGCACAAATAGGCAGCACTTTCTATAAATCCCAGACCTGTAAGTAGCTCTCCTTTCACAGATTTATGGTAAATGCCCTTGAAAGCTATTCAGGAAAATGAACACACTGGCTCTGGATTGACAGGTTGGCTTTTCAGATTCATGGCACCCACGTTTGCCCTGAAAGATGAGTTGTAAAAGATCTGCTTTATAATGGAACGTGGATCTGTGCAGAATGCAAACTTCTTAGGGTATACAAACTTTCCAGGATGCAGATCTGACATCCTCCAGCACAAGAAGAACTCCTCTGAAATTACTGGGGTCACATGGCTGCCAGGCTGATTTATCTGGGACTGGAGGAAGTTCCTCCTACTCAACTTTTTGAACGTTGAAATTCTGAACTGAGAGACTGAGATGCACTCAGACACCCAGGAGTTTGTGTGGAGGAAAGAATGAAGATGAAGAAATTTATAACATCAAAAGGAAGGGTAAGATTAGATGAAAAGTTTCATGCTTTTCTGATACATTATTTGGTTTTGTTTAGCTTTAATTGAAACAACCCCCAAAACAACAACAAACTGTCCTTCGAGCACAGAATGAGCCAGGTGTGTCCATGTTCTGAATAATGACTTTTTGGGCCTTCCTTTCTTTCAGAGGCTGGTCATCTTCTCCATGCTGGGAATAAATCTGAAATGACGTGTCTGATGCCAAAGTTTCTTTTCTTTTTCAAAAATTCACGTCTAGCCTAGCATGAAACACTCTGTGACAATGGTGAAGTAACAAATGTCACACCTAAAAGAGAGTGGAGACTGCGTGACAGACACTGGCTGGGCTCAGACAGATCTAAATCCTGGTTTCTGACTGCTTTAGCTGACACTTCTTTAATTCAGCTGTGGAGCACAGAGCGGGGAAAAAGCCTTTGCCAACCTCAGCACCTTCCCCAGCAGCTGTAAAAATTCTCAACCCAGATGCCGTGTGCTTTGTCACTAAAACACATCCCTTGGGCTTTAGTGTCATTTCAATGAAAGTCAAGGAAATGAACAGCATTGTTTGTCTCTTCAAGAGCCATGATTTGTAAATCAAGCTGAACTCCTCAGTCTCTTCCCTCAGCAGAGGAAGCAGTTTGGACACAGGAATTAAAGCACCCTCAGTGTGCATTAGCACAGCCCTGCTCTCTGAAATGCTCACAGAACTCCTGGCAGTAACTTTGTGTTCAGGCCCAGGAGTTCCACATCTGTGACTGCTGGAGTTGCTGAAATATTTTGACAGATGGAGAAACCTGGGGCTGTAAGTATTGGTATTAATCATTTTGTCAGATTTAAAATCGATTAATGCCTGTTTTCTGCTTATTCTGTGATAGTGGAAGTTTCCTGATTTGAGATGCATGTTTCAGAGCTGCTCATTTCCCAGGAAAAATCAGAATAAGCTTAGCAGGCGTGCAGTGTGTACATTATCTGTGGTGGCTGTGCTCCCTGTGATCAAAGGCAGAACTTCTCAATGTGCAATTGCACAGTATCATGATCAAGAGCTGGCAAGAATAATCTCATCAGATCTGTGTGGGCAGGGTGATAACAAGTTGTTTATAGAAATTAATAGTGGGATCTTACATTTTTAAGATTTTCCCATGAGTATGCTTGACCTTTCCTTCTTCAAATGCTGTCATTTCATTTTCTGAGATTCTTTAGTTCTTCATCACTTACTTAAGAGTCTGAAGGCAGAGTTCAGGTGTCACCTCTTGGTCAGGTGTAACTATGGTAACAAGGCAAGAATCAAGGTTTGTGGTTTTCCAATGCACATTTTGCCTGGGGTTAATGATGACCCCAATATTGGCAGCACTTAATATCCCCAAGCAATTACAGAAGGAATTGAAAGAAAATGAATGAGGATATTGATATTGGTAATTCTGGACATTAGAGACCAGCTGGCAGGGAAATGAAGTTCTGTGATCCATGGGGAAAGCAGAAGTTCAGACTCCACTGTCTGCTTTTCTGAAGATCAGAGATGGACAGGACATGGCCCGGCCCCTTTTCCCTGCGAGGATCCTGCTTCAGCCTCCTTGGACCTGCAGAGGTGTCCACTTCCCGTGCCAGCATCCCCCCTCCTGGATCAGCCCTGCCTGAGACGTGCTGCCCCTGCAGCTGGCACAGAGTTCTGCCAGGATCTCACCACTGTTAGCAGACTCTGAATGGTTCTTCCCTGTTATTTAATTAGAAATAGATTGGGTCAGGTTGTTGCAGATGAGCTTCTGCCACTCTGCATTTGCTGTGCTCAGGGGCTGGCTGAGCCACCCCCTTGGGCCTGAGGCTGAGGTGCATTTACCTGCAGCAGTCAGAAATACCTGTTCTGCCTGAAGTCTCTGCACACCACCCACGTGTGGCCTGGTGATGAATATGGATTAAATTGTGGTTCAAGTGGTATTTCTCTGATTGCAATTCCGGGTCCTCCTCGCGAAATGCTCCGTCTGTTTTGTTTGTGTTATCAATGGGAATGCTTTGAAAATTGCTTTGGTGCTGAGGAGAGCAGGAGGAAAGCATTGCTTCACGGTGAGCATTTTGAAAGAGTGTTTGTACCCAGAGCATCAAATTAATTTCCCCAAAGAACAGGTTGAGCTGATCAAAACCAAAAATGATCATTGGTTTTGCACATATTTGAATACAAATAATTTAATTTCAACAAGTCTGTTAAATGCAGCAGCTCATGGTCATTTCCATATTTCCTCAAGCACAACATAATTATTTTCTTAGACTCCATTTTCTTGGTTTTAACCACGGAGTAAGTTGTAGCATCCTTTTCTCTGGGATGCAGGCCAGTGCCACTCAGGTGGCTGGGCAGAATCAGGGCACAGCTCGAGCCCTGATGTTCCTGATCTCAGTTCCTTGAGGTGCCACCCAGGGGAGGTGGAGCAGCAGGAACATCGTTCCTCTGTTTGCATTTTTCATGTTTCTCTGCAAAGCTTTTGATTCTCAGTTGAACTCCTCTGAGAATCCTAATGGAAAATAGTGGAAAGCTGTAAAATATCTAGAAATTCTGCCAGATCTTTGTAGGTTCTCAGAAACCCTTTAGCATTTGTTAGGATTGACAATCAGCAGCATGCTTATACTTAGTTTTTCATACATCTGTATATATATATATTTAATATGTGCCTCAGCACAGCAGTGAGTGAACTGCATTACAGTTGCCTATGATTATGATCCTCCTGCTGAACACAGAGTTCAGAACTGTTCTCCAGCCCTTGCAGGGTTCATGGCTGAAGCAGGAGTCCGTGTCCAGGTCAGCTCCCCTCGGGTTCCACACTTGGTAATTGCTGCCCAATTCCTTAAACTTGTTCTGAACCTCATCTCCGAGGGGGCAGGGGTCATAAACAGCAAAATAGACTGAAAAATGCCAGGACGTGACATGGCTTACAAAAGTCTGGATTTGTCCTCCCTAAAATCAAAGTTATTTAATGCAAGAAGGGCAAAAAGCCCTTTAGTATCAGCCTGCTCCTCTGAAGGGCTTTACAATTAGGATGGAAAAGCTCCCAAATGAAACAGAGCTGACGGAACAAACACAAGAGATGAGGTTGCAGCTGGGTGATTTGCTCTGCACAGTTGCATTTAGCTAGCAGGTCAAACAGGAGAATGTCCAATGTTCTAAGAATAGCCTTTGTAAAAATGTTAGGTAGTGAAAAAATAAACCTTTTAATTTGATTACAGGGAGCTTTACCAATAATTTCCATTGAGCCAGGCACTGCCAGGAGGTTGTGTCTCTTTTTGAGTCCAAACAGGTCTGTGGACCTGCCAACACCTTGCAAGACTGTCACAAACCTCTCTCCATGGGTAAATGTGAATGTCATTACAAGGAAGTTAAAGCAGAAATCCTGATATTTTCAAAGCAAGGACCGGATTCTGATGTGAATGGTTCAGGTGTGACACCCAAATCCATACCCAGACACTGAATTACAGGGAGCCTGATCACTGAAACTGCTCAGCAGGCAATTCCCTGAGCAGGCTGCTCACTTCCACTGAATTTTAATGGAGTAAATTCACTTAATTACATCTGTAAAGAAGAATTTAGGTGAGTAAAGGCACACAAGTTTGAAAATGTTGTGCTTGGACTTTCTGAGCAACCTGGGATAGTGGGAGGTGTCCCTGCCCATGGCAGGGGGTGGAATGAGAGGAGCTTTGAGGTCCCTTCCAACCCAAACCAGGCTGGGATTCTGTGATAGGGCTGGGATGAGGGGAGGAGGGAACAGTGCTGGGAAGAGAAAGGGGTTGCTTGGCAGACAGCAGGGCTCAGGATAGCAGAAACAATATTTTTGTAGATAATTATGTAGCATAAATAAGCCTCGTATGGAATCTGTTCCCACAGTTGTGGAAAAGCAGATTTTAATTTCTGAGCATACAGTTTAATGTGAGCAGAATCTCTAAACAGAGAGTTGACACTGTTAACAAAGGTAATATTAGATTTGAGTGAGAAACTTTGTATGGTTAATTAAAAATCAAAGGCACAGTTACAACAGAAGTAATTATCCAGGAGTATTAAATCAGTTGCAAGTCCAAGCCCATAAAAGAATTAATCAGGAATAATTTAATATTTGATATTGAGGGCTTATATTTTCCACTAATGCCAAAATCCATTCCATTAACCAGTACAATTCTTCAAGTCTATCTGCAGACTGGGTCCCTAAACACAGGACAGTAGAGGAACAATGCAATGGGAAGAAGCTTTAATTCTTCTTTTATAGTGCAGTTGCAGTAACCAGAGTGGGGTTTCTGCTGAGGGAATCCCTCTGGCTGAGGCCAGGGATTGTTCTGATCCATTTCTCTGCCAGTGGCTGTGAGCTGGTGCCAGAGGAGCCATGTGAGAGCAAAGGGAGCTGCTTCCCAGCTGTGCAGCTCAGCCTGCTTGTGATCTGGAGGTGTGATCCAGTTCTTTCTCCCATTAATTAATTTGATTTCTCTTTAAATTGGTGGAGGTCAATCCATAGAAACATTCCTGTTTTCTGTAGCCACAAATTCCCTGATGCAGCCACATTAAATGGGAAAGCATAGTCTGCTCTTTGTTTTGAGCCCTGCCATCTGATAATTGTCCTTTTCCACTTGTGATGGAATCTCTGCTCTTGGTTCTGTTTCACCAGACCCCTGATCCTCTTGTGAATTGCTGTTGTAGCCTCTCTCCCTCATCTTTTTTTCTTGCATCACCTTTTTGGTCCCTGTGGGGCCCTTCCCAGCTGTCCTGGACATGCCCAGGAAACAATTCAAGCAGGTTAGAAAAGGAAATCAAAAGGGCTGATTTGCTTTTTGCGATGAGGGAGTTGAAGTGCTGGGGGCATTGGGGGAAATTCCTGATGTTCAGAAATACATAAAAAGCAGAAAGATATAAAAAAAGCTCTGAATGATGGGGAGATTGTGATCACCATCCCACTCTTCCTGAGTTACCAATTCAGAGCAAGCCACCACAGGAACTGGTTCTGGAAAAGAGGCTTTTGTTGAGCAGAGCTCTCCTCTGCCAAGGTAGGTCAGGAGCTCTGTGTGGAGTTTGGCTGCAGGGCCTGGAGCTCGCAGGAAGTTTTGAACAAACAAGAAAACCTCACCAAAAAGTCAGATGATGTCGGTCCATTGTGTCTGGCAGCCTCTTGAAGAAGGAGCATTTATTGTTGCCATTTAAAGGTTTTTGTCTTCCTCTTTAACCCAATAAATAAACTTGTCACCCAGCAGTCCCGAGCCCCCTGCAGCCATTTATCAGCTGGGCTCCTGCCAGAGCTGATGCCTGAGGAGGGCTGTGAACAGGGTGATAAATGGGCACACCAGGTCTGAGGCAGTTATTTATCAGATCAAGTGCTTTATCAACTATCAATAAAAGGCTCCTTACCCTCCCCTTCCTTCTGAACTGTAAACTTACCCCTGAATAACTTCTCTGGGAAAAACTCATCCCTCAAGCAGATATTTATTAAATTTCAGAATTAAAAAAAAAAAAAAAAAAAAAAAAAAAAAACGATCCAAAAAACCCAAAAGACCTTGAGGTACTTGCAGTTGGATTTGTTTCAGCTCGTGGGCTCTCACATGACAGGAAGGCAGGTGAGCTGCTGGCCATCAGGTCTGCTCTCATTAAAAGCAGTGACAAGTTTGCAGTTGAGGTCAGCAGCTCCAGAATGAGCCCCAGCCCTCGCTGGGTGTCTGACCTTGGGATCAGCCTCCCGTGCAGTCATCCAGCACCACAAATTATTTATTTATCTGCCTGTCAGGGCGAGTGGTGCAGCCTGGAACTGCTCAGGTTCACAGCTTCATCACCGTTTGGAGTGAACAGTTCTGCACACAGGGCTTTGTTCACAGGGGGCTTTCCCCCTCATATCTGACATGAGAAGAAGGAAGCAAACTGACATCAGAGGAATTATTGGGTGCAGATCTCTGTGTATGCCAGATTAGGAAAAGATTTCAGATGTCCTGGGTACAAAATACGTAATTTGATGTCAAGTCCAGATTTATTTCCTTCAGGACATTGGGCTGATACCAACACAAGTTCTCTGCCAATCACTCCTGAAGGATTAGACATTAAACAGTCTCAGAACACACAATATGGTCTTGAAGGCACTGAGTCTGAAGCAGGCATGTTCCCCAGGATATTATTACAAGATTCTTCATGTCCTTTTTCTAATGGCTTTTTGGATTCCCTGCTTTCAGCCTGCCACAAACAGCTTTACAAGTGTCCAACCACTCTTTTCTCTGGTATTAATTTTCTATTTCCTGTTGTGAAGCATTTGTGATCATTCTTCTCTCTGTCTAACTGCTTCTTAAGTTTATTGCTTTTCTGCGGTGCTGTTAGGGATTTTATTTCCCAATTGGTATTACTTTTTAACTACTCATGTAAATCTCTATCAGTTCAGATTCATGCAGAAAAAACAATTTGTCACAAATCTGTATAGGCTAAATGATCAAAGTAGAGCTTGCAGGCTTACTGCTTTCTTTCTCAGCCTACTTCCAGGCCTGAAAATATCTTCATTCAGGTTCTGATACTGCCCTTTACCACAGCCTTTATCTGTGGCAGGGGAGCCAAATGTAGGGGTCCCTTCTTGTCACCAAGTAGCACCCATTTCTGTCCCAGAAGGCCTGGCACTTGTTGCCTCTGGCTGATTACAGAGGAAGAGTTCTAAGTAAGTAGTGCCACTGAAGTCCAGGCACAAAAATACCTCTGTGGGCAGAGAATTTGTGACTAGAGAGATTGTTAGAAATAAAACTTTGTTTGGTGTGCTCTATTAAATAAAATAAAACTCATCATTTTCTTCCCAAGACCACATGCAAAGAGCTGGAGTTGGTGGCTCCTCAGCTGCAGGGGGGGCACTGTTATATCCAAAGTGCCCAGGGATAAACAGCCCTCACCCACTTCTGTGCCCAAAGCGGGGTGTGAATCCCCTCCCAGCACGAGGGGGGATGAGTTCAGCCTCGGGGGCAGGAGGTGCAGCCTCTGCAGGCAGGGATCAGCGTCCTCATCTACTCACTGCCATGGATTTTTTCTAAGGACCTGCTGCGACCCAAATTCTGCCCTGGCCATCGTGGTGTCCTCACCAAGGTCACGGTCACATGTCTCAGAGCAGACTTTGGCCCCGTTTGCCATATGGGAGCTGGAACATCACATTTTTTCTGCATGTCCCCTTTGTTTATTTTTGTGTTTCTGTTTAAAGCTCCAATGAAGGGCTAATTATGAAGCCAGCAGAGCCCGCTGGCTGCAGGCTGCCCCGCTGCTCTGCCCTCAGTCTGCTCATGAATGAATTGTTGGCTTGGAGGCAGCTTTCCAGGGCCCCTGTGATGGTCCCAATTTAGCTCAGGCTGCTTATTGCCTGACATTCCTAAATATGAATGTGTTACCCAAACTGCCAGGCCAGTCTGGAATGGAATTTTGGAACAGGCAGTTGAGTCCCTTCTCCTCTGCACACTGACCTGGGGAACACGAGTTCTCTTCTCCTTCTAAACCTCTTTCTTCTCTCCAGAAAAGTGACAAATGAGTTTGGTCCTTGCTCTGTGGCTCTGCCATGGGACTTTACATTGACTGCCAGTTTTGGGCAGATTTCATCCCTGCAAATGTGCTGTCTTCTCATTGTCACTGCATCATTTTCTCCTTGTCTTGCCACCACATTTGGTGCATCATCAATGCTGCTATCAGGATATTCCACGTGCAGCAGGAAAATGGGATGGCAGAGCTCCAGGGATGGCTGCTGGCTTTGCCAGGGCAGGCTTGGGCAGCTCATAACCTCATTGCTTCTTAGCTTTCCCCTCTGGAAAACTGCAAGAGCAACAACAGAACTTCCAAAATGACGGCAAAATCAAGTCAGAATCGATAAATGTGTTGATAAATCGATTTCATGATCTCAGAGGTCTCTTTCAGCCTCAGAGGGTGAGGGTGGATAATGGATGGATAATGGAGCAGGGAGGGCTCTGCTACCAGAGCAGCCTCTGTTCCCAGCTGTGCCCAGCACTTGCTGCGTGTCCCACATGGCACCGAAATTCCCCAAGCCCTGCATCCTCTAGCAAAGGGAGGTGGGACCTGTGGATTCTCTCATCAGCAGCTCCCTTCCCTGGAGGAACTGTGGGTCCTTCCCTGTGCCCTTGCCCTGTTCTGTGCCTCTCATTCCCGTGCTGGCACCCTGCTTAGGGAGAGCCATGAAGAAATCCTTCCCAAATATGTTTGTTTGCTTGTTTGTTTGTTTGCTTTTAAGAGCAAACCCTGTTGATTATCAGCTGAAGCAGCCTGTCTAGAGACCAAAATCAAGCATGCACACACAGCTTCATGGAGTTACAGTTTGGGGCCTGTGAATTAATTAGCAATTTCTCTGAAGAGCCACAGCCTGCCAACTCTCAGGCTTCCCGGGTCTGACTTTGATAAGCAGGGAAGGTACATGACAGCTCCCTGGGATGGTGGTAGCCTACTTAGCACTGCAAACCACCCAGACACCAAAGGATGGCTCCCCAGAAGGATGCTAACACAGCTCCTAAATGTTACCCATCAAAGGGGCTTTGTCATCTTAAACCTAAGACAAATTAAATTTACACTGCCTCTACAGCTGGGAAGAAAGTGATCTCCCATGGAGGGGAAGGTTTGCCTCCCCAGCTGTCAGGATGTGAAGGAGACCCAGGACAGCCTGGTGGCTTTGCTGGTAAGGTCTCCCCTGTCCTGGTGCTGAACAGCTCATTGCCCTCTCCAGACAATTTGCCTGTGTGCTGTTTGCCACCACCAATACAGAAACCACAGGTTTAAAATTACACATTTCTGCTCTGTGCAGTCCCTGTCGGAGACCTGAAGCCCCGGGGTGCCTTTATCCCAGCAGCAGAGCTGTAAATAACAACCAGCCCCGAGGAAGGAGGCAGCAGCCCTCAGCGTGACTTTGTTGCTGCATTTGTTGTGTTTGCCATGTTTTACCTGCAAGGAAACTGTTCCCTGTTGTCAGCTGGTGCAGCAGGCTGACCTCGGCCCCGAGCTGTGGGCTGGACGCTGCACAAACACCAAACCAACCAGAAATCCCAGCTTTGAGCCATTCCAGCTGAGCCACATGAGGCAAAGGTGTGGAAAAGGGGCACGACAGGCAGGTGTGCTTTTCTCTCCCTGGGTGAGAGATGGATTATTTCCTGGCTTTTCTGCACTCCCAGGCAGCTGGGATTGCCTCTCTGCCCAGCACACCCCGTGGAACACGGGAATTACCAGCCTGGGCAGCAGCCTGGCTCTGCTGGGGCAGGCACAGCAGCTGAGATGCTGCACTGGCTGCTGAGATGCTCTTCTTTCCTTCCCGAGCCTTTTGCTGAACATCACAGGCTGTGTAATGAGAAACCTCTCGCTGCTGGTCATCTTCTAATGATGCCACTTCTCCTTTGTGCCACCTGCCTCTCGTTGTGCTCCTTCTCTCCCTATTTACTGCACACAGCCCTGTCTCACACATTTAGCTTTCCTTCCCTCCCCCTCCTCCAGCCTTAGCGATAGATTCTGTCTGCGTCGAGATGAAAGTTTGTTACTGAGAATGTAAAACAGCTTAAAGGCTTTGCAAAAGTTAAGTCTGAGATTAAATATAATTAGGTATTTTTCCTGAATGCTTTGTGTGTGACAGTAGGAGGGGCAGAGAGTCTCTCTGATGATCCCGTGTTGCTTTTTCCCCACAGCACAATCCAGCCAAGGCTGTTCTCTGTTTTCTAACTGGAAAATTGGGATTGCTGGGCTTTGTGTGTATTTGGGGTTTTGTTTCACCTCTCGTCCTTGCCACATCTGCTCCCTGCATTGATTCTGCCCCAGTGAGGAGGAGTGAGAGCGTGGCTGGAGGTGCCACCTCCATCACATGGAGTCTAAATTATTCAAGGAGTCACAGGCTGAGGCAGAAAGGATGAAAAATATATTCCAGCATTGATTCTGCCACCCACTCCTTTCTAAACAACAGTTTTGCAATCGCATCCCACCATTAAAGAAATCCATTTTCCCCTCTGTATGTGCTGTGTGGAAGAGTAGGAGTCAGCAGGTAGATGTGTCCAGAGGAAGGAGTGTTTGGGTTTCTGTGGATGCTCCTTTTTCACCCTGTGTCAGCACATCTGAGCGTGCAGCTCTCCTGCCTCACTGAGCAAAAAGGGAAACTGATTAAGTAGCAAGTGCTTGAATTAAATGTGATTAATTCACTTACATCCCCCCTCCTCTCTCCCATTCCCAGAGACTTCAGATTCCATTCTGCGTGATGAAAGGTGCCCGCATTAAACCAAACATTTAACCTTGAAGTTCATGTCAGTCTTTTCACATTTTCACATTCAGGTTTCACCATCATTGCTCACGCTTGCAGTATTTCAACTTGTGCTTTCAACTCTTCTGTTTGTATTAAAGGTCTCACAAATTAATATGGGTTATTTCTGGCCACTGTTACTTTATTTTTTTGGACACAGAAGAATTGCAGCTAATTTTTCAGTATTTTTTCCAGTGCATCCTTAAGAACCCAAAAACAACAGGGGAAATCAGGAAATTAGAGTTATATTTTATATATTTCAAGCTGTTTGCAAGCTCAGAGCTGACAAGAATGCACTTACAGGCGAGGAAATCTGCTTTGGAGCAATTTAGGTTTCTCTGCACCACCTTGTATCTAGCCCCAGCAGCTGCTTCTGAAACTTGTACTTCAGCTGCCATAATCTTATCATTAAAGGTGGATTTAGGTTTTAAGAAGCGATGAACAAACCCTTTTTCCTCGCAGCCACAAGTCTGGGAGATGACTCTGCATTTCAGGTGCAAGCTCAGCTTTACTCCAGCTCTCAGCACTAATCCCAAAGCTGAGAGTTGGTGCAGGGACCCGCAGCAGCTCCCGTGGAGAGAGGGCAGCTCTGGGCTTTGCTGCTCAGCTGCTGCCTCCTGACTTCTCAAATCCCTTCTCTGTCACTGGTTTTGTTTCCTACCCTTGCGGTGGTAACAGGGGGAAAAAAGCTGAGTTTGACCACATCCATGAGAATGTCAAGCATTTACACTTTATTGGTTTAGAAGCTTACTAAATTTAAACAGAAGCATTAACATGGCCTTAGGCTCTCTTGACAGTTATAAACTCTTCCTTGGGGGGATTTCTGTAATGCTTTCTAATCAGCTTAAGGAGTTAATTAAACAGCTGTCACTTAGCTTCTTAATTCTGAGACTTGATGCTAAATAAGATTTGAAATTAGTTATGCATGACTGAAGCATGGATCCTCTGATAGGAGCAAGATGGCTGCTAGTTGAAGAGGAGGAAAATCCAGGTCTTTTTGTAGTTAAATAGTGAAAAGATTCAAGGTGGTACCCTGGGTTAATGCTCTACATGATTAATAGAAAATACATCAAAAAGAAGAAAATGGAGAACGTTCAGGAATGTCAAATGGGAGGGATTTTCAGGCAGCTCCTCATTCTCATTTGTGGCACGCTCTGGACTTAGGAGATTTCAGGTTGTGGTTTATTCTCTTCCTGAGTTGGGTCTGTACATAACCCAAAAGCTGAAATGTCTGTGGAAAGCAGAGAGGAACACACTTGATTTCTGAGATTAGATCTTTAGCCTGCAAAGATACATTTCACCCTGGAATGAAGAATGTCACTGGAGATGTGCTGTGCTCCTGGAACAGGAATTACAGTGGTGTGGGGACCTGTTAATCCTTTTTTCCCTGTGTACTGGAGCAGGACAAGCACTTCTCCTTCTGTGTGGGTGGGGTGATGCACTTCACGCGCAAGAGAAAAGCAACAATATTTTATTGATAATTAAGGCAGTGAGTTAACAAAGTCCAGTGGTAAATGTGGTGTGGTGGCATTCAGTGGCAAGGTGCTCCTGAGTATTTACAGACAGGGTCCCACAGAACTGTCAGGGAGAGCCTCCCTCAGAGTCAGGAGGTTCAACAAGGAGCCCCTGGTGTCCTGAACTGAGAGTGGAGCTCAGGGGCAGCTGGATCAAAGCTAAGCATGACTTAGCCATGCATCTATTTCTTTAAGAAAAAAGAAATAATATATATATACTTATACAAACATTAGGAAATACTGTGTATACACAGACAGCTGGGGGCAGAAACAGAAATTCAGAAAGATTTATAAAGATATTGTTAAAGCCCTTTTTTCCACCCTAGGAAATACAAGGCAAAAGATGTCTGAAGGGAAATTAAATTTCAGGGAAGCTACCTATTAAAATTGAAAAAACTAATAGGTATTCACTTCTGCATTTCAACTTAAATAGATGCTTACTGTGTACATCTTCTGAATATGTTTCTGCTGGAGGGCTTAATATGCTCAGTTATTTAATATGAATCTCTTCAGTAAGCAAAGAACTCTCACTCCAGCATCTTCTTTTAAAGTATTACTATTTATTTACCACGATAGCAATTTCAGAGTAAAGATTACCTGGTCTTCCATTTCTAATACAAGAAGAGACATGTTTTTCTCTGATTATTATTTCATTTTATTATTGGAGGGGCTCAGCGTAAGTGAATTATAGAGATGTGCTGTGTTAATAGTTAGAGAAAGTTCAGCATCTTTTTAATAGCTGCTGAGGGAATCAACTTTTAACAGGGACACTGTTTGGCTGCAGCTTTGCAAAAGCAAAATAACTGTTCCCAGCCTGAAGTGCCCTGACACCTTATCTCCTGTAATCTATGTTAGTTAGAGATAAAGAACATAATATTTCTTCAGGAGATTCCTTTTTCACTCGAGCAGCAAAAAGCAACAGTTTTAAATTAGTAACTATTTGGATTTATAGCTCTTCCATGCTGAGGCTCTGCACTGTAAATCTCAGGGTCGCTAAATAAGCACCGTGCTCGTTTCCTCTCAATGAAATAATTTTCATGCACTTTCACCAGGGGAACGTTCAGCCCTTTCTGGCCATCAAACAAATTCCTGGGGAGCATCTGGCTGTGCCCCTGCTGTGTGAGCTGCTGTGAGCTGCTGTGAGCTGGTGTGAGCTGGTGTGAACTGGTGTGTAAATGGTCTCTGCTGCTCTCTGCTTAGGGGTGAGGTGCAAACCAGGTGCCCAAAGAAATCATCCTCTGCCTCCTGCCATGGGGAGGTGCTGAAATCCCTGCCAGCAGAATATCCACCCAGTTCCAGCCCAGTTCCAGCTCAGTTCCAGCCCAGTTCCAGCCCAGTGCCAGCCCAGTTCCAGCCCAGTTCCAGCCCAGTTCCAGCTCAGTTCCAGCCCAGTTCCAGCCCAGTGCCAGCCCAGTTCCAGCCCAGTTCCAGCTCAGTTCCAGCCCAGTGCCAGCCCAGTGCCAGCCCAGTTCCAGCCCAGTGCCAGCCCAGTGCCAGCCCAGTTCCAGCTCAGTTCCAGCCCAGTTCCAGCTCAGTTCCAGCCCAGTTCCAGCCCAGTGCCAGCCTGCTCTGCTCTCCTCCTGCTGCCCAGACCCACTGGGTGGCTTTACTTTCCTGACACGGAACAAGCAGCTGTTGGTTGGAAGTCAGAGAACCACCTCAGCCATTTGCATGAACTCCAGGCATTCCTTCTTGCCCCTCACCTCCCTCACTTCTCTGGGAGACACAGGGGACAAAGATTGTTTTGGAGATTTTTGTGATGGGCTGAGAGGCAGCAATACCAGCACGTGCTGCTCATTGCAGGGGCACAGAGCATGCACAGTTCTGGAAACTCTGTGTTTCTGAGCACGGCTCTGGGGCGTGGATCCAGAGCAAAGCCACCAAACTTTGAATCTGGGATCTTTGATTTCAGATGGAGACAAGATGCATTCACTTCCATACCCCAGAGTCAGAGAGGAACATGCTCCTCTCCTGCTTGTGATGCCCTTTGGAGCTGCTGTGATCATTTAAAGGTGGGCTAAGCACGGAGCTGCCAGGCTGCAGCCTCCCTCGGGGCTCTGGGGCACGGCTGAGGCCGTGGCACCAAGCTGGGCAGCCAGGGGGGCTCTGGACACACCACAGCTCCTGGTGGATCAGGTGTGCCAGAGCCCAGGAGAGCAGGGCAGGGACAGGGACAGCTGAGGCACCAGAGGTGGCACAGCAGGTGTCCCACACAGGACAGGGAACAGCTGGATCAGGATGCTCTGTGCTCAGGATACCCAGAGCTGGCGCTGGAAAACTCAGAGACTCAAAAGAAATTCGTGGGGCTTTTGAGAATCATTCTCAGCTACTGGCTCTTACCAGGGGAAATTACATTTGCCTTTGGTAAGCAGACCTCATTAATCACCCTGTTTCAAAGGCTTGGTTATTAAACTTCGCTGTGCTTTATGAAATAATTGCGGGGGTCACACTGTAATGGATGCAGGGAAGGAGCGAGCTGTTCCTGCCTGGGGAAGCAGCTCCTTTCAGCCTGGCACGAGGTGTGAGCAGCTTGGTGGGTGGTGTGGCCTCGAGCAGTCCCAGTGAAAGGAGATCCGTGCCCAAGTGTTTCCCAAACCACTAACACCAGGACCTAACACCTGGATTCTGTAATTACAGCGGCTGCTTAGCAGTGTTTGTTCTGTCAAGCTGCCTCCATTTGCAGCTCTGCGGAGCCCACAGCAGAGCAGCAAGAGTTTCTGAGTAACCTGCATACAGTAGCTTTGGTGCAAAGCCCAGATGTGGGAAAAAATCAAAGAACCTGGGAACTGAATTGCAAATCTGAGAACTCAGTTGCTTGAGCAATGTGTTTTCCACCAAGAACAAATGTGTGCTCGAGACAGACCTGACTGTACAGGCAGATATTCTCACCTTTGTATGAATTATAATTTCAAAATATCTGAAGGGCTTTTGTGCTGAGGGAGGGAGAGGATTTTCTTCTCAAGTTCTCTCTTTGTGAAATCCTCTTTCTCCCTTCCCTAAAGATCATGGTGAGGATGGGGCAACCTTAGCAAAGCAGCTATCAAGTGACCAGGAGGAGTTTTTATCTTTCTTTAAATATTGCTTTGAGTCTGAATAAAGTATGTCTGTTTCCTTAAGTAAGAGGAAGAGGTCTTTTGATCTGACTGCTTTAGAGGAGAGAACTCTCAGCTTCTCCCCTCTAGCCCAAGAGGCAGTAGGAGCAGCCATCATCCTCTGGTAACTTGGTTCCAGTCTCCCACTTTGTTGTCTTCCACGAGTAAAATCGGGTCACTCTCAGAGCTCGTAGTGGGAGCTATTTAGATAATTAGAATTTAGCACTTGGGGGAAGCCTTTACTGCACAAGAGCCAGCTGAAATCACAAGCCTCTTGTTCTACAGGATGGCCCAAGTTTCCCAGGCACAGCTCTGAAAGGCTCAGAGACCTTTCCAGAAATGAGCAGGATCTTGCAGTTGAGGTGGAAGGACTCGGGCAGCAGTTGGTGCTCTGAGTGTCCTGGCAGAGATCAGCGAGTGTGAGGTGCCAGACAGAGGTGACACCCAGGTGACAAAGAGCCCTGCTCAGTCTGATGCTCTTTAGATAATCGGAACTCAGCACTTTTATCTGAGAAGTGGTGAATCAAACAGGAGGAATGTGTTTGGCAATGCTCCTCATCACAGCAGTGACGTGCCACAGGCACTGCTCACCACAGGGCTCATTTTGCATCCCTCCTCTTTCTAAGAGAGCCTGGGCTTGCACAAGGTAAAGGTAAAAGGTAAAGAAAGGGTTGTGGGTAAGTGCCTGCCCACCAAGAGCCAGGATAAATCCCAGCAAACTGAGGAGGGTCTGATTCCACACAGCCCTTTACACAGGACCTGAATCCTAAACTAATTCCACTGGAGCTGGAGCAAGGGAAGCCCTGTGACCTGTCAGGAGAGGCAGAGTCACCATTCGCACCTCGAAGAGGCTGACTTTGCCAAGATTGCACCCCAAGAGCAGCTTAACTGCTGCCCCTCGAGCCGTGTCCATGTGCATGGCCAGCCTGAGCATCCAGGTGCACTCCCAGGCACAGAATGTCAGTATTTGTAGGAAATATCCAGAAAACAGATTTGTGGCTGAACCAGCAAGGCTTGGGACATTTCTATGTGATAATCAAGATGGTTAATGTGCTGCTCAGGCTGCAGATTTCACCCCTGCCACAGCCAGGTGCATTGGTTTGTGTGGTGCAGGGTCAGTCCCCGGGTGCTGGGCTGCTCTAGCACTTGGTGAGCATTCATGAAACAGCAATTAGGGCAGGGCAGATCTCAACAGCCCTGAATCAGAGCTGGGAGCTTGGCTCCAGGATTGCAGGGAGGAAATCTGCCCTTCCTGCCTGCTGCACTTGGAACAGTTCTTGCAATAGGCATTAGGGGTTACAGTAAAGCTCAGTCTGGGTGGCACTAATGCATTAATAACAAAATATAGATATTAAAGGGCCCTTTTTTCTTTTCTCTTAGGAAGCAGAGATCCTGAACACAGCTATTCTCACTGGGAAAACAGTGGCTGTCCCTGTCAAAGTGGTTTCTGTGGAAGAGGACGGGACTGTGGCTGATCTCGTGGAATCTGTGGAATGCAGATCATCCGATGAAGACGTCATCAAGGTAGGGGGAGGCTGCTCTGTGCCAGGCCCTGCAGAGCTGTGCTGCTCTCAGATGGAATGAGTTCTTCCATTTTCCTTGCTGCTCTGCTGCTGGAACACCAGGATTTATCAGTGCTGTTACTGCTGTGCAGCTCGGTTCAGTGAAGCAACAAGCCAAACACAAAATCAGAATTTTCCATCCTGCTCGTCAAACACTCGGGGCTGTCTGACACTTCCCACTTTCCAAGTGTTGTCAGAGTTGCCTTTCCCTCTCCCTTTCCAGTTCCATGGGCTGTGTAGGTTTGGGAATGTTGGCAGCTGTACTGCTGCTCCCAGTCGTGGCCCAGGGCGTGCTTTGCTGGCCAGGAGGAGCTCAGAGCTCTCAGCAGTGCCTTGAAGTTCCTTTTTCTCACTGAAATTGGAGGGTCAGACTGGAGCCTCGAGAAAATCAGAGCTTCTTGAAGGCTTTCAGCAAGTTCCACTATTAGAACTAAAATCTCATAAGAATCCTGCGTGTTTCTCTCTGCCTGGTGAAGGATTCGGTGCAGGAGCTGCTCAGCAGTGGTGGTGGTGGCAGATGGGGCAGAGAGGGTTCCAGCACGGTGACACACAGCTGCCTTGTCTGCAGCAGCTTTTATCTTCTCACAAACTCCTCTGTGGCTCTCACTGGAGAAGGGGGAACGAGTGACACAGCTACATATAAAAGTTAAAATTGAATTTTTTTTTTTTTGATGACAACCAGCGTGTCACAAACTGATTACAAACCCTCCAGGCCACCCTCCCAGCTGCTGGGAATCGCTGTTATCCCATTAACTGCTGTGCACTGCTCCTTACTGAGGACTTGCCCTCTGGGAGGGTTGCCTTGCCCAGAGCTGCGTGTGTCGCTGAGGGTTCTGCCTCCCAGCCCGGCTCCTTTGGCCGGGGGCTGCAGCAGCTGAGGGCTGTGTGTGGCTCCAAAGCCTCCCCAAGCCCCCCAGCACCTCCAAACCATCCTTCCTGGTGGGCATTTTTTGCCTCTGTAGGCACAAATGAAGAGATTCTTGTTACTGTCATCAGGGAAACTGTTGGAAGTTGGAGACGTAGCCAAGTTTGGTGGCTTCATGTCACAGAGCCAGTGCCAGCTCAGGGCAGGGTGAGCGAAGAACAGAGCTGGGCACAGGGGTGATGGTCTTTCCTGAGCTGTCTCTAAAAATCTTTTCTGTCCAAGAAAAAAAGCGATTTTTATGCTCGTTGGACTTGTTTTAAATAATTTCTTTGGGGTGATTACATACACCTGAGATGAACTCCAGCAATTTCAAAGTTTAGTATTTTTTATGCTTCCCTTCTAGAATCTCCTCAGTGTTCCTGTTTATCTGATTAGCCACCATGTTGGACTCTTCTGATTAAATGTGTCTGTCTGGCTGTATTGGCAGTAACCTCTTTAGGGTTTGGGGTTTCTTTCTTCTATGAAGCCCTTTAGGATCTGGCAAATCTGCTAAATATAGCAAATTGTTGGACTTAATCTAGATTTAAAACCAGAAGGAAATAATTTGTCCTTATGTTGTGGGAGTTGATGGACCAAGTCCTTACTAACTCACTCATCTAGCATTTAATCTTTTTTGGTGAATTGGAAAAAAATTATTTTGAAAGCAAATACATCATTTGGAAGATGTAAGCAATGAGTTTTGCTTTCTGAAGTTTCAGTCGTTGCCTGTAAGGACAGGAATCTCCCCATCAGTGCTGGGGAGTTTAATTCTCCTCAGATGCCCACCATGAGCAGGGCTAGAGCCAGCCCTGTGCCAAGCCAGGTGGCACCACCAGGGATCAGGACGTTCTGGGCTCCTGCTCTCCCCTCCTGCAGCAGCTGAGAGGTTTCTGCAGAGCTAAAATGAGTTTCCAGTTCAAAGTGAGCTCTTAATTGAAGCTGTGTCTCCGAGTTTCCAGTTTACCTGCTCTGTCTCAGGCCGAGCCTTGTTCACAGGCATCTAATGAAGATAAAGATAAATAATTACAGGCCAGCCTTCAGCATGCAGCAGTAATTAGAGTTTCTGTTCTCTGGGCATTAGAGTAGTGAATAGAAAATGGAAGAAAAATCTGTTTAAGATGCCCATTGAAATATAAAGATTAAGATTGCATTTCTCTGGGTCTTTCCTGTTGCTGTTTTTCAATGCATCTGCCAAGTAGCATCCAACAGATTGATTATGTCTTCGTGGCTTAGCTTTTATTGCTGCGGTTTTGGTGTTGATTAATGATGAGGTTAAGCTCATTTTCCTTGCAGAATGAGGATACCTCATTCTTCTTTTCATTTCAGGGTCCACATTTATTACTCACTTCTTTCATCTGACACTTCAAAGAACTTTAAAGAGCTGGTCCAAACTCTGCACCGACTCATTTCGTGCCAAACTGCACCTACCTGAACTTGGGTGAATATGTCAGAGCAGAATTCAGTCCACTGAAACAATATTCTTATTGACAAATGATTATCAGAAATTATTTGGTCCAGCATGACAGTCACATCACAAAAGGGAGGTGTGTTACAGACTCTGTTTCACAAATGAGACACAGAAAAGTTAAGGTGTAAATTTCAAAGTGCTTCTGACCACTTGTAGATGGCAAAACTCCTACTGAATTAGTGGGGAAAAAAAGAGAGATTTTTGAACAGACTTTATTTTTGCTGAGTTATTAGTAAGGAATAACCCTCAAGATGATTTAAATCAGGAATGAGGAGAAAAGAAAAATCAGCTTCTTTTAATCTTTCATTTTGAAAAGCCATTTCTGTTTCCAAATGGGTGGGGTTTTTTGGTGGGTTCTTTTTTTGTTGTTGTTGTTTTTTTTTTTTTTTTTTTCCCAAGGCTCAACAAAGCCTGGAAGTTTCCAAAGCAACCCTTTCCAATGCTTGGAGTGAGTTGAGATGTTCATTGTGGCTCTTTGGGTCTAAAACCTGACCAGGTCAGGCGGGGGAAGCCGGGAGCTCTCCCTGTGCAGGGAGAGGGACAGGAGAGGGGGAATCTCCTGCCCTGGGGATGGGGCACAGTGGGAAGAGCGAGGAAGAGCAAGCCCCTGCCCTGTTTGAGAAGCAGTGATCTGGTAAACTGGCTAACCAGAGTGTGCAATATTTTATATTTATAATATAGAACATAATTGATAAATCTGTGCCTTGAGAGTTCGGTGAAGATCAAGTTCATGCCATGATTTTCCATAATAGAATGGGACTTATCTCACCAGCTGAACTGCCTTACTCCATCCCAAAAAATTTTGGTCCATCTTGGAAGCAATCTTAAGTCATTTAAATGTATGTTTTTGTTCCCTGCAATGTCTAAACATTTCATTTTGATAGAAAATGATGAAGTCATGTCCTGTCATTTAAACTCAGTTTCACTATTTCTGACATTGGACTCTATCTGACCTTTTCACCTTAGGATGAAGCAGCTTGAAAAATGAAAATGCTTTTTCTGCTCTGCTCCAGTAATCAGGATACAGAAAAATGCAGAAGAACGCACTGTCAAAACTAAAAGTTGTAAAAATAACTGTAGAGTTCAGTTCTTGAGCTGCTGGTGTTGGTTACAAAGGGACAAGGCACAATTTTAATCTCTCTGATACAAAAACCAGAAGTGGCAAAGATGAATTCTGAATGTAGAACTGCTACAACAGACTTGTGTCTCCTAGGAATTGTCAGAAAATCACCTAAAGCTGTTGAAGTTACTGGATTTGTCTCTTCCATATTCTGCCAATTCATCATCCTGATGTGAATCTTGGGAAGTAGCAAGGAGTCTGTGGTGTTATTTGCCTTTTTGCAATCATCCCTACTGAAAGCCCCACTGGGACTGCCACAGTCACTGTTGCCTGCACTCCCTTTGTGTTTCTGAAAGACTGTAAGCTCATAAGGTGATGGAAAAAAAAATCCAAATAATTTCTGAATTGAGGCTTCTTCAGAATTCTGTGGAAGATACCCAGGAATCTGGGTTTTTTGTGTTTCATGGGAAAGGAATGTGTTCTTGTAGAACCAGGGATGGTAATCTCTTTCCATGGGTATTTCTCTTCCTTTATAGGGAGGAATATGTCTATGTCCATAAAAAGAATGAGGCAAAATCTAAAGAATATTTGAACAGTAATGCCAAGGGGGATCCCAGTGAGCAAATTTAATCATTTGCTGAGCCCAGAAAGGGCTGATGAATGTCCCTGATGTGCTAAAGCACTGCTGAGGTGCAGTTCTGTGGCTGTTCAAAGCTAGCACAGAGCTGCCATCCCTGTCTCTGCTGCCCAGGAGTGCAGCTGAGTGAAAATGAATCCATTTATTTTTGTGCTGAACGAGCTGTGTGCCTGCTCAGCTCCCTGTCCCCTGGCTGAGTTCATTTGGGATGCTCCCAGTGCCAGCCCTGGGGGAGCAGTGACCCTGCAGCAGGAACCAGCAGCAGAGGGTGAGGGTGGCCAGGAGAGCCTGCTGCTGCTGTGTGTTTGTTTGTTTAAATGACACCAGGGCTTTGCACAGGCACTCCCTTGCTGCCACATCATCCACCTGACCTGGAGCCCTGGAGAGGGCTGACCCCACCCCTGTGCCTGGGATTCTCCTCAGGGAAGGTGCTCAGGAAGGATGGTGAAGATTTTCCAGGTGCCTCACCTATTTCTGAGTGTCAGATCTGGGCAGTGGGAGGCACCCCGGGGCAATGTCCAAATCCCCTGGATTTGCAAAGGGCATTTAGGGGTTTCTGGCTGCTTCCCAAACCCTCATCATTGCTCACTGAACCCTGTTTTTGAGAAATGCTGCCAAGAGAAGAGGTTGGTTTATCTCCAGAGAAGATGTGCTGAGGAAGGAAGGAGCAGGGAGTGCCAAGGGAATGAGTTCCCTGTTCCTTCCCCTGGGCTGAGGCAGCAGAGCAGCACTGAGAGCACATGGGGCTGTTTCACTGACAGGAATGAGCTGAACGGGGCTCACATCACCCACTTACCCCTGTCTCCAAAGCAGGAGCTTTCACTGATGGTTATAAATTGCCATTCTGCCTGTTTAAAGGCTCCCAGTGTGTTTTGCAGTTGCAGTGGCCTGTGCCACTGACCCTGGTGAGGTGAGGTGCTTACAGCTTGTGGTGCCAGCCCTGGGCCATCCTCCAGACCGTGGCACAAAGCTCTGTGTGCAGAGTTACCCAATGCCCTGTAAATGACTGTCTTCTCAGCCCAATTTAGGGCTTTTCTGGACACATCAGGTGCAGCACAGCCACTGCATTACTTTGCTTTTGCTTATCATTTGCAAGACTCTCCAGATGTTGTACTGGGTGTGGATGGGGTTGGTCTGGCTAAAATGAAAATACGTGTGACGAGGTATTTTCAGCTGATTTAAATGTGCTCAAATCCAAGGGCTGTGTCAGTATTTGCTGAGGATGAGGCTCATGTTCTGGAGTTAATAGAGAAACTGAAGGATCCTGAACATTAGCTGAGGAGTACTTGCGGGATTCCTGAAGGTCTCAGAGGCAATTGGAAGAACAAAGGCTGATTCTGGACTTACATCTGTGCAGGAAAAGGGGAGGCTGCATGTCTTAGGAAGGCTGGGGTCGAAAGGCCATAATGAGCCTGAATTTTTAATGCTGTCCTCTTCTGCCTTGGTTCTAATGAAGGGAGGAATCACGCTCCAGTGGTTCAACCTGGATGGGATTTTAGGCGCTGCGGATTCTAATGAGGGCTCAGCCTGCACACAGCGGGTGACACTTGCTTTTCCTTTCTCCCTTAATAAGATGGGATAACAATTGGATAAGCCCTGGGATGGTTTCTGGGAGGCTGCACGGGAATGTGCTGCTGGTGGTGTGGGCTCTGCCGGGTGCTTTCAGCTGTGACATCGCCCTGCCATTGTGGGCCCTGGCACATCATTTATTTCATCTGTCTCAGCAGAGACACACACAAAAGGTGTATAATGGCTCTGAATTACCTTGACAGATAAAGAGTATTAATGCTAAATCCCCAAAGAATGCTTTGAGACATAAAATGTAATGTATAAGCATCGCCATTATGGTTGCTAATAACATACATAACCCTAACTAGGACAGAGCACAGACTCTCCAGAAATCGCTCCTGTTAAATTTCACTTAATCACAGCCCATACAAAATTCTGTCATGATAAAATATCACTGCCTGAGTAAGGAAGGATATAGAAGTATTTTCAGATTTCTTATGCAACAGAGCCTGTGAAGGTTGGTTGACTGAAGATTTCTTCTCTTTTGTTCACTGTCTGGAGCATTTTGCATTCCTTTTAGGATGGTGACTTTTGGCTACCCCACTTTTTCTCTTTGCAGTTATGTAAAAAAGTTATGCAGTACCTAAGGATTTCAAGAGAAAAGAGGATAAATCAGTCAGAAACATCTGAGAAGCACTTGAGGTGCCAGGACACAAGGAGTTCTCTGAGTGCAGTTTTATTACCAGAAATTATTATCTGTATCAGTTCTTGTGCTTTACACATATGGCAAGCTCTGGTCTCCTTTACTGAGACTGTGCTTGGCTGCTCTATTTGTTTGTAGGACACACCAGTGCCTGGTGCCCCATCAGCTGCCCACAGAAATGCTGAACAGCTTTCCTGTTTCAGCCTGGGTGTGCGGCATTGTCCCGTTTAACTGGTTATTGGATGATAAGCCTGATTTCTGAATCAATTTCGGCATTCAAATCCAATTAATTTAATTGCAAATTAGAAACCTAAGCACCTACAAAAAGTGGCTTTAATGGCTCTTCAATTTTAGTTAAAAGTGTAACTGTGTATTTAGAGCAGGTGGGTATTATACAAAGCTGATATTTTCTCCCAGCTTAAATAATCTGTTCAGTATAATAACTATTAAAAATAACGTGATTATTTGCAAGCAGGTAATTATTTTGCAGCTGTAAAGGAGTTTTGTTTGAGTAAATTTAAGGCATCTTCTTTAGACTTCGGGATTTGAGTGCCCTCAGCAATTTCCTTGAGCATTTGTGAGCATGTGGAAAGCTGTTGTAGTGTTTGAGAATTTGTGCAGACCTGGAGCTGATAGCAGGATGAGATCTGTGAATATGACGTTCCATTACATGCTCCATTTCATTCCACTGAGAGGCAGAGAGGGAGAAGTGAAACTTCAGCAGTGAAGGGAAGTGGCATTTGCCCCGGTGGGTAGGCAGAATTCTGAAGGCACAATGGGTGGTACTAAACTGTATTTTGTGCACTGAGTGTGGGCATTGTATTAATTGCACTGGACTGTCACTAACAGGAAAAGTCAGTCTCCCATGCACACACACACACACGAGTTGTGATAATGACTGGATCTCGTTTCCACCACTGAAAACCCAAACTGAGCCCAGTGTGGTTAAAGGCACTGCAGAGGAAGCCTGCTCCTTGCTGGGCAGCTGTTTGTGTCCGAGCCTGGCTCTCCCTGGCCCTGGCTGGGTCTGTCTGGCGCCAGCCTCGCGCTGGAAGCAAAGATCAGCCAGAGCCGGGTTCGCTTGCTCCGGTGCCACAGCCACGAGTCAGCCCGTGTTCCCTTGAAAGTTCTTCACACGTTTTGATGATGCTGAGCTGAGTTTCAAGCTTGTAACAAATCTAGAAAGCCTCTGTTTCCCCGGGGCTCAGAATTGCATGGCAAGGATTTCACACAGGGCTGGGAAGCAGCCCCTCTGGCACTGCAGCTGCCTGTGCTGTGCTAATTTCTGAAGACACCTTGACGAGTGGATTTCCAAATTGTGCCCTTTGTTCCCAGGTTAAACAATGTGTGTGTCCAATCTTATCTGGAGCCCTCTCTTCTCTGGGCAGATTCAGCTGGACAGCATTCATTGATACTCATTTCTTCTCAGCTCAGGCTGCTGGGGAGCTGTGTGGAGGTGTGATTAACCTCATCCTGGACTCCTTGGTACCCAGAGCTGGCAGTTGCCATCTGATATCCAGCGAGGCTAATTACTGATAAGAGTTTTCTTCACAGGTTGGTTGTTTTGTTGCTGTCGAGTGGATGAAAAGGAATGGCTAAAATAAGATATTAAGTAGCATAAAGTGTGCTCAGCGTGGGAAAACTGCACAAAAGACATTGCTGGGGAAGAAGAATGAAGGGGATGGTCCCAGAATGTCATTATCTGAGGGAGGACTTCCTCCATGGAGCGGCACAGGAGGCAGTGAGGGCAGAATCTGTGGAACCCAGTGTGTCCTGAAGCCAGTCCCAGTGCACACCAGTCCAGATCCCATGGGCACTGCGGGGCTGCCCCAAGGTTTAATGAGTTTTAATCACATGAGGCTATCACTCAGCCAGGCTCTTCTGGGGTTTGGTGTTTTCTTTCCCCGAGCCCAGGCTGGCCCTTCAGGAGCTGCCCCTGCAGTGACCAGTGCAGTATCTGCAAAAGCCTCCTGGGGCTCCTTTCCCCTTCAGGGCAGGGCAGGAGTGCAGGTTGAGCAGGGGACCAGGCTGACCAGAACGTGTCTCTGGGATGTAACTCTGAGATGTTCCATGCCACTGAAGAAAGAAAATGAGGAAAAGCCTTGCTGAAAACAGCCTGATTGTGTCTGTGTGGGTATCGTGGCCAAACAGAGGCAAACTCCTGGGGGTGAATTTTTGCAAAGATGTAAATGAATGCCAGCTTGCTGTGGAATGGACCCAGCACCAGGATCTCCCACTGTCCAGTTGTCTGCTCCACTGAAACTTACCCAGCCTGGGGCTTTGGGGGCCTTTCATTTGTTAGAGGCATATTTTACCCTTTCACGTGAAATGTAGCCTGAAATACAGAAAAGAGCATCTCTAATTAAACTCCTGCCTAAATCTATTACAGCTTCTGAAGCCACTGAGACAGGGAGATAAAAAGAACTTCAATGATCCCAGTATGTAAATAGAGATGTAAAAGTTTGTTTGGAGGAATGAAGGTTAGAGGCCAGACAGGAAACCAAACGTTAGCCTCTTGGTAGAAATTGAATCACTGCATTAGTTATCATGGATTTTCATAGAAATAAAGTAATAATGCACATTCGAGTTTCAGTCCGTAAATACGAAGTGACAGCCTCTGAGTTAGCCCCTGAAATTATATTATAGACCTGAAAAAGAATAATAGAGGAAATTGGGAAAGCATAAGAGAGAGTTGTGATGGAATTGGGCATTGGTATAAATACAAATCATGAGAGGGAGATTGATTTAGTGGAAGATATGAAACTCAGAAACTCGAGGTGTTAAAAAGATCATCTGCTCATCTGCTCAAGAATGCCTAAGGCTGCACAACTTTTAGCTGAAACAGCCAGATTTGCCTAAGGTAGATGAACTTGAAAATTGTGTGAGGAATAAGGTATTGCAAGGGAGCTTGCTTCTGCAGGACACACTTGCTCTATTAAGAAAATTACCTTTTGTCATAAATGTAGCCAGAAGTTTTACACGAAGTTCTGGGAATAAGGAATTGCTGTTATCCAGAGAGCCTGAACAGTGACATTTCCATGGCAGCCAGCAGGGAGGGTTTGGAAGAAAGCCCTCCTGGTGAGATGAGCTGTCCAGGCCACGTCTCCTCATTTTTGTCCAGGGGCATCTCCACCTCGGTGTCTGCTCATGGGGAGAGGTTTGTTCAGCTGGTGAAAGCCTCTCAGGACTCACACCTACCCCTCTGTGAATGCAGAGGAACAGAAACCTCCCCTGTCTGCACATGGCTGAGGAAAGAAGGCTCAAAGATCCACATGGAATTGTGCTGGAGCCTCCTCTCAATATCTGAGGGTGATAGAACAACTCTTTTCTAGTTTGGAAACCAACAAATTGGAATTGCAGCTTCATTCCCAGCAGTCCTGGAGGTATGAATAACTCCACACTGAGATTGGCAGCAGTCACAGCTCTCTTGCAAATATCCCATCTTCATTTCCCTTCTCCCTCTGTTATATGGAGTCCTGCTTTTCAAACAAATGACAAGAAAAGGGGTTGGGGACCCTGTTCTTACCTGCTGGGTCTCAGTCCACTGAATTGTGCACATCCATACCCAGAGACTGGGTGAGACACAGCAGAGGAGAGTCCAGGGAGGAACTGTGCACAGCCTGTAATCAGCTTTTCTCTTCTTACAACGTGGTTTTGCGTGCTGGGGATCACCTCTGCTTCTAAAAAAAAATCTGAATAGCCTTAGCAAGTCCAGAGCATCTTCCTGAGGCAGACAGCCCTTGTTCACCTGAGGGGGGGGTTTGACAGCTCACCTGAAATCCTCACAGGGAATGGTGGGGAGGTTTGGAAGGCTTTGTGGAGCCCGCTGAGTGCCCCAGCAGGCAAAGGGCTCCCTCTTGCTCAGGGTGACAGCCATCAGACAGTGGCAGCTGTGCCAGGGAAGGGCTCCAGGTTGAGCTCAGCAGTGACACAGACCTTTCTGGGCAGCTGGAGCTGCTGTTCCAGCTTGGCTCAGCCCCATCCCAGTGGAGCTCAGCCCTTGCCATCCCTCAGCCCAGGGTGGGTGTGGAGGATGAACCCGAGTGAGATGCTGCCAGCTCCCTGTGCTGCAGGAATTGTGTGCATCTTCCCAGGGAGCTCTCCATGGTGCTGAGCTGTCCAGCGTGTTCCCGGCGTGTTCCCAGCATCTGGAAACCAGGAGGAGAGGGGGCAGCTGCCCCAGGTGCCTGCAGGGTGGGCCAGGGGGTGCCTGCACAGGAACTCTGGGGGTTTGTAGAAGGGAAACACCACAGGCGCAGCACCCAGTCCATGAGAGGGGGGTTTGGTTTGGCCATGAGGTGTTTCTGAAAGAGCAGGGGTGTCTGTGGGGTGCCAGAGGTGTCACAGGCTGCACTGTGGTGTCACTCGGGTACGCTGCAGGGACCTGGAACGCTCCTGGATCCACCCAGATCCATCAGCAGTGCCGTGAAAACTGCTCCACTCAGCTGCCTGGGAACTGCTGGAGCTCTGCCCCTCCAAGCTCTGGGGGACAGGTGAGCTGCTGACTGGCACAGTTGTCCCATGAAGCATCCAGAAGTTGCCTAAGCTTTAAACAGGAGTTTTCTGGAAAAGGTCCAGCTGCTGGGAGCACCGACCCACAGCTGCTCGTGCCTGCAGCATCCACACCCTGGTGTCCTCACATGCAATACAGCTTCCTGTGAAATACAGCCTCACTGGGGCTTCTTGATCAGCCACGAGACTTTGTTATTAACATCATCAATCCCTAAACCCTGAGAACGTGCAAGATGTGTGGATACAACAGGGCAGTTGGTGTTCAGATGGAGTCTCTCTCACAATCTGGCTGTTCTTTTCGCGTGGTTGTCTGAAGATAGTTCAGATATCGAGCTTCAGGGCTCACCTCAATTTCCCAGTAAACAGATCCGTGGTATGAGTGCTTGTCAGGATGGAAGGAGTGTGAAAGCATTTGGAAGATCAAAGCAGCATGACTCCCATCAGAGTCGATAGGGAACAAGCAGCTAAAATCTTACAAAATGCTTTCAAATTATCCTCCACCTTCGATTCCCAATCCTCGCTGAAACCAGCTCCTGAAATGTTTTATTGAATGTGTTCCTCTGTCATTTCTCTGAAAGAAAAAGGAAGCTGGGAGGAGCTGTGGGCTCAGGTTGGCAACAAGATCCTCTGCTTTCCCCTGGCTGCCCCTTGGCTGCTCTGGGCTTTGTTATGTGGTTTGGGGGGAGAAGCTGATGTTTTTCTGCTCTTACACTGACCCTGAGCATGTTCTGAGAGCTGTCCTTGCTCTGCTGCTGTCAGAGCCAAGCTCCCCAGAGCCCCAGTGCTGTGTCTGGGCTGTGGGCACGGACAGGGGTTTGTTTTTGCTATGCCTGGCTCTGTCTCTTGGAGCACATCTTTGTAAGGAAGGCCTGCAACATCTCCCAGCAGCGCCAGGAACTGCAGTGCCCCACCAGAGCCCATCCTGTGACAGCTGAACAGCCATGAATAAAACATTAATGAATAATCAGAGCACAACAAACACCTTTTAGGAGGTCAGATGGCAGAGATGAAATAGAAACTGCATTTCTTCAGTCCTCACCTGGACTCCTACCCATTCCACGAGTGTGGGTTTGTTTAATAATTTTTTCTAGAGTAAAGTGAGAGGAAATGTTTCTGGCCTGGCTTTCCTATTTATGCTAAATGTAGCTATTTTCATTGTTTGGTTGATTGTTCTCAGACATCAGAGTAATGAGACGTCATTTTTCATCCCAGATAGCACTTGCAGATAACATCCCCCAGCGTTTTGTGGCCGTGGGAAAGCTTTGTAAACAGTTAATTCCTTTCATTGCTCAATGAGGATAATGATACCTGCACTGTGTAAACAGGTGTTTGTGTGAAAAAATGCACCCAGCGACCCCCATTTGTGTCACAAGCACCGAGCCCTGGCTGTGATGTGCTTTACAAAGTGCTGCCAGGAGGTTTTTTTGCAAAGTGCTGAAATGCCGTTAGATAATGGGAATAGTTCAAATATAAAATGTTCATCAGCAGCACCACTGTTGTTATTATTTCACCCGACTGTGCAAAGAAAGAGACACACAAATGAAACAATATTGATCCACAGTGATTTCACTGGGCCTAAACCAGGCTTTTGTTTAGCTGTCTGAGGAAAACAGCAGGATACCTTTTCTTCCATCTTTTTTATATGTTTTTTTCCTTGAAACTTCTTGATTTAGTGAATTGTGATCAATTTTCAGGCAGTGGCTTGTCTTGCACATCAGAATGCTTCACGAAGTGATGTAAATTATCACCACTAGTGCTATAAATACAGGTGAGAGTCTCTTCAGCATTTTCTC
Source organism: Rhipidura dahli (assembly GCA_013399225.1). Classification (NCBI taxonomy): domain Eukaryota; kingdom Metazoa; phylum Chordata; class Aves; order Passeriformes; family Rhipiduridae; genus Rhipidura; species Rhipidura dahli. The sequence continues at coordinate 781,827 of VXAC01005548.1, read as the reverse complement.
ACATCAGGAAAGAAGAGAGTTTGAAGTAACATTTACTTTGTGCACTGCAAATTCACTTAATTGTGTTCCAGTAACTTAAATTGCTGAACTTCAGTTCCCTGCAGGGCGCCAGGAGGGTGCTGAGCACAGCCTGGAGTCAGAGGAGCTGTGAGGGGTGGCTGTCACAGGGTCTGTGTTCTTCTGCCTCTGGTACTGTGTAAAACATATTTTCCAGTACAACAGGGTCTGCTTTTGCTTTTGTGATCAATATTGAATTTGAGGAACAAAGATGAAATACTTGTTTCCTTTTTTACCCAGAAATTCCACATTTCTTGTGATGACATGCCTGGACTGCAGACAGGACAAGTTGTGCATCCCATATCTCAGTATAAGGCTTAAAAATCACTGAAAATTTCAAACCAAGATAAAAGGAACAATATTTACAGCTATGGAAAACATTCCTGAAAGTCATTTGGCTAAGCAGATCTTAAATATTACTGCAGCTGTTAATTACCATCTTCCAGTGCTCAGTGATCCCTAGAGTTGGAGAGTTTCTAGTCACATCCTCTCTGGTACAAATCCTTTTCTTCACTGATGTCACCAGGCCAATCCTTCCCCATCCTGCACTTAATTGTTTTTACCCAACTTCATACTTTGCCCTTACCTTTCTTCAATCTAATCTGTTTATTTCAGATAATTTTCTACACTACAAATATAATTTTGAATTCTAAGCTTGTTCTCCAGAGAACTTCTAACCCCTCCCAGCTTGGCATCATCCGCAAATTTAATGAAATTAATTAAATGAAAATTAAATGAAAGGCTTCCATTGACTTCAAGGGGCATTGGAGTGAACCCAAACTGTCTTACATCTTTCAGAAGTGGTTCAAGTGAAATACACTTATTGCTTCACAGGCCATTTTTGTAAGGCAAAAAGACAGATGCATGTTGAATAATTCAGGGTGCTCGTTGCTGACTGAGAGAGATTTAACTAATTTGTCAAAATAACGACCTCTGTTCACGGCAGGGAGCGAGAGGGTTTGGATTATTCCTGTCCCCAGAGAGACGCTGGAGGAGCCTGGGTTCAGCTCAGCCCCTCGCGAGGGGCTTGTTCAGGGATGCGAGATGGAAGGAGAGCAGGGGGGTTTGCAGAGCTGGGAGCAGTGCTGGGATGATGCTGCTGAGCTCCCTCTCAGCCTGCTGGACGCAGAGCTGCTTCCCAGGGGGGCCAAGGTGACAGAGGGACTTGTTAGGCACAGGTGTGGTGGGCACTGAGCCCAGCCCAGTGCCACTCACACAGCCAGGGCCACTGGGACCCTGTGTCACTGTGCCACAGCCGTGCCCTGTTCTCGTGGACAGCCCCAGAGGGGCAGCTGAGGGAGGGAGGGCTGTGCTGGTGGGGCAGGAGAGGACAGAAATCCCCTCCCACAGCTGCAGGGGGAAGGATTCTCCCATTTCAGTGCAAACTTTGCAGTCTCTCTTACAGCAGGTGTGGTTTGGAAAACATTCTCTGACCATGCAGCCTGTCTGTGCTGGCTGATGGCAGCTTTCAGCTGCATTGTGGCTGCTGCTCTGCTGTTGGAGCCCAGTCCTGCTTAGAGATGCTGCTCTGCAAGTGGTTTTTGGCTTAAGAAGGCACAGGTCTCTTGCAGAAATTTGTCATGCTTTGCTCTTGCATTATTTTCCCTCCATCACTTCAGACTGTTGGCCAACTTTCCAGAGCCTGCCATGCATGCATATGTACATTGCAACAGATTTTTCCTTTTTTTCCCCTAAATTGTGGTGTTGGAGATCTAAATACTTGCCAGAGGAGTAGAACTAGACTTTGCCTGGCAGAAAGAGGACTGGATCCTTCAAACTCTTTGAAGTCCTGCTGTTACCAAGACGGGAATCTCTTTGTCCTTGTGGCTCTGAAGTGTGCCATTGCTAACCATATTTCATCTCATTTTCACTGTGCTGAAGTGACTGAAATGCAGTGCCCTTGCTGGGGTGGTGTCTGAGTTACACAAGTGATTTCAGCAGCTTGTGCTCCTTGTTCTGTTCAGTACCAGCTGAGAAAGGGCTCAGCTCAAGTTGGTGTCTGCAGATCTGGGCTTGTGGGACACTGCAGTCTGAGGAGTTCAAACTCTGCTCCTTTTATCCTGGCATCCTTCTCTCACTGCAGGCTCTTTTCAGTCACTTCTCTTGTGAATCTCTCATCTCCTTTAAGTCTGTGGAGTTCTGGTCTCGTGCTTGGCTCGGGTCAGATCAGTCCTCAGTGGTGTCCGTAATTAATATTTATGTGTAACTCATTAGTGTTTGGGCAGAGCTTGGGAAGGCAGGTGCTGTTTGAAGGAAGAAGTGTGGCTGTTTGGGGCAGGCTCAGAGCTTACCAGAGCCAAAGGGCAGTCACCCCCCATGGATGGAATTTGGCTCTGCTCAGGACTGGATCCTTGAGCATCCAGTCCCGTTTGCTGGTGCAGGGCTGAGCTGGGAGCTGCCTCTGGGGTGTGTGTGTGTTTCCTGCCGTGTCCTGTGGCACAGACATGCCCAGGCAGGCGGGTCTGCCCAGTGCTGGGGTGCCTGGAGGGAGATGTGCAGCTGAACTGGGTGGGCACAGCTCCACTCCTCTGGAATGCTGAGCTTGCAGCGCTCAGCTGGCTCCGGGTGCTGTAAATCTGCACAGATCTCCCAGCTCGAGGATCCAATGGCCCAGTCAGCCCAGGTGCCCCTCACAGGTGCGCTGGGGAAGGTTTGGCAGAGGAGCCACCATCACCAGCTCCTCCAGTTCCACGTGCCTGCCTCTCCCCGTGCTGCCTGCCCTGGTGTGCGGCTGTGCCAGGAGCAGGGCCAGCCTTTGTCATCCCTTTGCAAGAGGTGAAAGTGGCGTTCCCGAGACCTTGGTAACCACCTGTTGCTGCAGCTCATGAGCTGCATAATTGGAACTGACAACCCCTGTCTAGAGATTTCTTGGAAGCTGGAAAAATGAGAATGTTGTCAGAAAAACAGCGATGCTGCTAGTCTGCAATGCAGTGATGGAGATGAGGGATGAGTGAATCCAAGGAGGCAGAGAATATATCAGCCCAGTGCTTTTTTCTAACTAATTTAGAAGTCCAGAATGGTCTGAAAGAATTTACATTTCTCTTACAGCCTTACAGAAAAGCATTTTAAGCTAGTTCCTCTATTTCTTTTTCTTTACAAAGAAAACCACCAGCTGTTGGTTTGTTGGACCAAACCCACAGCAAATTTCATAGCAGTCGTGCTTAAGCTATGATAAGGGTGGTAACTCCTAAGGTCCTTCAGCTGCCCTGGAGAGCACAGGAATTGCAGGAAACACTTTGCTTTGGTCAGACTGGTATTGCAGTTCTCTCCCAGCTGCTCCCGAGGGCAGGGGTCTCACACAGGGGATGACAGCCCCTGGAGCCAGCTGTTCCAGGCTCTGCCTGTGTCTTAATTGCCTTCCTCTCCCCACTGGTGCTTCACTGACTGGACTGATGGATCTGGAAGTCTGGCTGTCCCCTTTGCAGCCTGGTTTTAGTGTTTAGTCCGCAGGATTTGTCACATTGATCATCAGCTGTGCTTCCCTTGGACATCAGGTATTTCTTACAGAGACAAGGGAGCAGCCCCTTTGTCACGGGTGTGAAGCGAAGTTGTTCTGTTGTCACTGCTCCTCTTTAGGCTCTCCTGGAGGGAGGGCAGCAGTGCCATTCTCAGTTCAGTGATGAAAAGCTTGGGGTGCTGGCAGTGTTTATCATTCTTGTCCTGCTTCGCTTGGAATGCTGCAGTGAGCGACACAGAGCGCGCGTGGCTCCCCGATCCAGAGGGAAAGAGGCAAATGTAACTTCATTAACAGGAGCCACAAAGTGTTGTCACATTGATTACAAACAACTGTGGCTCCTAAAATCTACAGCACGAGGTGGGCTGGGTGCAGCAGCTTTCCGGCAGCCCGGGGNGGTGCTGGCAGTGTTTATCATTCTTGTCCTGCTTCGCTTGGAATGCTGCAGTGAGCGACACAGAGCGCGCGTGGCTCCCCGATCCAGAGGGAAAGAGGCAAATGTAACTTCATTAACAGGAGCCACAAAGTGTTGTCACATTGATTACAAACAACTGTGGCTCCTAAAATCTACAGCACGAGGTGGGCTGGGTGCAGCAGCTTTCCGGCAGCTCACCAGGCAGTTCCTGGCTGTCCCAGGCTCCGCTGGTTCCCGGGGAGGGCGGCGGAGCTGTCCCGGTGCTGAACTCACCCCGTGCGGGCAGCGCTGCCTCTCGCTGAGCATCCCCAGCAGCAGCGGGGCAGGGAGCCGCAACCTCCTTTCCCAGCTGGAGAGCAGGAATTGCCACGGATTCTGTGCGGGTGGATTTTGATTGAACACAGTTTCGTCGCGACGATTTTGTTTTGAATTGTGGCCCCAGTTGATTAGGGCTTATTGGGGGAAATTTGGCAGAGTTTATTCAGTCAGAATTTGTAGTCTGTAAAGCAGCTTCGTGAAATGATGCTAATTTCCTTGGAATTTCATTTCTGACAGAAAATAAAAGAAGAAAAAGGATGCTACCAGGTTCCTGTTGAGTCAAGGAAACAACTTGTTTTGACACTTCCAAAATGAAATGTTTTGATTTTTTCATTTTAAAATAACTTTTCCCTTGATGTTACGGTATTTTTACATAATTTTAATCATTTGAAATTGAAATGAAACTGAATTTCGTGACCCAAAAATGAAAGCAAATGTAGGTGTCTAGAAAGCCCTGATGAAATGCAGCATTCATCCTCCAGGCAGCTCGAGTGCCAGGCCCATGGCAGGGGGGACACAGCACCAGGGACACATCAGGTGGCCCCTGGCTGGCCTGAGCTCAGTGGGCAGGGGGGACAAGCTCTTTAGAGGCAGCCCATGGACAGAAATAAATCACAGGTGAGGACAGAGTGTACAGAGATTAATGCTGTGTTCACAAAGGGCTGGGCAGGAGCTGCTCTTCTCTCACTGCAGCCCCAAAAATGTAAAAAATCTGTGCAAATCCAGCACACAGAGAGAAACTGACTGTTCTGAGTAGTGGAAACGGGGCCAAAAGAACACAGAGAGGAAAAACCCACTGAAGTTTTATCTGCCAGGTCTTGATTTTCAAAAGCAAAAGGTGATTCCTGAGGAGAGACTGTTAATGAGGGGATTTTTCAGTTGGTAACACCAACACACTGCGGGCGTTGTGTGGGATCACAAAGGAGCTACTGCACTTGCAGCTACAACTGGATGTTTGCCCAGAATTGTAAGGCCTTTTAAAATGCCCCATTGCACATTTCACTCGGGTGTGTTTGGCTGAGGATAATATATCAATGTTTGCCACAAAGCTGCAGAACATACTGAAATATTTCTTAGAAATTAATTGATCTCAGAGCTCTCTTAATCAATATGCTCTGTGAGATGCTTCAGGTGGATTAGTGCAGTAGAAAACATGTTCCATGTGCACAGGTCTCTGCTAATACCTGTTTATAGCAGCGCTAAGTGGGCTTCCATCAGGGCACTGTGGAAAGCCTGGCAGGAAACAAAACACTTAAAAATAAAGGGAGGTGTTTGTCTCTGGGCAGAAAAAGCAGATACAGCTGTAGGTGCAGACTTGTTTGGTGTCATGCTGCAATAGGAAACCACGGCAGAAGGGTGACACTTGGAAGGTGTGGACTTTGCTAATTCAGAGCACCCTCTGGTTTTTCTGAACCTGCAGAGTTTGGATGTTCCACCTGACCCTCCTCTAAAAAAGGCAAGGTCCTTCTGCACAGAGCAGAGAAGCAGCTGGAAAGGATGATGAGCTGTGAAGACTTGAGGACACAGCTCATCATTCCATAGGGTCAGAGAATGGGTTGGGCTGGGAGGGACATCACCAAGGTTCAACCCCTTTCCACTGTCCCAGGCTGCTCCCAGCCCCACTGTCCACTGGCCTTGGGCACTGCCAGGGATCCAGGGGCAGCCACAGCTGCTCTGGGCACCCTGTGCCAGGGCCTGCCCACCCTCACAGTAAATTTCTTCCTAATACCTAATTCAGTCATGCCCTCTTGCAGTTTAAAACCATTCCCCCTTGTTCTATCACCTTTGGAAGGGTGTTTTCAGATTTCAGCAGATACTTCAACCCTCACAGTTAAAATTCAAAATATTTAAAATTAAGACCTTATTCAGCATAAATCCCCCCAAGTGGGGAGAGCTTTGGCCCAGGTGATGCCGGGTTTAAAGCCTGTCTGGAATCCAGTCCCCAGGGCTCAGGGCAGGCCATCCTTCTCTGAGCAGCCGTGGAACAGCCCAGCCCTGCTGAGCACCGAGGAGCAGGAGGAGCATCCCTAAGCTTGCTGCGGTGCCATTTGCATTCACTGCTTCTTTCTGGGGAAGGAAATGAAGATCCCTCTCAGCAGCACAGGAGGTGCTGTAGCTGTGCCTGCAGAGCAGCTGCTCAGGGGGTGTTCCTGGCTCCAGCAGCAGCAGCCAGGCTGCTTTTACAGGTCTGCTGCTGCCGTCGGGTCTGCGGTTCCTCATCCTCACACTCCTCGGGAAGCCCAGGCTGGGACAGGGCCCTTCCTGAGACCTGCAGTGGGCTCAGGGCTGCTCCACCGCTGTGCTGCAGCCCCAACAGAGTTACTGATCAGTGCCTGGAGTGGTTTCAGGCCAGGTTCAGCTGTCTCACAGCGATCTGGGGTGCAGCGCGGGTGATTGAAGGTGACTCCACTCCCCCGAGTCATTTAGAAGTGACTTATAGAGCTAATAATGGCCTCATCCTTTCGTACCTTGGTACACAGCTTGTGTTCTGAAGTCTTTTATAGCTCAAATGAGCTGCTTTTGCTTATTTATTTCCCTCCTCATTCATTTTTAATGGTGAGAAGAGGCTCCCCCATTCTTCTTCTGACAGCAGTGATTTAGGCAGGGCTCATTATCATAACTTACGTTACTAAATATCCCCATTTATGCTGGTAGACCAAGGAAAATGTGTGCAGTTCTAAATCAGGAGGGATCCCACGAGCTTGCCAAGGTGGCAGGGCTGTGTTTGAAGTGTGTGTTACACACAGAGAGTGCTGGTGTGGGGGAAGGATCATTTATGGGAACGTGGATGGGGGCAGAGCCACGGAGTGATTCCCAAATACAGATTTTTATGTGGAAATATCCAAGGCTTACCTTCCTAACTGGCCACCCTTGAAAAGTAGAGACCTAAACTGCTCAAGATACATCTTATTTTCAAAGATTTATTAGCTGGGACTTCGTAAGAGTTCCAACAGAATTACTGCAGCAGAAAAGCAGTTTCCTGTGAGGGCTTTACTGTTATCCCATGGGGATTTAATAATGGTAATGAGGTGGGGAAAGACTGCTACAGTTATTCCTGGGAGCTAACAGGGAAATGCTGGGTACCTCTTCTGGGAGTCATGGTGTGCATTCCCCTTCCCTCCCTCCCACTGGATCTTGGATTCTCTTCAGCCCAAAGCTAGTGCAGGGTTTGTGGGAGCAGAGGAATAGTCAGCCACAAATCCAGATCTCCCACAGACAGCCTGCCCACCAGGGCACTGGGAAAAGCAGGGAAGTCCTTTTAGGAAAGGGATGGGGACAATGTTCATTGGAGACCTGGATGCAGGAGGTGGCTGTGACAGAGACTGTGTGAGATTCTTGAGGGGCCTTATTGCTTCTTCCCACATTCTGCCCAGGCTGGCTGAAGTGCTGCTTCCAAGAGTTTAGTGTCTTCTTCCACAGATAATGTAGCAAACTGGGGAATAAAAGAAGAGGAATGAATAAACCCTCATTTCTGTGGTCTGTGATCCCACCCCAGGAGTGCACAGAAGGTGGGGAGTTTCAGAGGACAGAGGCGACCCCTGTTCAAACAGCACAATCAGCCTTGTCAGGTAATGTAAAAAAGAATACCTTGGACCAGCAATGCCCCTCGCTGTGTTTGTTTGCCAGGGAAGAGCTCTGTGTAGGAGGGGCACAGCAGCATCCTCTGCACAGCTGCAGGGCTGCCAGCTGAGCTTTGGGCTCACTTTGGGGCTCCCCAAGGTCCAGAGTGGGGCTGGGCACTGCAGATTTACATGAGGACCTGCAGGAGGAAGCAGCAGTGACTTCACTCTCTTCCCTTTGCTGACAATGGACTGGGGGTTTGAGCTCAGTGCAGTGCTGAGCACATCTGAGATGTTTCTCTCCGCACATTTTGCAGCACTGACGACTGAACTCCACACCCAGCTTGCCAGCAGCTGCGTGTCTGGTGTGGGCACGGGGCACTGGGAGTGCCATTCCTGCCTCTGTGCTGTGCTGGCAGTGTGGGGCACAGCTCTGCCCTCGGTGCCTGGCACTCAGGGTTAGGGGTGTGTGTGACTCAGAGGAAGCTGTCCTAGCTGCTCACTGATGGCAGAAAAACAGGGGGACCTGCAGGAGCCAAAAAAAACCCAAAGCACTTTTATAACCTACCAAGTTCATGCCCGAAAAAAGCCATTCAAACCTCAGTCCCTCAAGAGATAAAAGCCCCCTGTACTGAGAGAATTTCTGGAGTATCTTGTGAACACTAAGTACAGCCTCCCTTAATTAATGGAAGTCAGCTCAGCGTAGTTGTGTGAAAAGCTGCAGTGACACAAAGCCTAGAAAAGCTTTAGCAAGGGAGCACAGCACCAGAAGGGTTTAATGGCATTATAATGTCCTTGAATTGTGGTGGCCACAACACAGGGATGTGTTCCAGCAGTACATTAGCAGTAAAAGAAAATCTACTCTCTCTCTCTCAAGCCCTTGTCACCTTTACTGCAAACTGGGGTTGCCATCCCTGAAATACCAAAACTCAAAGGCAGGAGGAGGAAATGAGAGATGGGAGGGAGTCCCTGGATTCTGGAAAGCAAACAGATTGGTTTTCCCCACAAATCACCCACCTTGCTCCAGTCCCTTTGTGGCTGCTGCTGCATTTTAGGAAGTGTTGGATGGTTCTCTGGGGACTCTGCTGTGACACCCAGGGCAGGGGCTGGGGGCACTGCTTGTGTCAATTAATGCTGAAGGAAAGGAGCTGCTTGCCAGGCTGAGGAGCTGGAATCCTCACAGGCTGGAAAGGGAGGTGCAGGCTCAGGAGCTCCCCTGCATCACCATTAGCAGGATGCTTCCCATCAGCATCACCTGGAGAGGCTGTGCAAGAGCTGTGGGGACAGTCCCCAGGGTGCCAACTGTTGGGGACAGTCCCCGGGGTGCCAGCTGCCACTGCCTGGGACAGCCCCTTCCTCCCGTGTTTGTCCTGCAGAGGCTCAGCTGAGGCCCAGCAAACTCACTGCACAAGGTGCTCCCTCTTTCCCAGTAAACAGCTTCCAAAACACAATCTCAGAAGAGACAGAGGAGCTGGATTTTTCCTCTCCCCCTACATCTTTTTAGCCATTCTGTGTGCTGGAAGATGAATGGTTCGGATGTGGCTGCAGGAACAGGGCATGGCTAATCTGCCTGTCTATTGATGACCTGTTTCTGAATGTGCTGGCCTGATTTATGAAAATGTACTGTACTTTGACCCATGTTTTGATGTTGCTCTGTTAGGACTGCATGCAAACTGCAGCAGAACAGTGATGCTTATTCATCCCAGCAGTGAAGGGCTGGCTGGGAGCTGAATGAGCTCATAGTTGTTGCCGACTCCACTTACAGCCAGGGAAACAGGCACAGGAGGGTATCCCAAACACAGGCATTTAATTCCTGACCGTCAGTTTGTTTTATAAATCATAATCTTGAAGGCACAAGGTCGTAGTATTTATTTAATCATTCATATGGTAGTCTTTTAGGGATGGATTCTTTTTTTAAGTCTCTTTGCGCAGTAAACCCTGATAAAGTTGGAATCGAGGTCTGTTTGCCTGCCAAATTTTCTTTCTCTTGTTATTGCTTGAGTTATTAATGGATTCCAAATCTGAGAGTCTGCTTCCCATCTCTAACTGGCATCATTCAGCCATTCTCTCTGTGGCATGGGAGGAGGTCACACAGAGCTGTTACCCAGGAAAATCCTGGTGCTCAGAGCATCCCCTCGTGCCCCTGGTGCAGCCTGCAGAGCACAAGGGCGAGTGCAGGACCCCAGGGCCATCAGCCCCTGGGCTGCTGGGACCTTGGGGCCTCTCTGTCTCCAGCTTTATGTGCTGCCTGGCTGGTGGAAGCCAGCACTTGGAGGCTGTGCCCAGTTTCTCTCCTCACGGGTGTCTCGGGGGAAGCAGGGAAGGCACAAAGCAGCAGACAGAGCTCATTAGCACATCAGGAGACTCGTCTGGTGCGAGAACAGCACTTAAAATACAAAAAGACAACAGGGATCAGCACAGTGCCAGCAAGCAGCAGACGATTTCCACTTAGAGAGAAGCAAGGTGGGAGAAGGAGCAGATGTGCCAGGCACTGCCTGGAGGGCTTCTCACCCCTTGCCTGTGGGGCAGGGTATCAGACACTGCACGTGGGGAGCAGGGTGCAGCTCTTGCCCTGGAAATGCCCCACTCACTCAGGGTAGCGAGGCTCCCACAAGCAGCAGGGATGTGCTGGGGTGCTGCTGCCCCAGGGGGATGTGCTTGTGCTTGCAGCCTCCCCTGCAGCCATTCCTGCAGGCTCACAGAGCTTCTCTGCAGCTTTGCCAAGTCTCATCTTGCTCAGCCCAGGCCAGTTGGGATCAGCAGTGTGGGGAGTGGATGTGACATCAGTGCCCGAGGTCCCAGCGGGGCTGGGACGTGTCTGTGCTCAGCTGCCTGCTCTGAGCTCCTCCCCTCAGGTTTTGAGGGGTTTTTGACAGCAGCAGGGTTTTCCTCCTGTGCAGCACACTGAGATTGGATCCTGCCAGGAGCTGTTAGAAGCTGATGTAAAACTGGCTTACGAGGCAATCCCAAAGCCCGTGAATCTGCCTGTAAACAAACTCCTTCCTTTCCTGCTGAAACCAACAGCAACTACAAGAGTTTGACCTTAAAGCAGACTTTGCTTGGGAAGGAGACATTGCAAAAGCCACGATAACCTTTTCTTGGTGTGTCACCTAGGCTCAGACAGGGCAGGATGGAAATGCAGGGTGTCGATCTGTCTGGGAGGGGGCTGTTGTTGTTTAAAGATAATAATATTAGGAATGCAAATTATCCTACAAAAGCTGGAGATGTTTAAATATGATTTAAATTCATTCAGCATTTGAACAGAAAAGTAGAAAATGGCATTAAATCCAGATGAGTATGAGACGATACATTCCAGAGTGAGAAATATTAAACACATTGATGGAATGGAATAGAAGGGCTGGCTGGTAATGGATTGTGAAAAGAGTTCAGGGTTCTAATAGATCATTCCTTCACATCATCAGCAGCGTAAAGTGGTAGTTAATAAATTATTTGACGTGTACATTTACTCATATATTTTAACTAACTGTAATGAACAGGTCCTGTCAGCTCACCTAGATCCTTGCAGTAACTGCTAAATTGCTCGAGTGAGATTTACTAACTCTGGGCAATATTGATGTCCAGAACTGCAGGTAATAAATAAAGTGACGTCAGGACTGGTTTGAGCTGTGCTCCAAAACTCTGTGTGGCCTCTGCTGGGCTGGCAGCAGGGAGGAAGCTGTTTGGGCCCAGTGGGCAGCCCTGGGCAGCACTGAGCTCTTCCCTGGGGTTCGTTTTGGTTGTGACCATCTCCTTCCCCAGTGCCTGTGGCAGGACTCGTGAGGAGCTCTGTCCCATTCTGGGCTCGGTTAGGGAGGTCAGCAGTTCTTCTGCAGTTGTTTCTGCAGGCAGGTTCCTGCCCCAGGTGAGAGGGGTTCCTCGGGCTGCACACAGGAGAGCAGGAGGAATGGGGAGTCTGGCTGAGCTTTGTGGGGAGGACAGGAATCTTCTGTCCCTGCCATTATACCAGATCTGTCCTACAGTTGGAGTGGGAATTAAAGACAAAAAGAAAGCTGTTCTCTTATCTTAGATTATACTGGAACTGTTTACAGCAGGAAAAGCCAGCCTGTTAAAATGATGCTGAATTATACAGGCTATGAAGGGCACACCAGGCACCTTTCTCGTTAGTCCTGGTTGTCCTCTGAACCTGGAGCTAGTTTAAACCTAGATCCTTTCTCTTCCTCCCCCTCACTTACCCAGCATGTGGTGAACTTTATAATTTGTGAAGAGACTCGTTAATTTTTTTTTTTTCCTTCTCCTTTTCATTTCCAGGTTTCTGACAGATGTGACTACGTCTTTGTCAATGGGAAGGAAATGAAAGGCAAAGTGAATGTCATAGTTAATTTTACTTACCAGCATCTGAGTGCTCCTTTAGAAATGACAGTGTGGATTCCTCGTCTCCCGCTGCAGATAGAGGTCTCTGACACAGAACTAAATCAGATCAAGGGGTGGAGAGTCCCCATCATCTCTAATAAGAGGTAGGTTTCATTAGAGGATGTTCATTCTGGGCTGTGCACATGCCAGGGACCTGTCAGGGCCAGTGGATCTGAACATGCTCATTTGGCCTCAATGCAATTCCGCTGTAAATTTGAAGGTCACCAGACATTTATTCAATAGGCTCCTGCACTGGACTTCTGAGGGAAATGGGAGCTGCAGGTTGCACGAACCTATATTGGAAATCAATTTCCTTTTGTAGCACTAATGACTGAGATGGGAAGAGCCAATTGGCCAAGTTAGGCAGGATCAGGCACGAGCAGCAAGGACACATCAGCAAGAACCAGCCCTGGCAAGGCTGGTCAGTCTCCAGCCTGTTCACAGGTCCTGGCAGTTCATGGATCCATTGGGCAGTTCATGGATCCATTGGGCAGTTCATGGATCCATTGTCAGTGGTCACAATTAGCACATTCCTCTTTCAGATCACTGTGGGGTCCTGTGGCACTGATCAGAGTCCCAGAGTCGGGGCAGAGCTTTCAGACACTGCCAGTGCCCAGGGGACAGAGGATGGATGAAGCAGGTCAGAACTGTCTGCATCTTTTGTCAGCATTATTAAGAACAAGAGGTGTGAATTGATAGAGTTGGTACTTGGTATTCCCACCTGCAAATGAAGACATTTGTTACAGGCTCCTGTTGGTATCAGAGCAAAGAGGTTTTGGTGGAGATGTGATTTCAAATTGTACTGTGCAGAGAGGGATGTGTGTGTAGGTGCAGAGGAGATTTCCATGGCAACACGAAGATGTTTATGGGAAGATCCAGAAAGAAAAGAAGTGTGAAGGTCCTGAAAGCAAGGACTTGCCATGGAAAATAATGGCAGATATTTGGGGAGGACGGTGTGGTTGCAAAGCTGGGATGCCACTCGGTGATCTCAGGTGCTGTCCTGGAGTTATGAACAGGAAAAACAGGATAAAAGGGGGAGAACCTGAAGGGGAAGCAGCTTGGTCCCACAGGCAGGCTGCAGCCTTAGGCCAGCAGTGGCTGTTCTGCTGCAGGCTGTGCCAGCCCAGTGTCACTTGTCCCTGCTGTTGTCCCGGCAGGCCGGCCAGGGACAGCGATGACGAGGAGGAGGACGAGCGGCGGGGCAGGGGCTGCACCCTGCAGTACCAGCACGCCATGGTCAGGGTGCTGACGCAGTTCGTGGCCGAGGCCCCGGAGCCAGGGGCCCCCCTGAGCCACCTGCTGGGCCCCGACTGGCAGCTGGACATCACCGACCTGGTCAGGGACTTCATGCAGGTGGAGGAGCCCAGGATCGCCCGGCTGCAGGACGGGCAGGTTCTGGTTGGGCTGGAGCTGGGAATGACCACGATCCAGGTAAGGAAATCACTGAAGGAACTGGTGTCCTGTTCCTCCCCTAACCCCCCTCCCTGGGCGTGGGGTGAGGCAAATTAACAACAAAACCCGGAGCCATCGGTTTTTGAGTGGAACAGAATTGCAGCAAGAGCTACAAGACATGGAAGAGATGGCTTTCTGTCCTTGTGTTGTGTCCCAAAGTATAGTAGATTGCAGTTTTATTTAATTTTATCCAGCCTGTATATTGGGAGGCTTTTTCTGATTATTTTTGTCTAAGGCTGCTTTTGAACCTGGAGCCAGGATAAGGGTTATCACAAGGCATGCAGCTGGTGGAACAGCTCAGCCTTCTCCCAGCCTACACTGACAGAGCAGAGGGTAAAGTGAAAATTAGCCAGAGCTGGCTAAGGAAATGAGACTGGAATATTAATCCAGATATTAATTAAAAGGAATGGAAAAGGAGATGAGAGAGAGATTGTTTCAGTGCTACTGAGGTAGAAAACATGTTAACAAATGCTAGAACAGGGAGAAAATCTCTCTCCCAACATGCTTATCGTCCCAAACTGCCAAAGCAGAAAACAACCAGCACACCTGTCGATAGCAAGGCTGTCGAGGCTGGAGAAATGGGATTTGTGATTTCTGACTTTCTGCAAAATCTGTAAAGATTTTCTGATGCCTTTCTAAAGCTCTGAAATTTACAATGCTCCAACCAATGCACATAAAACTGTGCAAAGAAAAATCCAAGGGTAAAAAGCTGAGTGCAAGTTGTATTTAAGGAATACCTCTTAAAAGCTGCTTCAGAAATGCTCTGTACCCTGTATGGATCATTAAATTCAACTTGCTTGCTAATGAGCATCTTTGGATGCCATGTATCACTGCACTGACCTCTGTGTGTATTTTCTTAACCAAAACAAATTTTCTCTGTCAATTTTGTATTCAGTACCATGAGAGGTTATTGTAGCAATACATTACCCTTTCATTCCATAGGATAGAAATAAATACCCATTATTTAATGGATTTTATATAAATCTACGGACTGCATTGTATTTGTGCTACCTCAGAACATGAGGATTAATAAAGCACTTAAATTGCACATGAAGATTACATTTACAACTCGTCACTACACCTGAGGCAGATGTGGTTGGCACACTGCAGAGGTGATGGCACAGCTGATTACGGTTGCATAGGTAAAAGGTGTTACAAGAAGAGTTACAGAATGTGAGTAGCCCTTTTTAATCATATTTTAATAGTGCCTGCCATGAGAAATTGTTCCCATCACCATAAACATCCCTTACCTGTGTTGGAGCGTGGTATTTTACGTGGGGCTGTACAAAATGGCTGTTGCTAACTTCAGTTTTTCTCCTCAGATACTGTCCCCCCTTTCAGATGCCATCCTGGCTGAGAAGACAGTGACAGTCCTGGACGAGAAGGTGACAATAACTGACCTGGGAGTGCAGCTGGTGACAGGACTGTCCCTCTCTCTGCAGCTCAGCCCGGGGAGCAACAGGGCCATCTTTGCCACAGCTGTAGCACAGGAGCTGCTCCAGTCCCCAAAGCAGGTACTGGTGCCCGGCTGGGCTGCGGGCAGGACCCTGCTCTGAGTCACTGCAGCTGACATTTCCAGCTGCTGCAGTCGAGCAGATTTTTACTAATTGTGTACTGATGACACTTCTGCTTATGGGACTTTCCTGAAGGCCACCAAGGCCCCTAAACAGAGAAACAAAGATCTCACCAAAAGGGCACTGTGTTTACACAGCCCCAGGCACCAAACACCCCTCCTGTCCCAGCTGATCCTGTAAATAACACAGTGATGTGTCAGAACTGAGCACCAGCAGTCCCCTTGCACACCCACACCCATCCACCCACTTTTTCTGTGCCATCCAGCACCTACCAGAGCCCAGGACATCCTGCCCTGTGTAACCTCCCTCCACACGTGTCCATATCAACCCTTTAATTCCATCTTTACATGAGAAGGTGACTTGTGCTGTGCCAAACTCTCCTTCCTGTAGTTACTTCCTGTGAGCACTTTAAGAAGTCAGGGAGCATCTCTTTCATTCTGATTCATTACTAGAATGTGAATCAGCATCACTGACTCATTTCCTGATTCATGATTTCATAAACGGTTTTTTTCCCCCTTATTACTCTTAGTTCCTTTATTAGGGAACCAGCAGTTACCGAGGGCTTTTGGACTTTGCTATGTCCTCATCAGTCCCTGCCTGGTATTTGTCCTTGTGCTTCTGTATACATTCAAAATTTAAACTTTTTTTCCAACCCAAATCCATCAGTCTGGGACTTTCATCAAGGATGCACCAGGCTCTTCACTCTTAAGCATGTTCTGAGCTTTAAAGGTAAATGATCATGGCATGCACATTTGAAGTCTGGCCAACTGCTGAGGTGCTCTGATTCATCACGTGGCTTTATCTTTGGAATGCAGGGTGAGAAGCAATGCAGAGCTGCTGTCCTTATGGGGTGATAGAAATCAGGCTCCCATAGTGTTCCAGGAGCCCAGAAATTGCTGCCAGGCAGGTCGAGGGAAGGCCAGGGAGCTAAGGCACTGCTGCCACGGGGAGCTGAACAGAGCTGGGGTTGGTTGGTGGCTGCCAGTCCCTCTGCACTGCCCAGCTCTGGCATTTCAGCTCCCAGCAGTGGAGGCTGGACAGCTCCTTCCCTGGATGCAGAGGTGCAGTCGGGGCAGTGCTGGAGCCACACTAAACCAGAGAGGGAGCTGCCCTCCTCTCTTCAGGGGCTGACTCTGGTTCAGAAGGCAGCTGGGGCCCTCCCTGCCTTGCTCAGGACATGATTTTCAGAGCACGGTCCCTATAAGCAAAGCAGTGCAGAATCATTAAATGATTATGCAGCTTTAAGGAACACAGTGGGAGGATGAGAGCTGATGACACAAATTCTGTGCAGCCTTCAAGAAACATCCAAAGATTAATAAACACAAAGCTGGGATTTATGACAGTGTCAGCAAAGTCTTAGGGCTCTGTCCTGAAATAGAGACAGGGGCAAATCTCCCATTGAAGCAGGGGAAGCTTTGTGGTCCTAGGGATTTGGGAATCAGGCCAGTAGATTGTGCATGATACAATCCCAAAAGACTGGAAGCTTATTCTCCGTGCTCAGAACAGGTGAATGACTCTGTGCTAGCAACAATTTAAAGGGCAGTCATATGTGTTTATTCTCTGTACATATGTGGAGTTAGAATGTAAATACTGTCTGCATGGAAAACTGCTCATTTAAAGAAACAGGACTTCTATCTTCACGGTTTTCACAAGTTAGTCTGTTGGCTGCGTGTCTGTCTGTCTGGCAGACTCTCAGAGCAAGGTGATCCCAACTCTGACCAGACAAAAGCTCATTTTAGACAGCAGAGAATCCACTGATGGAGCCAGGAGTCTGTCTGGTGGGGATTCTCCAGTGTCTACGAAGATGCAGATATCCCAACCAAACCAGGGCGAGCCAGACCATCAGAAGCAGGAATGAGACTCCAGGAGAGCAACCTGAATTTTGTATGTAAATGATCAGTGTGGGAATACAAAGATTTTTCTCAGATAGCACACCAATTTTCAGTAGCCATTTGAGAGTCCTTAGAGGGCCTGATTTTCAGGAATGGGTGAGGACATGTTTTCTGAAATTTAAAAATACTTTAAAATGTTTCTGGTTAGAAGCCAGAAGTGAAGGATCCCAGGAAAGCTGCACCACTCGGCACATTTGTTACAGAATTGGTACCCAGGCCAGATTCATTTGCATTCAGAGAAAGCTTCCACTCACACTGGAGTGCACAATCTGCATTGCTGTGACACGAGATTAAACTTTATTATTGTCTTGCTTTTAATTGCTAACAAGCGTAAAAATTACCCTGGCCATTTCCTAAAGAAGCAACTGATTGGTTTCCTCTGCTTACACAATCTGCTAATTTAATTTGAGGGACAGAAATCAAGGAGTGAAGGTATGGAGTCGTGTATGGGCCTGTTTGCTGTATTAGCTCTCTTTTAACGTGTGCTTTCTGTAATAAGAGGAGACTTTGTCTTTTAAGCAGTTTAGAAATATCACTGGGCTTTTTTTTATTTAAATATACAATAGTAAATGATCTCAGTCACTGGTAATGCTTCCTGACGTGCAATTTATTATGATGCTGAAGTGGATTCTGCAGAGCCCAGGGGATACAGCTCCTTTAAGGACCTTTGTGGAAACAAATGTTATTATCAATGAGTGTTTTAGACTAGCATTTCTCTTCACATCTTGGCAAGGTATTAATTTCCCTGCTCTCCCTATTTATTTCTTTTCTGGTTACTGATGGTATATGGACCTTGTGAGGAGGAGGGAATAGACCAGAACGGAGCACGTTTCCCTCGGTGATCGTTCTGAGTGTGTGCATATTTGTCTCACGTATTACAGGAGGCAGCCATCAGCTGCTGGATCCAGTTCAGTGATGGATCTGTCATGCCCCTGGATGTTTATGACTCCAAAGACTTCTCCTTGTCAGCCACCTCGCTGGATGAGAAGGTGGTCTCCATCCACCATGACCCCAAATTCAAGTGGCCTGTGATTGCTGCTGAGACCGAGGGCCAGGGGACCCTGGTGAAAGTGGAGATGGTGATCAGTGAATCGTGCCAGAAATCCAAGAGGAAGAGCATCCTGGCTGTTGGGAGTGGCAGCATTAAAGTGAAGTTTGGGCAGAGCGACTCCAACCCCAACGTCAGCGACAGCAAGCACAGGGGGGCCGGTGTCCACCTGGAAAACCACGCCAGCGACCGGCGCCAGAAAAGCACCTGGCAGGACAGAGGGGATGGGCACTACTACAGCTCCTCCATGGGCCACGAGCAGGGCAGGGGCACCACCACTCACAGGTCTGTTCTGAGCAGGAAGGAGGACAGAGAGAGCCTCCTGGACGATGACAGCCAGAACCTGCCCATTGACTTCACGAGCTTCCCCGCCCAGGTGGATCTGCCCAGAGACAACGCGGCCGCGGAGGAGAACGACCTGGTGCAGTCTCCTCGGAGCCTCAGCGACCTGGAGATCGGGATGTACGCTCTGCTGGGCGTCTTCTGCCTGGCCATCCTGGTGTTCCTCATCAACTGCGTCACCTTTGCTCTGAAGTACAGGAACAAACAAGTTCCCTTCGAAGAGCAGGAGGGCATGAGCCACTCTCATGACTGGGTTGGGCTGAGCAACAGGACAGAACTCCTGGAGAATCACATAAATTTCTCATCCCAGCAGGATGAACGTATCACAGCCATCGACAGGGGAGTGGACTATGAGGAGAGCAAATACCTGCTCAGCACAACTGCCACCAAAAATATCAATGGACAATCTTTCAGGTCTCCTGAGTCCACGTTCACTGAAGGGAAAGAACAGAAAAGTGAACCAACCACCTCTCCTACCTCCAAGAGGAAACGGGTTAAATTCACCACCTTCACCACCATCTCCTCTGATGATGGGTGTCCAGCTGTCAACTCAATCTTGATGAGTAATGAGGATGACATTAAATGGGTCTGCCAGGATATGGACCTGGGCGAGTGCAAAGAACTTAAAAACTACATGGAGAGATTACACGAAAATGCATAATGAGACACAAAAGACTTGTTTTGTTTGGTTTGTTCGTTTGTTTGTTTTTCACTCACCTTCTGCCTTTAATTTTGGGTAGTGGGGCAAAATGTTGTATTCTGACAAGAATCAGCTGGTGGATAATAACTCAGTGGAGCCCCAAGAAGCCACCCAAAAGCAGCTGGGAGAGCAGAGATCCTGGACAGCTCTTAAAATTCAAGTCTTCTCTGTGCTCAGAGATGGAAGTGAGAGATGTGTGTGGTTTTTTGATACAAGGTAACATGAAAAAAAAACCTTAGAAAAATAATATGGTCTCATTCTCTGAGCTTTCCCAGGAAATCAATAAATATAACAAACTCCAGTGCAGTTTGGATATTACAAAGCTCACACAGCTCTACTGTTCAATATTGCAGGCTTTGGTTAAAAGCAAAAGATTGGTCTCAGAATAAAGAGATCCATGAAAAGAGCATGTCGTTGGAGCCATGTGCAGAGAATATCCATCCAGGAACATTAATTTAAAGCTGACAAAAACCAACAATGTGAACGAAGCATCTCCCAGAGCTGAGGAGTCGTGAGTTTCCAAAGAATCTGGAGGGGATAAAGGATAACTGGGCTGTTTACAAACCAGCATGTTTGCCTCCCAAGCACTGACAATGGATACACATATACAGTTCAAACTGAAACTCTTTTTAAGTAGATGCCAAGGTAATAAACTTTGCCAGCCAATTTTCAGTATTTCTTAATTTGTAAAATAGGAGAGGATATAATCTATACTCAGAATATCACTCATATTAAGGAAGGTCTGTTTTGGAAAGTTTGAGAGAATTAGCTATTTTTAAAAGCCCACTTTATTTGATTGTCCTGTTTTGAATTTGTATTCCCAGCCATTTCCCTGGATCCCCGTCTGGCATCCCGAGGGCACTCCCCAGGATCAGCCAGCCCTGGGGGCTGTGGTTCCTTCCCTCCCATCCCCTGCACACTCACTCCCCTGGGGCTGCTCCTGCCACGCACGGCCCTGCTGCTGCCACGCTGTCCTGGCTGTCCCTGCTGTCATTTCCCAAAGCTGGCCACTGGCCCTGGCCTCATGGCCACTTGTGCTGAACTGGACACCACCAGCAGCTGCCTCTTTGTCCATCCCCTCCCCTGGGGGTGGTGGGCTCGTTCAGTTCCTTGTGCTCCCCCCTCTTTAGCCCCCTGCCCAGCACGTTTGGAGGGCACTGGGCGGTCACAGGGGAGAGCTGCACATCCACCATTGAACCCTGCACAGCCAAACTCAGCAGATAACATTGGTTTCTCCCAGGGGTGATGATTATCTTTTGTTTTCTTCTGATAAGGATGTACATAGGGTAGGATTTCAGTGATTACCCTTCCAACCCGACGTGCCCTCCAGCCCTCAAACCCTGACATTTTCTGTGAGCTCCAACAGCAGTCTCCAATGGCCAAGGACAAAGTGCCAAAGCACTAACTAAAATGCAGGTAATGGATTTTATATATACAAATATTTCAAGTTTTCCTTTATTTTCTGGAGTAAGCCTTGCCCCCTTTTTGTTAAGTCTTCCATCCTTGAATCTAGGTTGCTCAGTTTAATACACGCCCGCCCTCCCACAAACACTTAGATTGAATCCCTCTATATTTAGAATGTACTGTAGATTGTAAGAATGTAATATATATATTTATAAACATGCCAACTGTGAATAAAATTTGCATTTTAGTGGCTTCATCTTTTTTCCTACTCTGAACGCCTCTTTCCCTCCACTGTCAGAAGGTTTACCCTGCGAGAGCCTGGAGCTGTGTCCTTGGGTGCACCCAGGAGGGCTTGAGGCACAGTCCCCTCACGGAGGTTTACATTGTGCAGTGGTGGGGCAGAGCACACAGCTCCAGCCACGTGTTATGCTGCAAATGTCTGGGCACCAAGTCACCCTTCCAAGTGAAACTATTTGCAGATAAATCCACATGCTGTATTTTTAGCCTGCAAGCCCAAAACGGGAGTTTCTGGGTTTGGGTTCTGGTTTTCTTCTCTTGGGAAGATCCACATTTGGCTAAACAGCTTTTAAGGCAGTTTTAGGAGAGTAGGTGAGTAAACAGAGCAGATGTGCCCAGTGCTCTGGAGATCAGATGGTCTTTGCTTTCTTTCAGCACCGCTGCTCAAGGCTCGGATGACCCAGTGCAGGACGAGGTGCAGCACTGAGGACAGGACAGGGCAGGACGAGGTGCAGCACTGAGGACAGGACAGTGCAGGGTCCAGACAAGCTCTGGCTGAGCTCTCAGGTGAGGGAAGCAGCCTCGGTGCTGCAGCAAAGCGTAGCAGCCTCCCCACAGGTCCAGCCGTGCTCCAGCCCAGCCTTGCCTCCAGCTCTGGGGCTATTTCTGGTGCTTTTTGCACATCACTGCGTGGTGTGTGCAGTGAGGCAGTTGGGCTGACAGTGCCCAGGTCTCTCTGGAGCCCAGCAGAGCAGAGGTGTGAGTGCAAGGTCACCTTTCCAACGTGGCACTGCCTGGCCCATCTCCCTCCTGGGGAGGGGCAGGTCCAAGCCATGCTGGCAGCAGCCTGGCACAACTGCTCTGGCCACGAGCTGCCCTGGAAAACCCAGACTGCTGCATCAGCCTCCTCTGGGGAACAGGAGCAACTAACAGCAAGCTGCTCTGGTAGCACAAACCACAGCAGTGCTCTGTGAGGACACACAGCTGCCAGCCCCAGTGCCAGGGGTCCCGACAGGCAGATCTGAGCCTGTCTGCCTGCTCAGAGGTGTCCCCAGCAACTGGAACCTGCTCTGACCCACAGGGCAGTGCTGTAAGTAGTGCTCGGTGTTCAGAGTGCTCTGAGCCCAGGGTGAGCTCTGAGCAGGGTGTGCTCCTTGCTGACGTGGGGAACCCCAGGGTGAAGGGACTTGCCCAGAGTCACTGCAGGTCTGTGGCAAAACCCCACTGTGCAGGATCCAGAGAGGGAACTGTGGCCATCTGTGTGCAAGCAAACACTCTAAATTAATCTGCTAATAGCAGAATAAATCCACTTCTGTGGAGGTGTTTGCATGTATCTGCTGGGAGGGGCTGGTCTGTACATTCCCTCTGTGGGCCAGCACTTCCAAGCAAAACCTCCTGCACATCAGAGCATCCCAGGGGAGGAAGTTTGTGTTTCAGGCAATCAGCTGAGATCCCAACTGGCAAACAGGGGCCTAAATTCTATTCCCCCCCATTAAAGCAGTGGTGGTGTTTAGATGCTGCATACACACAGTGTTTTCCAGCTGTGGCTCCTGCTGGCAGTCTCTCGAACCTGAAAAAGAGCCCTGCTGACAGCAAGCAGTCTCCTGTGGGAGTTATTAATTACCTTATTGTTTTCTTCCTTGCAGTTGCCTCTTTTTTTCATGTTTGAGTCTCTCTTCCTGTGAGTAGACTGATAGAGACATGTTTAAAAAAAAAAAAAAAAAGAAAATTTATCTGATACAGTTTGATTCTTTTTAGAGACTTTATGCATGTATACAATAAGGAGGAGAAACTGGATGGTCCTATAAATCAGGTAAGCTGGTTCTTCACTCTCTTCCTTCATTTTAAAAGCTTCTCCTTCAGCAGTCTTAAATATATGGTGGTTCAGACCCAGCTGCATTAATACACCGGTGAATTCAAAGTCTGAGCAATGCAGCTAAATAATTGGTTTGAAACAAGGCTTCTCTGGAGGTAAGTGACTTGAAAAAGCAGAATAGGTATTAAATCTATGTGCAGCCTGCGCCAAGTAGCTCTAGAAACTACTTTCACACCTCGTTTCCATAATTGATGGGATGTAAATGAAATGAGCACACTGGAGACACTTTAGTTCAGCTCTGCACATGTTCAGTTTCTCCAGGACTGCCAGTTCTCAGCCTCCTGTGGCCTGAGGGCTGCTGTGCTGTGGAAGCTCCTCAGTGAGAGCCAAAGGGCTCGTGCAGCTCAGCGTGGAGGAGCCTCTGGCTCGTGTCACTGAGCAGGGAGCTGGGCTGGGCTCTTGCCGGCGTGGATCCAAGTCCAGCAACATCACCCAGGACTGAGCTCAGGGAAGGAGCTATCACTGCCAAGTGGTGCGTCCAGAAAATGCCTCGAGCATTTAAAAAACCTCCCAGAGATGAATTTATTTAGTCCTGAAAAGCCAGGAGCTCTGTCACATATTTCTACATGTTTATTGTGGTACCAGGGCCCGTCCCTGCACAGCCACACATCTCCCTGGCAGCAGTACAACGCCTGCCACCAAAAATCAGAGCTGTCCTACTGCCAGCTGTCCCTGTCAGACACACCCAGGGACAGGGAGCTGTCGGGAGGAGGAGAGGTGTGTCCTGCAGGACAGCACACGGTGCCAGCCAGAGCTCCCCACGCAGCACGAACCGTTCCTCGCTGCCGTGTCTGGCTGCAGCTGGAGCTGGCCCCTGAGGACGAGAGGGCTCTGAACCAAGTTAGGGTATCACCTGCAAAGTGCTGAGGAGACAGAATTTGCACTCTGCTTCCAGTTCATTTCTGTTTGAGAACCCCCAGGTGGGCCCTGCGTGTGCACCCACCCCAGCCATGTGCTTCAGCTCCTTTCTGCACGGCTGTTTGGCTCCCAACGCCCTCCTCATGCATAAATAATGCTCCTTCCCCAGGAAATCAGTGATGTGCTGTTGGGCTTCTTGGTGCAAGCTTTAAGTAGGTGAAGTTCAGAGCTGGCAGCGCTAATAGCTGAGGAGAGCAGAGCACCTGCTCCTCTTCCATCCCCGGGAGCATCAGAAGGGCCGGGGTCACACGAGTCAGGCAAGTGTGCCTGCAACAGGATCATTTTCTGCCTTGTTGCTGATGGGATATGAAGACCTCTGTCAACAACCCCTTCATTATGCAGGCTCCCTGGGAACAGCAAATGAAGCAGCCCACGGATGCAATATTAATGGCTGGAGAAGCAGCAGTGCTGCTGTGCTTGTGTGTCCTGCCAGTGCTCGTTACGGAACCCCCGTCCCACGGGGACCGTGGCTGTGGTCACACAGGACAGGCTCCTCAGGAGGCACCAGTGCCCCGAGTCACATTGGTTTGCACCAGCCCTGAGCTTGCTGGCTGCTGTGGGTGCACATGAGACCTCCTGACACAGACCCTGCTCCAGCTCTGGCCCCTGCTGGGTACCAGAGCTCCGTGGCACCTGGCAGAGCCCACCTCGGTGTCCCCAGCAGCTTTGAGGTGTAACAGGGACTGTGCTCAGCCCTGTTCAGGCCTGTGTTCCTGGTAATTAAATTAGCCTTTCCTACAGGCTGTTAATACACTAATGACATAAAAACCAATCCAAGGAGCTTCACCACTCAGCCCTGATGATACAAGACTGCAGAGATGACCGAGTCCCGTTTTCAGCATTTTCCTGAGCTCAGGAAGCACAGATGAGCAGAGAGGAGGAGAAATGAGGACAGAAGCAAGAGATCTGTCCTTCCACTGTCCCTGAGCACTGCTGTGCTCAGCACACTCTGGATGTGGCCAGCCCAGGATGATCTGGATCCATGAAGAGCTCACCCACCAGCACAGTTGCATCTCACACCTCCCTGTTTCTTCACAAATCCTTTGTCTGATGACTGTGGACACACATTTTCTATTCTGTTGTCATCAAGCCAAACCCCTAAATCACTGTGCTCCTCTTGGCCATTAATAACTTTTTACAGCTTTCTCCCATCAGTCCCCTCTCTCAGGCCTAATCAGTAGCTCTGCTCTTTGCATTTGGCATTCCCTCCTGTTCTGCCCCTTAGGATACCAAGGTCAGAGCAGTCCCTCTTCTGCTTCTCCCTTAAATAAGTGGTACCAGCCTGCAAAGTACTTTGCAATAGTGAAAAATCCCATCTATTGATCAGGGCTTGCTCTGTACCAAGCTCTCCACACGGCCTTGACTTGAATCCAGCACTCACTGATGTGTCTTTGCAGGGGCAGCTCCTGCAGCTGGAGAGGCATTTTTGGCAGGCTGCAAGTGCAAGCTCAGAAGGGTTTTTTTCCTTGCACAATCACCGGAGCCTCTGAAGAGCCATAGGGTTTTAATCATCTCTTCTAATTGTTTTGTCCCCTTATCCTCTACAGAACTGGATCCCCCATTCCTACTGCACCCGTGGGGAGGGACTTTAATTGCAGGGAGTGCTCTTTAACCCGATTGTGATGTGATTTGTGAGGCTGCTGGGGATGGTTGCTGCAAAGCAGGAGTGGAGAGGGAGGAGGGACAGACAAGCTGAGCATCATTACTCAAATCAGGCCTTAAACCAGGGGAAATCTCCAGGTTTTAGAGCAAGAGCCAGGCCAGAGCACTGAAAAATTTGCAAACAGCTAAATTTTGCCACTCCAATGCTCCTAAAGCAAATAACATCATCTCCTCCTTCGGAGTCACAGCCTTACATCTTGAAAGCCTGGTTCAGCTCCTCAGCCTCCCCTGCAGTGACCTGGGCTATAAACAGCCTCTCCTCCCTTGGGTGTGGGCTTGGGAGCTCTGAAGGGGATGGAAAAAGGGAAAGCAGCAGAGAGGGGGAGAAAGGAGCACAAGGGGACAGGGATGGCTGAGCTGGGACTGGGGGCACTCTGGAGCCTGCCCTGTGGGGAACAGCAGGACACACAAATCTCTGGGCTTTGTGAGGTGCACCCAGCCCAGCCTGGGGAGGGCCTGGGCTGTGCCCTCCCTGTCTCCTGTCCCCAGAGCCCGTGTCCTGGGTGGGGAGTTGCTGGATTAACCAGGAGCTCCCAAGCTGCTGCCCAGGGGGCTTCTGGGTGTCATGCAAAGCACAAATCTCAGGGGAAAAGCCCTTCACACTCATTGGTGTCATCAGCTGCTGTGGCTCTGCATGAAGGCAGGGGGTGGGAGATGATGGTTTTCTGTTCCAAGGCAGCAGGAGGCCTTAAGCAATACATACTCAGTGTTTCTGTGGATGTACAGTCATTTTTGGGTGCCTTAGGTACACCCAGAGTCGCCTGTCCTTGCTTCTGGCTCTAATTCATCACGTGCTTACTACAGCTTCCCCATCCCCCATTTTAATATTTTCACTTACCGAACTTTAAAGAGCCAGAAATAGCTTGTCAGATTGAGACAGCTCTTGAGAAGTTTAATTTTCCTAATGCTTGTTGGAAATCCCCTTTCTGAATCTGCAGGAATATTAAGGTTCTTAGCATGAGCTGTGCCGAGAGGGAATTTGCAAGTAACGCTGTCAGGGAATTGCAGCTGGGTTAGGAGAGGCTTGATGGACAGCAGGATGGGTGCAGGATGTGTCCTTGAGGAGGGAAGGATGCCTTGGAGCCGTGGGTGGCAGGGTTGGAGGGGGTGGGGAAGTGCCAACCATTTGTTTTCTCCCTGCCAGACCTGGGGAGCAGAGAATTGCACAAAATCAGAGCAGAGCCCCGTGGAGTGTTCACAAGCAAGGTGAGAGCTCTGATGGGTTTTGCTGCTGTTCCCCACCTGAATTTCTGCTGTCACCATTGCTGGCTGGCACTTGCTGTCCCCTGGCTCCTGGGTGGGACAGTGGCCTCTGCACGAGGTGTCCCTGCACCCAGAGAGGGGCAGCTGGGAGCCCTGTCCCGTTTTGGGGGGCAGGGATGGGCTAAAGGGAGCTTGAGGGAGAGCTGGGGCAGCACAGGGCGTGTTGTGAGCGTTCAGCACTGTCCCCAGAAGGGCACTGAGGGGGCTGAGGAGGCTGAGGATGCTGAGGATGCTGAGGAGGCTGAGGATGCTGAGGAGGCTGAGGATGCTGAGGATGCTGAGGAGGCTGAAGATGTTGAGAAAGCTGAGGATGCTGAGGAGGCTGAGGATGCTGAAGATATTGAGAAAGCTGAGGATGATGAGGAAGCTGAGGATGCTGAGGAGGCTGAGGATGTTCTTCACGCAGACAGAGGATCTCGGGAGGAGTTTTACACAGAGCCAGGGAGCAGCTGCTCAGGCGTTGCACGATGCAGGGCTGGGACCAGCCCCTTTCCTCCGCCCTAAGCAGAAGCAAATCGTTAGTGAGATCAGACGGGCTGATAATTCCTCCTCCTCCCCTTTTACCACCTGTTCTTTTCTTCCTGTCTGGCCTCAACGAATTACTGAAATTAAATGTAGCAATTGAGGCTGCCCATTGTTCCCTGCTCTGTAATGTGCCGGAGCAGCACCTTTGTATTCATCCAGCCGTCCCATCTCCTCGGCTGTGCTGCTCACACAATAGTTATTGTCGTGGAGGGGACCTGCAATGAGCTCCTGCATTATTCACTTCATTTATTTTGATACAATATTTGGAGCCACTTCATTAAATTCTTGTACAATGTCCTGTCATTTTTTCCCCGTCTCCTTGCCAGTGCCTGGCTCACACAGATAATGCAGCAACAGCAGTGTGGGGTGTGGGGAGGTGGGAAAATAGATTTGTTTTCTATAAAAGGGGAGAGCTGTGAATTATTCGACTTGCTGATCTGAGGGTTCCCTCTCTCTTCCCCTTCTCCCTTCAAAAAAAAAAAAAATAAAAAGAACAAGTAGCTTGAAACACATCATTTTTGGGTAATAGATACAGGCAGTAAATACTCAGGGCTGTTGAGTCTTGAGCAAAGAGAAAAGCCTCCAGCTTTACAGCCAGTGTGGGGAGTGCAGGAGACAGGACAGACAAACACCTGTTTGGTAGCACTGAGAATGGAGCCACTGTCCCCCTCACCTTTCAGTGTTCTCATAAATGCAACAGGTAATTCTTGTGAATTGGGTTTTGTTTTGTTTTTAACATTCCAAACGCTGTGATCTGAGGGGGGGCTGATGGAGCAGAGACCCTGGGGTGACTCAGGGGCTGCTGCCTTGCTGGCACTGCAGAACGTGTCAGAGCTGCCAGGGATGCCAGGGCCTTTTCTCCAGGTGTGCCTTGCAAACTGCTCCAGGGAAGGGCTTTGGCTCAGCACTTCTGACTCCCCACTGAGCAGCCTGGATGCCCAAGAAGAGAGTTTTGTGCAGTGCAGTTCAGAGAATTAACACACTGCAATTCCTCCCAGGTCAGGGGGAGTGTTTTTGGGATTTCCATCCATCCTGCCTCCTCACAGCAGCAGTGCACACAGTGCTTTGGGTGCAGAGGGGCTCCCTGCACACACCCTGGGCTGCCCTGGAGCAGCTTCTCAGCATCTCCCCTCCTCCAGGCTCTCCCTCACTGCTGGGGCTGTGCTCGTGCCTCCAGCCTTTCTTTGGCTCACATGGCAGGAGGGATTTGTGTCTCCAGGTGAGGCTCCTGCTCTGCCTCCCCACCTGCTTTCCATGAACTCACAATCAGCTCGTTGGGGTAACAGAGCCAGCCCTCAGCCCTGTGTTTGTCCTTCATCTGTCCTGCATCAGCCAAAGCCACAACACCTGAGGGAAAGTCAGTACTTGGAGTGGAAAGCAAAGAGAAAAGTGCAGATAACTCTAGAGCTCATCAATTTAGAAACAATCAGCTGTGATTTTACTGCTTTGAGGGAGAATGTGCCTTGTGGGACCGTTCTTGGTACAGACTGCACTGGAGGAATCAGGCTCTGGACTCTTGTGGAAATTAAGCCAGGAGATCTCGAGCAGGAGCCCCAGAGGTGAGGAAACCTTGGCCCAGAGCAAAGGGAACCATACTGACAGACTTTTGGGACAGCCACTGTAAGTATGAGACAGAAAGAATTAATTGTGGTGGTGGGAACAGTAAATACTTGATTTTTTATTATTTTCTGTGGTGCTAGCATTTACAAAAGCTTGTCATTGCCATGTGTGTGTTTTTGGGACTGCAGAGAAGCTCCTGGCCACTGCAGCACCCACGAGCTGGGGGTGTTTGGACTCCTCCAGCCTCTCATGCAGCCCTTGGCAGCAGCCAAAATCTCCTGTGGCACCCCAGAGCTGCTGAACCAAAGCAGCCAAAACTCTTTTCTATCCTGATGGCTCCGTGGCCTGGTCCTCCTTCAGAAGGTGCCTCTGCTGAGATATTGCAGTGACCATAAATCCTGTGGCTGTGCATTTAGAGAGTGCTGTGGTTGTCTGGCTGTTAGGAGTGCGTTTGCCCCTCGGTGCAGAGCACATACCTGAGCCTGGTGTGGTGATTCATTGATCAGGGTGATTCATTAGTCAGGAGTCCTCGGAAATGAGCTGTTAAGAGCAGCTTCCTTGGAAAGGTTATTGGTAATGATTTGATTTCTCGGTGGTGCTGCCTTTTTCCACTCCTAAAGCCTCCACTTGCTGTGTGCTTGGTTTTTCTCAAGCTTTTCCTTACAGAAATGATTATTCAATATAGCAGAAAGTGCTTTGTTATGTGGGATATATTATGATAAATATTCTGTTTAAACCCTTGAGGAGGGTTTGTTTTCATTTTTTCTTTTAAATAACTTTAAGTAAAGCTGGACTCAAAAGGCTTCATTTGCAGCTGTTCAAATCAACTTTTTTCTGGTGGAAATAATAGAGGTGGAGGATTAAAACTAATACTTGATGGATTTTTTTTTGGTAAGGGAATTTACAATCCACATGTTAGTTTGCTTCAATTTAGGTTACCTAGGAAAGGGCTAATCAGGAATACATCCCATGCTCCCAGCCTCCAAAGGCAATTTGTTATGTTAATAGATTGCCATTTAAACATTTGGTGTGGAAGAGAAAAAAATTCCATTTCACTGGCTGCAGCACAAGGCAGGTTTGGAGTCATTTGTGATCTTTCTGTAGGAGTCAGTGAAACATTTCCTGGAAGGCAGAGGTTTGAGTGACAAAAGTCTGCTCTTGCTGAAATACAGCTTCCCATCAGCGTCAGCACAGAGTGACATTCCACAGAGCTTTCCCCTGTGTGACAAGTGTTTTAATTATTCCCGTGGCAGAGGGGTTCCTGTCACATTTGAGCAGCAGCACCATCACTCTGCAGCAGGTGCTGGGTCTGTTGGAGCCTCCTGAGCCAGGTGAGCAGCACCTGCAGAGGCTGCCTGGGGTACAGAGGGGGGACAGGACAGAACTGTGGGTGCACAGGCACAAATCCTGTTCCCAGAGCATCCATGGGGCTTTACTCCTCATTTAGGAGTAAATTACAGTAATACCCCTCCCCAGATCTTTATTTTGGATAAACCACACTGATTTGGCAGTAGCTGCTCTTCACTCTTGTTATCTTGCTGGATGACTTTGAGTCTTTGAGACTGTTCCTTTAACCTTGGGGGTTTTGGTGGCTTCAGTTTGGTGTCAGGGCTGGAAACTCCTGCTTTGCATCCTCTGCTTTTCATCAGAGCCAAGCAGTGGCGATGGAACAGCGTGTTTGGAATAATTCTGTATTTTCTCAGTAGAATACTGAGCCCTAGCCTTAACCTCCCCAGCAGTTCATGGCAGTCGCAGCTGAGTTATTTGATAAAATATTATTTCCACCAGCTCCTTGCAAGTGCTGCAGCAACCTGATTTATCCCCATTGTCAGCGTGTGTTTGTTTGGCCTTTCAGAGGGAATGAACTCCCCATTCATTTGGCACTGATGCCAAGGGAACTGCTGCATTCCCAAATAATGGAGCGTGATGAGCAGCAAACATTCTGCTGGTGCATTTAGGACCCAGTGGAAATCCTTTGGTGGCTCAGGGTGTTCCTCTGCTTTCTCTGTGAGTGGCACTGGTGGGTTTTGTGTCAGCCCAGAGTTATCCCCAGTCCCTGGAGGAGCTTGGTGTGTCCAGGGCCAGGATGGAGGTTTGTGTGCTGAGCGTTGTCACCAACGAGTGACACTTGTCACTTTTTCCTGCAAAACCTGGAGTTCTCTGAATTTGGCCCAAAAATTTGGGGAACGGAAGGGCTGGAACATTTCAATGCTCAGTTGTTCAGCAGGACTGGGAGTTGGGTGCCTGGTGCTACAGCACAAAGGTCTGATTTCCAAGGTGCAGCACACAGCCAATACTCTCAGCAGCCCCAGGGAGAGGGGAGGGAGCTGCAGTGAGGATCAGGCCCTGGTGCCCCAGAGCAGACACACACAGGGCTCTTTGCAGCCTGGCACCTCTCTGGCATTCTGCACTGGCACAGCTGAGCTCAAGGCCTGAGCCATTACACTCCTTCCAGAATGTCCTTGCAAGGCTTTTTAATTTTAGTAACGTTTCCTTTTCTTTGCATTTCTTGTCAGGATTCTGCCAGGTGACACATGAAAAGGTAGTTTTCACCTCTTGTGTGTATGGATGCTCAGTCACACATAAACCTTACTGTAATTTAACACTGCCATAGCAACATTTGGTTTTTCTCATTTTAAGTAAGACCTCACTTATTTCTGATGGGTGGGCAGAGCAGTTCTAGTCCTGGCCTGCATTCCAGGGAAAACTGAAAATAAAGCAGGGGAAAATCAGGGGAAGCATCAGCAGCACATCCTCATTATTGCATTTATATTAAGGGGCTCTCTGTTTTCCTCCCTCCCAACAGATGAAGCAACGAGGTTTTATTTAAAATAAGTTTCTCTTGCTCAAAGTGAATGCCTTGAGGAATAATCTGACTTATTTTCTCTGATTTTCTGAAGCAGAGCTGCTGCACAAATCTCCCCCACAGGTACAGCCAGATTCCCCAGCCTTCCCCTGAAAACTGTGCACAGCTTGCTTTGAAACCTCCCCAGCACACAGGGGGCTGCACCTGAGCCTCCTGCTGGGGCCACCTCAGCTGGAATCTCTGCTGGCCTCTCTGGCAGGGATCTGGGGTGCTCTGGGGCACTTCTGGCCTCACCAAAAAGAGATGGGAGGAGGGAGATGAGCATTTCCAGGCTCTACGAGGAGGGGGAGAACAGCATCTGTTTTATGTGACAGCTTCTGAAAGAGCATCACACGAGTGCCAGCTTCATCTCCAGGCTTTCATTATTTTTTGCCTCCCATGATTAAACTTCTGGCTTCCCAGAAACCCTCCAGGATGGAGACACATCAGAGGCAGTCCCTGTGTGTGTTTGTGTGGCAGCCTCGGTGGAGCAGGGGTGGGTTCCCAGCCCCAGTGGCACTTCAGGGAGGTGGCAGTGAATCTGTTCTGACTCCCAGCCCTGCACAGGGCAGCCCAGAGCGGGGCTGGGCAGCTCGGGGAGCAGCAGCAGGAGGAGGAAGGGCAGCAGTGGCTGCAGTGGGACAGTGTTGGCTGAGCCCTGCTGGCTGGGAGCCTTCCCTCTGTGAGCCTGAGCACAGCTGGTGCTTTATTCTCACTGAGACCCTGCAGGAACAAGTGTTTGAAGTGTGCCAGGGACAGAGGAATTTCCTCTTTAGCTGCAGCACAGTGACTGACAAGGGCTGAGGGTGCTGCAGGTAACCAGACAATGCTCCAGGGACACCTTGGAGCATCTCCCAAGGCTACAGGATAAGAGATGTCATCAGTAAGAGACTAAACCCCATCCAGAGACTGAGCTGCAGGCTCTGAGAAAGGCTTTAAACCTGTTCAGAACAGAATCATTCCTGGGGTCATACTGAGATGAAAAAGAGGGTGAAGTGGTGTTAAAAGATGATGACTATTCAGAGCATGTGATGCTGATGTGCTCCTGTGCCAGAAAGTGGTTGTTAAGTTTGTCCATTTGCTGTCCCACAGGAAAAGGGGCAGCTTTGTTGCTGACCTGTGAAATAACCCAGGGCCCAGACAGCCCCAGCTCAGCCCCAGTGCCCAGGGAGGAGCTGCAGCTCCTGTGGGCAGCCCTGTCCTGGCAGCTCCCCAGTGGAACTGGGCAAGGTGGGAAGGCTGGTGCAAGCAGGAATTTATGCAATTTTTTAATGTGATTTCAGGTGAATTCTTACTTGTCTAAACCTATTAAAAGCAAAAAAAGAAAACCTGGGAAGAAGCTAGGAGCTGTAAGGGATGGCAAAGGCCACGCTCGGGGATGTGAGCTTTTGATGTATTGCTCAAGTTAAATTAAAGCTTTGGTAACTCAGTTCACCTCTCTAAAATAACCACTAAAATAACAGTGTGGCTTTTCAATGGCAGGGATTAATTTTTGGAGCAGTAGAGGGACATTTAGTTTCAAAGAATGATGAAACTTGATTGAATCAGGCAAATGAAATAAGTGACCTTGATTTGGCAAGGTCTTACTTGTGGCTGGACTTGTGTCTTAAGCAGGTGTGGAGTACACAGGCATGGGAATTGCGTGTAAAAGCACATTAAAATATCATAAAAGGGGGCCAGCACTTGTTCTGGGGCAGGAAGGGTTAAAGGGTGCTGCAGGGGGTTAATGCCCTTTCAGGTCAGGTGTCCACAACTGTGACTTCTCAGTAGCCAGATGTTCTCTGCTGGTCTAATTAAAATGTATTGTTTAATCTCAAACAAATTTTTTAAATTAGCTGAGTGGCAATGCTCTGGGGGAAATGAATTTCTAGAGGAATTTTTTTTTTTTTTTTTTAAGGCACTGGACAAAACAAATGCTGGCCTACATTTTTTGGAGAGGATGTGAGACTTCAAGTGCCCTCAATATTTGATACCTAAAATAGATGTCATAGGAATGTCACAGGATAATTACTTGATGAAAATGTGCTTCATTTAGAGAGAATTAAATTGCAGATGGTTATCCACCCCTTTCGAAAATGTAGATTGTTTCTTAAAAAATTATGAATCCTGGTTTTTACTACAGTTTGTTCCTCTGTTGGTGACTGTGAGACTTTTTATTTTAGTAAGTAGCTGCTTTCCTCTAAAATTCCCAATGCAATGAAGGCCCTGGAAGAGGAAGGTTTTCCTTTGCCTGCAGCTCTGGGACAGGGACAAGGCTGTCAGGAGCTGCCCTTCCACGAGGTTTGAGTTTCACACTTTGAAGGAACTGGGCTGGGACCCACCAGACAGAGGAGGGTGGGAGTGAAATAAATTCTGGAGTGATGAAATTACTTTGGACAACTTAATGAAAAAAAATGCTCAGATCCCACTGAGGCATTAAATGACTGAATTCCACATGGAAGCACCCATCTCCTCTGACAAGCCTTTGACAAAACTGCTTCTTTATTTTCATGGGGAGCGATTCCTGACCTAAAGATTAAAAAGTCTGAGGGGAGAGAGGGACAGAATGAGGTATGAGCCCGTAGACAGGAGAAAATACACTGGAAAAGAAGCACTCACTAAACCTAAATGTGGCATTTGCAGGTGTTTGGGTTGGTTAACACTCAGGCTGAACTGGTGGGAAATGATTTGCAGGAGAGACACAAATAGTTTTAAATCTTCCAATGTGCATTTTAACGTTTTTCTTTTACAATTCTAAGTTCTGATGTGGTTATAGCAGAGCATCAACACTAAAGCAGCTGCCTGTTGCCAGGCTGGAGCTCTGGGGTTCTGGAAATGGGAACCCCAATGGCCAGCACCCCAAAACTTGGGAAAACTTAACCCAGCATCAGTGTCCTTAGGGCAGACACTGGTTAGGTCTGGAGGAGAATGTGGAAAGGAACTGAAAACTGGGATGTGCGTGCTTTGGGGCTGATTAAAATGAAATCCTAACTCAAAGCTCCCATTGCACGTGGCTGGGCTTTGTCACCAGATTGTCCCCAGCTCTGGGGTGATGGTGCCAGGAGAGGGGACGGCACCGTGGTACCCACTGTACAGGTCCACTGCTTCCATTCAGCTCCCATGGATTCCATGGCAGAGTTAATTGCAAAATAAAATGCATGTAATTGGATTAATTAGCAGTACATTTCAAGGTCCTGAAATACAGAAGTAGCCGTGGGGTAAATGCACAATGTAGGTTTTTTCCTGCAAACAGAACAAGTGCTATTTTTGGAGCTGTATCTGCATCTCATCGAGGTGTGCTTTGCTTAAAGAGCTGCTTGGGTAGGAGTGGGGCTTTGAAGGGGAAGATAAATACTGTAATTAGGGCTGCAGGACAACAAAAGGATTATTCTTACCTATAAAATCATTTGAGTGAAGTTGCTGGAAAGATAATTATACCCAAAACTGCTTGCATGGGTCTCATATTTTCCTTACAAGGACTTACAAGACTCATTGAATATTTATAGGCCTGGAACATAAGACTGGATGAAATTTAAAACATAAATCCTGTCACAGTTTATGATGATGAAACTCCCTGCAGTTGTTGCCCCAGCCTTTTAGCCTTCGTGGCCAGGCTCCCTGGGGCAGAGCAGGAGCCCCCTGGGATGGCTGATCCCAGAGCTGCCTCCTCTGATGACTGCACACAGTCCTGAGGGCCCAGCTCACCACATTTGGGCTGCTTTCCCTTTTTTTCCTTCCTGCATCTCCTGCAGAAGGGCTGTTTGTGCTCCTGCTTTGGTTATCACATGCAAATGAGCATGCTGTTTCCCAGATGCAGATTCCATATTTATAGATTAAATACAGCCTGAGAAATCATATGTTAATTACATTCTGAGGGTGTAGCAGAATTTCTCACTTGAACATATTTTGTTTTGCTGGGAATAGCACAAATTCCAAATCAATGTATTTATAGTTGCTTGAAGCTTGGTAATAAATACATCAGGCTGCAGAAAAAGCTTTCTAATTATTACTATCACTAATCACTTACCATTAGCTCAGTGCCTAGGCTTCCATCCCACATTCTGTATTTGTTTATTTGCTTCTAAAAACCTGCTTTTCTCAGAAGACAAGCACTCCTGTTGGAAGGGGAGTGGGGGGAAGGCTAAGGATCAAAGCCAAGCAAGCAGGTTATCAGAAATAAACTGGCAGAGGAGATCTCTGAGAGGTTTTGAGAGGAACAGATTCCCTGAAGTTGGCTCAGTTTTGTTTTTCATTGTTAATAAAGGTCCCCAGCCACATGTTGTGCTGAAAATCCACATTGAGAGAATTCCCCCTTCAGTGTGAGGGTTGCAGTGGCCAAAAGGGGCACAGCAGTGGCCAAAAGGGACACAGCAGTGCCTGGGAGGGATCACTGCTCGCTGGAGGAGGAGAGATCCAGGGAAATTCTGCTCCTCCCGGGCCAGCAGGAGATCCCAGCCCCAGGGTTCCGAGGCTGCTCAGGGCTGGCTGGTGCCTGTTGAGCTGAGGAGCTGCACTTCACCCCAGCAGGGCAAAGGACACACCAGGAATATTCAGGGAAAATGTGCTCCAAAGGGGGTGCAGCAGTTGCTGGGTTTTAAATCAGGCCCTTGGGGATTGTGTTATTGAAGGCAGAGCTGAGCAGCCTTAGCACAAAACAAGGAGGGAAATCTGGGAGAAATCAATAAACAACATTCAAACTGCTTTCTTGTTTACTCTACCAGACTCTTGCAAAACATAAAGAATAGAGAGGAAAGCTTAAAATACACAGTGAACTTCATTATTACAAAGAAAAGTCTGACACAACAGCCACTAAAGTCAACATAGAACATTTCACAGGCTCTCCTTGGGGCAGGATGGAGACTGTACAAAGCAAACAATTTCCTAACAACAAGTACTTAGAAATATGACCCTCGTTGGTTTTTTTTCTCTGGATGCAAATGTTTTGTTGACCAGTTAGAGACTCAAAGATGTGTCCATAAGCCCTGGGCTGACAGGGATGATTAGTGTGGACTTTAAGCAGAGATCAGTCTCATTTTAAGACAGTCTGCTGCATTATATTGCAATACATCCTGCAAAGCCACAAATAAGAACAAACAGTACCAAAAACACAGTAAATTGAAAATACCCCCCCATCCCTTTTTATAGGTCTCATAAATCTTTTAATAAATAAGTAAATCACAGAGGTAGTTTATGTAACAGAGCATCTCTGTCTGTGAGCAGCCACTGCTCCAGGGCCCTGCACAGCTCTGGCAACTGAGCCAGGTCTGGGCCACCTCCTGCTCTGGTCCCAGGGA
Organism: Rhipidura dahli; assembly: GCA_013399225.1. Classification (NCBI taxonomy): domain Eukaryota; kingdom Metazoa; phylum Chordata; class Aves; order Passeriformes; family Rhipiduridae; genus Rhipidura; species Rhipidura dahli. Next base: position 745,081 of record VXAC01005548.1, on the reverse strand, counting down.
ACACAGTGTTGGCACAGCCCTGCTGGGGCTGCAGGGGCTCAGGGGCAGCACAGAACACGCCCTGCTCTCCTCCCTTTCCCTTTTTGCCATCCCAGTGCTGGTCTGAAGGAAGGGGTCATGCTAAGAGCTGAACATTCTGCTTGTGGAGCCTGGGTCCCTGAGTCCCTTCAGAGGGGTGAAAGTGGAGAGAGGAAGCTGCTGCTGCTGCTGCAGGGCCTGGGCTGCCCCAGGGGCTCTGTGGGGTGAGAGCTGCCCTGTGAGCACAGAACCCCCCACCCTGGGAGCCTCCTCCCTGGCAGGGCGTGGAGCAGCCGGGAGCTCGGTGTGTCTGCACAGAAAAACAAAGCATGGCTGGCTGTTCTTCTAAAGAGAACCCAAGAGAAACCCAAACCTAATCACATTCCCATCATTAAAGTGCTCTACTGGCTATCAGCTGCAGTCTTGCAGGTCACTGGAGTCTCAGCACAAGGTTCTGGTAGGTTTTCCTTTCACCTTCCCAGGAATGATGCTTCTTCACATAATCTTTGGCCCTTGTTGTGATTTCTTTTTCCATAATGGGGTCATTCATCAGACTCTTGGACAACACAACAAACTCCTAAAAAAAAGATAAAGAAATTAATCAATTAAAATTTCTTTGAAAAAGTCCTAATGCTACTGAAATAGCTGGTACCTGTCCGACTGTGAGCCACTATGTGAAACTGTCCTAAGTGATTTTTCAAGGTCATTACCATAATTTATTTATAAAGAATGATCAATAAATAATAATTGTATTATTTTATGCAGCCCACCAACTAAGACATTAAAAATCAAATACAATTCCCAGAGTGTTAAGACAAATGAGCAACAGATTTAATGACACAAAAATTGTCTGCCTACCCCATGGTTGGAAAGCCAGGCTGGCTATAAATGAATTGCCAGCAATCAGATGTTTGATCTCAGCTCAGCTAAACTTTTATCTCATTGCTACCGTGACATCTTCAGTGAATTTTATGGTAAGACTAAAAAAGTCACAACATAAGCACAGTGTAAAGATAAGAGCAGGCATGCTCTTCTGGAGGCGCTGCACCTGGGCAGACACAGATTCAGCAGGGTTAGCTCAACAAACACCAAAAAAAGCCATTTATTCCCTTTAACTTCCCTGCACTGCAAAATACCAGAGCTCAAAGATCACAACTTCCTCTACCTGCTCCTCTGCCTCTCTCATTTACTTCTGGGCAAGAGAAATTGTGAACTTCAAACATGTGAAAGGAGATTTGATGTCTGAACTAATCTATTCTAAGCAGCTGGTCTAATTTTCTATCAAGAGACAACTTCCAATGCTTCAGCTTGATTACAAATGGGCTCAGATCCGTGCAAAATGGTGCCTGGGTTCAGCTCAGGAGAGCAGACAGCTCCTGTGGCAGTGGAAAATTAAGATAATGTATTGCTACACACTTGGTAGTGAGGATCAGTGCATGGGGACATGGGGGACAAAGAGGATGGGAGAAGGAGATCCATTATTTACCCAGCTGTGACAGGAACACCACAGGTACCACCAGAGCTCATCCCAACACTGGCTTCAGGAGAAAACTGTACCTGAACATCTCAGTACCCAGGGTGTCCAAACAGCTCCTCAGCTGCAGACTCTGGGGCTGGCACAGAGTGAATTGGCTGGTGCAGTGCCAGTGCTGGCTCTGCAGAACTCATCTCCTGCCGTGGGCCCCAGGAGATGCTGACAGGGGACAGCCTGGGACCATCCCTGCCCCAGCGTGGGCATCGCAGCCAGGAATGGAGCAGGCAGAGCCCCAGGGCACTGCTCTGCAAGCTCTGTGTCACCAGCCAGGAGCAGGGGCTCTGGCCACACCAGGAGAGCCACACACTGACCATCCAGCCTGCTGCCCACCCCCTGCTGCCCTGTGCTGCCTGAACTGGGATTTCAGCCCCTCCCTGGTGAGATGTGCCCAGAGCTGCTGTGGGAGCACCCAGGGCTGTGTTTGGCAGACCTGACCCCAGGCTCCTTCCTCTCCTCTCCTCCCCCAGACACAACAGGCAAGGTGGGAAAGTCTCACCTGACTTATGCTGGCTTCATCCAATTGCCTGGATAATCACAGTAATAAATACTGTTCACACTGCACTACATTCCAACTTTAATTTTATGCTCCTGTGGAGGGTTTTATCTAAAATAATGTTTAAAAATAATTTATGTAAATTACCTAAGAACAGAAGCAGCAATGTAGCATTTCTTGACAGGTAGTCCTATTAGCATTCTTGTAAAATGTGGATATGGAGGACAAAAACTTGGAAACATGTAAATGATAGAAGAAATTAGATCCTTGTTCATGGTTACAATACTTAAGGCTGAGGATAATTTCAGGAAAAAATGCCAAACTGAGTCCAAAGCATAAAATTTGAGAAAATGCAGGAGAGAGGAAAAAACAAATGGAAAAATACCAGGAGATGGAGAGTAAGGACTTCTCAGCCTTATCCCTACCTCTTCTCCTAATCCAATGTGACCACCCACAAGTCACTTGGAATCCAACTGGCAGCCAGGGGGAAGATTCACTGTGACTTATCTGGGTTTTGCCTCGTACCCTTGGAGCAGCTGGCTTAGCTTGTTCTCAGGTTTGGAAACTCAGCTTTAGATGGCAATAACTTCATTTTTCAGGTGTCTCCCCTAACTACAAGTGACTGGCACTTCAGTTGTGGTTCTGTGGAATTCAGTTGTGGTTTCTTCTGGAAAATCCAGCATTTCATTCTGCTTTTCCAGAAGCCTGGGATGTATAAAGAGATCACAAGGAGGTAACACGTCTCCAGGAGCTGTTGTGCTGCATTTGTGCCAGTGGTATTTGCACAAATATTGATGCACTCCCTTATTTTGTTGTAGATGGGAAGAAAGCTTTGGTTTTGGTGAAAGAGAGGTCAAATTCACAAAGTGCCTTTCAGCTATCAGACCTAAGGGTATGAACTCCAGCAGCCCAGATGAAGGAGCTGATATCCATGCTGGCTTACTACTTGGGGCCACCCATATTTCTAATAAACCTTTACTCCCACCCAGGAGTGGGTATCATTAATTTACAGGTGGTAGCAAAACACAGTGTAAAAGTTGAGCCTCAGCAGTCAGTCAAAACCCAGAAAAAGGGAAGAAAATCCTCTCCTGTACATCCAGAAGCACTCTCACATCTGCCCTTTCCAGGGGAAGTACTCCACCACAAACACAGGCATTTTTCAACAGCCACATCCACAATACAGTTTTCTCCTGGTAAATTGACCAATCATCCTTAAAGAAAATGTCAACTCCCCTGTATAGTACCTAAAATAAATCCTGTATAATACTTTGCAGAGACACAGGAACCCAGGTATCCAGGAGATAAAGCTGGAAAATGAGAGCACTGAGTAAAAGGAATGAATAATTCTCCAATTACCACGAGAGCTGCACCGGTGCCGCAGCTCACACATAATGAAAATAAGATGCATGGTTAATATATTATTTATATAATGAAAGTAAGGCTGCAATTAGACCACTTCACAGCAGCTTCAGCAGACAGAAGGACGTGGTTCTTAACCAACAGCTGGAGCTGGAGGCAGCTGGAGCCCAGCAGGAGCTGGCCCTGTGTGCTCATTCCTGGGGGCTGAGCTGGGGCTGCCGCAGCTCCAGAGTGCCCTGCTCAGTGTGGGGCTTCCCAGCCCGGGCTGTGCCTGGCCTGGAGCCCTCCTGGAGCAGCCCTGGCTCTGTCTGTGGCACAGGGCAGCCCTGGGTGTCACAGCAGTGCTGCTGCTCCCACCCCTCCTCCTCTGCTCCCAGGGGCTGCCCAGGTCACACTCCCTCAGCCTCTGGCCATGCTTGGCCCCTCTCTTATTGGCTTTGAAGTTTATTTACCTCCTTCTCTTTATTTAGGTCCTTCTGTGAGCTTTTACAGACATTGAACATATAATTTTGAAACTTAGCCTGCTAAATAACCCTTGGTGCCTTCCCTCTTAACACAGTTTTGCATTATTTATTGCCCCATTCTTATCTCTTACTTTTTTTTTATTTCAGGTCCCATTAACTCAGTGTCAAATATTCCATAAACTTGCAAATTCAAGCAGCAGCAGGATCAAACCATGATTTAAAAGTAATGTGCCCAGAAATGTGCACAAGTGATGGAGTGTCAGGAACAAAATTCTCCCTGGCTTTCAGAGTCAGATTAACTCTTTCCCTCTGGCTCCAGTGGCTGGCAGGGCTTTGGCTGTTTCCAGCCAAATGCAAATGGTTAATGCTGGCTACAGTTAGACACAACTTCTCCTACTTTCCTGTAAGCCACAAAGCTCACTTCCAGCACGAATGAAAGAAGAAAACCCCCAACACTCACAATTTACAACAATTCTCATTGCATAATGGTTAATTAATATCCCTCTAATTTGACTTTCATAAGACAGCAAGGCTCAACTGCTCCTGTCTAAGGTACCTGTACTGCAAAGCTTTCCCTCCTCAGATCAGAAACAACTGAAAATAAGCAACACTTTCTACTCCTGAGCTATGATCCAGCCTGTACCTTCCCAGCCAGATAGGATCCACCAAACTTAGCAAGGGAAATTCCTTTTCTAATCCACCAAATTTAGCAAGGAATATTTTTTTTTCTAATCTTTAGTGGTCCAGATTCTTGGAGCCAGAGACAGACTTTCCCAGATTCACAGCCTGTGACTCTGGGTCTGATACTGAAGACAGCCCTTCAGCCTCTGATGCCATTGGGACCCCAGGGTGAAAGCTGTGGCAGGTTTTTAATTGATCTTCAACCCCAAATAAACACATGGAGTGTGGGATGCTTGGAGATCACAGAAGGGGCTCCTTACAGGGCTGGATGATGAAGCTAATTGGGGCTGCTATGAATAATGAATGCCAAGCCAAGTGCAGGCAGAGTGTTGAGGGCAGCAGCAGAATGGACCAGCATGGACAGCAGGAGCTCTCAGGCCCTGCCTCGGGGGGGTTCTGTGCCCTGCAAGTTTTGGAGGAGCATCTGGAAGTCAGTGGGCTTTTTGCAGAGAATACACGTACAGAAGTTATCCAAGAAACATTCTGGGTTTTGTAGAAGCCACTGGAAAAATTGAATATTCCAGAAACAAACAAACAGAACCACACCTGAATTGCAAGAGATTTTCTATTAAAAAACTCATCCAAAGAGGATTCACCTTCCAGAAACACAACAGGATGCATTTATCACACACTCCACAAAGTAAATAAATAAAACACATTTTCTACTTTGCAAAATTATCAAATGGTCTATTCTAGTATGTTTTTTTAATCTTGAGTTGGATAAAACACTGAGGGAATCTTTCTCTGAGTCACCTTCCACAGCATGCATGAATATGTAACAGCAAAGCCCTAATGCAGGAAAATAGGCTGAAATGAAAATTTCCAGCATTTAAATATGGGTTGTGTTCCCTCTCTCCCCACTCTTATTTAACTTCACTGAGACTTCATCCTAACACTTGACTTAATTTTAGTCATTAATGTCTCTGACTGAGCAATATCTTGCATCTAAAAATACTTCACATTAACACCGACTGCTACAAATTATAGAAAATGTGTCATCTGAAACTTGAGGCTCATTTTCTTTTGGTGAGCTACAGCTTGTCTGATACAAGTTCCTATTTCAGTTACTCCTTGAAGGGAAATCTGGCACAGCCAGAGCTTCTCCTGCAGGAGGATTCAGCTCTGGAACCTTCAAGCCCCAGTGCAACAAGTGGCTGTGAGCAGCTCAGAGAAACATTCAGCAAGGCTGACATCTAGTCCGAGCTCCCTGAACTGCAGATGCAGGGAGGCAGCAGCACAGCTCCAAAAAGGAGGGAGGATCGAGAGGAAAAGCCAAATGTCCAGCCAGACACAAGCCCGGATAGAAAACGAACCTAAGGATCCGTGGTTTTCTTACCTGGGGGTTTGAAAATAGCAGTCCTGTTTCCTTGTGTTGTATTATTGCTGCATTCCCAGGAATGTTCCTTGCCAGCACTGGAATCTCTAAATCCATTGCCTAGAGGCAAAAAAAAAAGGAAAAAACAGTTTATAAGGATTCCTGGGTTTCGAGGTGCTAACGAGGACAATTTTAATAACAAAAATAGGAATGACAAACCAAACTTCTTTCCCACCTCTCCAATTTTTTAACTGGAAAAATACCGTGTGTAAGGGGATCTCCTGTGTGGAACTTGGAAGTACTTCCTTATATTTCTGTTATTATTGAAACTTGGAGCACATTATCAGAAGCAATCAGTGTTCTGTGCTGCACTGCAGCTTCCCCTGGGCTGCAGCACAGCCAAAGCTTGTTTCAGGGTGCATTCCTTCTCTTCTGGTTTTGAAAGCTTCAGAGCTGATGATGGATTGAAGTCAAGCACCAAGTTTATATTTAATTTTCTGTAATTTCCAGACTCTAAAGGGAAAGACATTTGTTCTATCTCAGACTTGTAGGGCAGTAACTGCTACACAAGGAAATCTTCAGGTCCCCAAACACACAGGTACCTGTGAATTACAGCCACTGAAAGACACAACAGATGGCCACATGCTTGAGGTGCAGGGCTGCCTTCATACCACTGGCCTTACACAAATGGACTGGGCTGTAAATAATTACTGCACAAAGTGGCTTCCAATTTAATTTAGATACTTGCTCTATTTCTAAGCAGTAAAAAGAATCATTTGCATTGTCGAAAATATGTTCAATTTAGTGACCCAGGTTCCAGGAATAAAAGCATAAAACAACATTTTAGTCCATTGGCCATCTGTTTTGTTACATTATTTTGACTGCAAATGTGTTTTAGTGCTCTTGCAGAGGATGCAGGGTGTAAATTGAAGCTGTGGGAGCGTTACCCAGTGAGCATCTCTGCCCAGCACTGCAAGGCTGATGGAGCAAACACAGGGTTTATTTACTGCCTTGTCTTCTGCATTGCCCCTCATTTTCCTCCTTCTAGCCAATGCATCTTTCTGTTGGTCCTTCAGTTTTACTGCTTTACAACATCCCTTCATCTTTTTTTTTTTTTTTTTAATCATTTGCTGTGGCTTTTATTCCAAACTCCTAGGCCTGTGCTTCACACGTTGGCCAAGATTGGATTTTGCCTTTTAGCACAACACAGTCTGCCCAACTTCCTTTTCTACAATTTTTTTAATTGGCTTTTTTTTTTTTGGTAAAAACCAAAACAGTCTCATGATTTTTTACAGCAGTTGGAATATTCCTGAGAGCCCAGAAAAAGTGCTGCAATGAAGTGGTGCTGGAGTAAAAGCCTTTTTCTCAGCAGGAATGCAGGGAACACAAAAACCTTTCCTGCAGTGGTGCCTTTGCCACCATCACGTGCCCAGGAACGTGCAGAACTCCTGAGCTCTCAGAGCAGGAGATGCATTTTTAATGTTTGCTATAATGTTTGTTTTCTCTTCCTCAAATGCCAAACAGAAAACAGATCAGTTATACCTTGAGGCAGGTTGCACTAGATGTGATTATCTATCTCATTTATCTATTATATATTTATCTCACTCTAAAACACTGTTTACAGATTCATGGCCTTGTTGAATGTTGAACTTTGAAGCCAATGAGAGTTGCATTTCCAAACTCAAGCCTGTTATCCCCAGCCTAGGAGCAGAAGGGTTTTAGGCAGAGTTTTGTGCCTTATTTAACCAGCTCTCAGCAGATGGCCCTGGGCCACCCCAGGAAAGGACTTCACTGTGTTAGAGTGGCACTCCCTGGGAGGGATGTTCACAGCAGGGTATTCTGTCAGCATGTCCCCAAATCCCCCTGTGCAGGGACCAGCAAACACACACACAAATCCCAAACCCTTTGGAGAGGAATCCACACCAATTGTCCCAACAGTTTGTGCCAGACCAGGCACTCAGGCACTGCTGCTGCAGATGCTGTGTCTCCTCAGAGCCTCTCTGGTTTGCTTTGCTCCTGTCCTCACTCCCTGGCACTCTGGAGAAATAAATCAGGTTGATTTTTGGTCAGCTGTTGTATGAGCAGCCCTGAGGGGAACATGGAACTGGTGAGGAGGAGGTGACAGGGATTTAACTTCAGTTCCTGAAGCTGTGCACAGTCCAGCCCAGCCCCAGAGCCTGCCTGGCCTGACCCAGCACCAGCGGTGCCAGAGGCACGGTCAGCAGCTGCTGGAGCTGTGGGAGGGCAGCTGCCTCCACCCCTGAGCACTGGCATTTTGGGATGGAAATACACATTTGCTGTCTCACCATCATCTGCCCTTCCTAATTCCTCTCATGCTCACTTAGCTCTTGCCCATGAGGACTTTGAGATGTGTGGAAATGCTGGAAGTGCAACTCATTAGAAACAGGGATGGGAGGTTCATTAATACAAATGATGCAAAAGTTTCTGTGGTCTTCTGAAATCACAGTGAGCCAACATTCAGCACCCACCAAAATAAATGGAATAATGAAAGGCATTTGCCCTTCCACTATCAGTACACTTACTTTTTTCTAAGAAAGCATTTGATACTAAGCAGTGCCCTACTTTGACAGGTACGAAATAAAACTGGTTATTAATTTTCAATACTGATGGCAAAAGAATTAACTGAGCGTGTCATTCATTCATTAATCATTTTGGAATTAAATAACGAAATACAGCTCTTAGATTGCCTTTTGAAAGGATGTAAAAATAAATGAAAGTCCATTCTAGCAACATTATAAGGAAGTGGGTGTTGAATGAAGCCTGGTGACAACCCCAGTAAATCAGAATGATTTCTACATCTCAGGTCTGTATTGTTAATTTAGCAGGATTGATAAAATTACATTCTATCCTTTAAAAATAAATACACAAAGCATAAAAAGCTGTCAGCTCAAGGGAAGAAAACCTTATTTGCTAACACTTGCAAAAAGAAACAGTTTTGTCTTCACTGGCTTTGGAACATGGACATGAGATGTTGACACACATTCCCAGTGGTGAAAGGCCATTTCAGAGTCTCTGTAACCCCCCTGAATAAGCTCAGCACGAAGCTGGAATTACCTCCAGGATGGCAGCAGACATCCCCTCTGAGCTGGAGCTGTTCACCACGGCAAAGCTCCTCCTCACAGCCGCGTGCAGCTCCTGCTGGGGCAGCTCCGGGAGCAGGTGCACCCCAGGGGCCCTGCAAAGCACGAGCACATCTCCTCAGCCAGCACGAAAGAGATGAGGAAAAGACTCAAAAGAGCTGATGGACTTCTCCCCTGCGAGGGGGGTGAGGCTCTGGAGCAGTGGAAGTGCCACAGGCACCGTGGCTGTTCCGTCCCTGGCAGCGTTCAGGGCCAGGCTGGACGGGGCTGGGGGCTGTCCCTGCCCTCTGGATGGTCCCTCAGCCAACCCCAACCATTCCCTGATTCTGTGTGGACAATACATCCCAATCAGATGTGATGTAACACAAAACACAAACACACTGGTGGTTCTAAAGCTTCCAGTGTTCGGAGTGCCCAGTCTGAGGCTGTTCCGTGCCGAATAATCCCGACAGATTTGTTACTCACACAGAGCTGGGCATGGACAGCCTTTTGCTCACACATGATTTAAAAAGGGGCAGCCAGCTGCTCTCATTCAGCAGCTGGAAGGCTTAACATTAACTTCTTACCTTTTAACTTTCTCCTTAACTTCACTTGTAAAAAGTGGATCCACCTAGAAAGGAGCACACGCAGAGGTCAGCGGCACCACCCCAGCACTGCAGCTTCTGCTTCAAATACCCAGACAAGGAAAAGTTCAGCACATTTTTCAACTACAATATTTTAATGTTGAGCTTTAAAGTCATACCACAGATCTATAACTTGGTGGTTGTGTCCAGGGCCTGGTGTGACAGCTCCTGTCTGAGAGGGGCAGGGCACTGCTGTGACAAGGGACTGTCCCTTTGTGCCCGGAGTAAAAACGTGCCTCGGTGACCTCAGGAAGGGTCTGGATGTAAACTGAGACAGCCACACCTTTGCTCTGACAGAAACAGTTGCTTGAAAACCAATAAACAAAAAATTCTAAATGCCAGCAAAACATGAAGGCATTAAAGTGTTGTCTAAGCTGGGTGATTAACTCCAGCAGGTTTATTTACAGAGCTTCACTCTGCTGCTTTCATTGAACAGTGAAACAGTGCTGCTTCCACCCAGAACATCTCCACGAGGCACTTCTTGCCCAGGCAGTGTTTGTTGCCACATTTGATATCGTTGCTTCCCAGCACAGAGGCAAATGCACTCCTCAGTTCCCTGTCAGCTGCTAAAGCATCCTCCACCCTGGGCACAGCCTCCACAGGGCTGCAGATTCATCAGCCTGCCAGAGATCAGAGGAAAGCAGCTAGAGCTGAACAGTTCCTGTCACAAGAGAAGAGATGAGACGAGGAAAGGGGCGTGGGCAGCCCCCAAACAGGTCCAGATGTGCCATTAAGGAAGTTTTACTCTGCTGACAGGAAAGGAAACATCCAAGATGTGTTTGACAGTGCAGGAAGTCACAGATCAAATGCTGCACAGAGATGAAGGAGCCTGTTAAGCACAGAGCCTACCAGGATCAAAACCTAGCAAATCTTCTATAAACACACAATATTAAAATGCTGCCATATAAATATTAACTCAGACCAAAATAACGGTCCAGGAACATCTTCTTTCTAGTGCTGAGACTTTAGACTTTGTAGGGGAAAACAGGCCTCAGTACATTTAAAATTCTGTCAGAACATCACCAGAGTACTACAAGTGAAGAGCTTGAGGAATCTGCAAAGATACTCAGTGTGGAGAGGGTGAATTTGCTCAGTTTCTCAGGTTTCTGAGGCTTTGGCAGCAGCACTGTGAAAGGAATCCCCTTTGCTCCAGCAGCAGGTGACCCCACATTCCAACATTTATCTGGTGGAGCAATGTTCTGTACTGCCAGAGAATGGTTAAAAACACAGAATGGGCTCTGAGAGGTTACCCAGCAGCTGAACACAAGTTCTGTGGCCTTAACTTTTTTTTTTTAAGTTTCATAAGCTCCTATTCTTAGAATAAGGAGCTGCTAAAAATTAGCTGCTGTGCCAAATTTCATTACAGAATTGAACAAAAGGAAAACTGGAAGTGGAGACAAATGCTGAAAATTTTACATAACTCAGACCTCAGTCCTGCAACATTACCTCGATTGCACTGCTGGAGACAATCCTGCACAGAAAATGCTGGGAATGATAATAATCTTATGGCAGCAAATATATCATCTTAGGGAAGTAAAGCAGAAAATAGAGAGTGGGCCTTTGTTCTTTCTCTTCTTAATTAATATCATCTTATTGTATGGGCTTTTAATATTCACAGTAAAAATTACACGCTTCATAGACAGTGGCACTGATTTTCTTCAGATTTTTGTGGTTTGAGAAGCAACATGAATAAGAAAAGTACAGCTAAATACCAATAGAGCTGAGAGGTATTTTTTTCCTTTAGCAATATTTTAGTTCTGTGAGAGAAATATGCTCTAAAATGTTTTAAGGAGGTTCAGCCCTTGATCCAGCCTCTGCACTGCCACAGGGTTATTTCTGGTCTGTAAAGACATTAGCTTGTGAAAAAGTGAAGCAAATTTAAAAAGACTACTAAAATGTTTAAAATCCTCACTGGAGGCAGCAAGTGCATCTTTGGATTCTAAAGCACAGCTTCATTACACCTGCTCTAGATTTGCCTTCCACACCAGTTCACTTCCAAATCATTCTGTGTATAAGCGTGAAAAAAAACCCAGACAAAATAAAAATGTAAAAACAGCTTTCAGCGATAAAATCTTATGTCCCAAAATTTGCAAAGAACAAAACTGGATGAGAATATAGAAAAATTGTTCTTATTTGCCTATTGAGAGTCTGTTTGCTTTTTATAAAGCAAATTGCCTGCAAGTTCTCAGGCTCATGTGGAGATGAATCAGAGATGAGACTGATACAGAGGGAACACATTACCCAGATGAAACAGGGAAGCTTTTAGTCCCCTTCAAGCATCAGGAAGAGTTTGTTTCACACGACACAACTGCCAGCCCAGACCTTTTCCACTGCTTAAAACAAAGCTTCAGGCTGCCTTTTGAAGCCCTGTGCTGCAGGATCTGCGTGGAGAACACTGACTTCTTTCTCAAAAGCCCTGCAATGAGTTTTGTAACTTCAGCATTGAGTTACACAGGCAGCACACAGAGGCAGAAGAATCAGGACAGAGGCACCAACTTTAAGATTATTCTGGAACGGGGACACATAGAACACCTCAGTTTATCCCAGGCTTTGGTGCACTGAGGTTCCAAATGCACAGGAAATGGAACGGATTCCTTTGGCAGCTCGAGCTCTGTCCTTGGTGCTGAGTGTCAGACAGAACCTGAGCCCCGTTCTGCACCTGCTGCCAGCTGCTCAGTGTGCTGAACTGAGCTCCCAGAAACGGCATCAAACCCAGGTGGGATGGAGCAGAGACCCAGAGCTCCCAGGGAACAGAAGATGTAAGGACAGGGATAAGGAGCATCTGAATCACCTTCACAGCATTGAAAATCCTCATTAGCAATGCCTGTGCAAAAAACTTCTCCTAGATGGTAACTGCTGCATTTCAAAATGTTTGATAGGCTCATTCCTAAGTTATTCATGTTGAAATAGGCATTCCTAATATTTTTACTTGCAAAAGCACACATTTTTAGTAGTTTGTGAGTGTCTAAAATCCCACAAGGTGTAGCAATAGTAGCCAAGAGTAGAATCCATGTATTTTGATAGTTTTTCTCTTCAGAACTTCCTCCTGTAATGGAAGGAAGCAGTAAGTAAACAGAACTGGGCTGCCTCAGGGTGTCTCCTCCTGGAAAACCCCCTGAGCTGTTTCCCTGGGCAGGGCAGGAGCCCCTCTCCTGCCAGCACAACTGAGCTTTGGAACTCTGGGCACTGGAATCACTCCCACAGTTTAGACCCGTTGGGAACAGCCTTTACAGCTTCTAGGTTTGCACCTCTTTATCTCCTTCACAGAAATCCTCTGACCTAGGTTCAGTCTGGAATAGGTCTGTGCTATCTCAGATGCAGGGAAATGGAAATATTTAGAAATAAAAATTACAACAGCAACTTACTGCAGGTCCAATAATGCCCAGGTGGACACTGGGGTCCTTTCTGTGCCAGTCTGAAACAGTAGAAGAACAACTTTTTTATTAATCAAAATCATTAATTTTTAATCAATGTAAATAGCTCCACGACTGAAGAATTAGACAAATATTGTATTGCTGCTTAAAAGGCTGGATGTGCACCAGATTCCTTGCTCAGCCCTCCCATTACTCCTCAGCATTCACATATTAGCATATCTGAAGTTAGTATTTAGCCTTTCTGCTCCATGCAGTCTCTCATGACTCCAGGGTGATTTAACTGAGCTCTGATATTAATTTTGAATCACTGCAGAGAACAATGCTCTGTACAATGCAGTGACTCAGCCACCAAGCCACAATTACTGGAATATCTTCCTGTGGAAAGGGCTGTGTGGAAATCACTGCAGCCATTGCCACGATCACTCAGTTACAGGCACGAGAGAAATCTGCTGCTCTGTGACCCCAGAAGGTACCAGTGCACTTCACTGCAAACTGCATTTGTCACTCAGCATCACAGGCTTCAGAGGGTTACAAAAGTCAGTTGAACAGTGCAGGCTAAATTTCCAGCTCAGAATACTCAAACTTTTTACAGACACAAACAGAACCTGACAAAATATTCCCTTTTGTGACTATGAGGAAACTTCAGCCTAGTCTGAGCACTGAGCCAGAACAATGGGTGGTAAAATTGGTTTGCAGCTTCAATGGCATTAATTAGCACACATGCAAATCAATGCAACAGCCACGGGACAGCAAGATAAGGAAGTGATTTTGAAGTAGGTGATCTTTCCTTTTGTCTTCCATCAATATTGCATGTAACAGCAAAACAGTCTTCTCAGCAAGGAAAACCATCAAATGTTGCTTTGATTTTAATGCTTTGTTATTCCCAGCAGGATGGAAAAGACGTGGCACAGAAATAATGTGTTGAACAGATCAATGGTTACATAAGAATTTCCTTTTTCAAATGTAAATATATGAGGATGTTTCCTGCAATGAATAAAACAGCTCATGCCAAACCTCTAAACATTAAGAGAAAGCACTGAGTGACAAAACAAGAATATTCAAATAGCCACTTCTTACCTGAGAAAACTTCTACCAAATACAGAGGGTCTTTGACTCTTCGAAGCCCACATATCAAAAGAAACAGATGCAAATGGTCTGTGTCTGCAGGAATGGCTGTAACAAACCATTGTAAAAATAATTAATGCACTCCAAATGGTTCCAGGAATGAGCACATACAGTGGGAAAAGCAGTAAAAAGGTGGATTATGAACAATTTCCATCATTCCCCCTGTTTTCTGCTCTTGCATCAGTTGCCAGATTGAGGACTTAGATCATTTTATAGGGGTTTGTTTCAGGAGTTTCTCTCCAGAGGCAGTGAATGTGCAGGACTTGGAGGGAAATCTGGTGGCTGCTGGTGTTGCTGTTCAGCAGAACCCAGCTCTGACTGCCCTGGCAGCTGAACAACTCTGGGTGCTTCTCAATGCTTTTACCCCTAACAAGAATAACTTTGCATCCATACAAGAACTGACCACCTATTTCCAGAGGTGAGATTTGGTTAAGCTGTGTAGGTCTTGGAGCTCTTGATCTGACACTTTTGTAGTTCAAGAGCAGGAAATGCCCCATAGTTCTCAACCCCTGCATGCCAGCACTGCTACAGGATAGTTAACTAGAAATTAAATGACTGCAAAGCATTTATTTTACTGCTGCAACGCAGATGAAAAATAACTTGGGGGGAAAAACCTCAACGTGGGAACTTTTAACATTGAAAATCTCTTGCAGACACAAAGCAACCACTCATAAAAGTGATTGTGTTGGCTTTATCAGAAAAAGAAGATGTGGGGTAGGATTTTGCAGTTTCTGTTGGGTCTGTGGCAGGACAGTTAATTCAGAACACTCTGGACAGGGTCACCATGTAATGAACTTTGCTAAAATGTATTTAGGATAAAAAAAACATGAGTCAGAATTTGCTGAATTACAGATAATGTAATTTAATAAACACTAGAGGGCTTGAAGTGTTCATGTTTGATTTTCTGTACTGGACAAATCAGTTTGGTGTCCTTCAGTTCAGCCCCATATGGAGCTTGTGGGTGACATCAGGGGTCCCACAGCAAGGCTCTGCTTGCATAGCCACAAATGTATTGCTTTTAAAATTTACATCCAGTTCAGGAGCATTTAAATTCTCCCTGTCACAGGGTTCATTACTGAGTCTGCTTCATTCAACTTAAAACAACTTGAGTTGTCAGAAGTGGCTGCAGCAGACATGGTAAATAACATTTCACTGGTTATTGGACCAAGAAATAATTTGTGGTTTATAATACACAAACATTTGGATTGGAAAAGCCATTCTTGTGGTGCAGTGGGCCATTAACACTGTTTGCTCTCAGACATGCAGCAGTGGTTTCAGTTTATGACAAACTCACACAAAACAAACTACCATGAAGTGTTAGCAAAATTCAGACTGCCCTGTAGCTATTCATAAGGCACAAATACCCATTTGAAATTGTGGGCTCCACTCACTGATGTTGAGCTCTGGCTATTTGGAGACAAACCCTGGAGTTAGTGCTGGCAGCTGAGTCACCCAGGAGTGAGAAACCAGGATTTCCTGCTCTCACATGGACACTACACAATTATTGCACTCTTGAAATCACTGTTCTTTTTATGTCTTACCAGCTTTTCGTTTCTGTCTTACAGCTTGCAGGCTTTTCATGTTATTAGATAAGGTTTAAAGCCCTGACAGAGCAGTTCTGGGCAGTCCTGGCTGCCATTCTGCTCCCTGGATGAGCACCTGAACCCAAAAGAGCAAACTGGCCCCACAGGCACTGAGCCCTCCCCATTCAGCTCCTGTGCCATTCCAAGGCACTTGTCCCCAGAACCTCAGCAGTTTCCCTCCAGTTGTTTCACCAGTGAAATGACCTAAAATAATATTTAGTAGTGACACCAGCTGACCTCTCATTTGGAGAAGACCTTCCCATCTCTCCCAGCAGAGTGCCCCTCACCCTGATTTACACAGCCCTGCTTTGTCTGCCAGGACATTTCATGCACTTTTCTCTCAGACAGCAGCTATGGGGACAGGGGGCTGCACGCTGGATCCAACCTGGCCTTGCTGAAATTTGTCATAAAGGGCCACTCAAAAAGGATTTGCCTGTGCCACTCAGGGTAATGAAGTGAGAATCTGCTGTAGTTTTATTTTGTTGTCTCCTGCAGATCTCAGACATCACCCAATTCATTTTACAGGCAGCCTTTCCCCACTCAATCCACTTAGAGGCACATCAGCCATTCCTGAGACTGCACTGCCACTGTTTATGGTGCTGGGACTTTACTCATCTCTGCCTACTTGAGATCCAACTTCAGCAGCACTTGTGTGGCTCGTTCACTTTCTGCCCATGACTGAAATGCTGAAATGCAGCACCTGGAGCTGTCTGCAGCAGTGATTTCCCACCTGGTGCTTTCTCCAGCCTCGCTGGCAGCTCTGCTGGGGAAAACCCAACCCACAAACAGCCACGAGTCCACAAAAGCAATAATTTCAGCATGCTCTGGCCTCTGAACACTGAGAGGAACACACCAAGAGGAGAGTGCAAAGGCTGCCCACAGCCAGCAGCTGGGTGAACACTGCCCTTTGGAAAAAGACATTTTTTCCGTTTCCTTCAGCTTGAACAAGACCTCCAGCACGTGAATCTCTGCTCTCCTTCTGCCTCTTGCAGATGGAGTCAGATACCACCACCTTGTGTGGTTCTGAAATGGAGACACATCAATATGGCACAGCTGAGGGATTTTCTCTTTTAGTGCATCCCCTGGGCCACTATCTCTCGTCTGAATGACAGCCAAACACCCAAATAACAAACAAAAAAAAAGCTTGAGTCTCTTTCTCCCCATTTCTGTTAATGATACAAAAGCAAAGATTTCCAACAGCACACTGTGCTTCATTATCTCTTCCCTCATGTATCTTCCTGTTTGCTTGACAAAGAAACACAAAATGGAACTACTTGGCCATAAACCCTGACAGTTAGAAAAAAGGCTGCATGTTTTGTAGCCATCCTTCAAGAATCACTCTACACTAAATGCAAGTAAAGCCCTGCCACTGTAATTAACATCTCTGTCAGTGCCATAAATAACTGTTTCAAGTCAGTCAGAGATGCTGCTCCAAACAAGTGTTGTCAGGATTGGTCTGTGGCTGTGGTCTGCTTTGTTCCACTGGTTTTATCTGTAAAACCAGCTGCTCTCTGATCACAGCAGGTCTCCAGCCTGCTCAGCAAGACGTGGGAGGTCAAGGCAAGAACAGGGATGAAGAGGAGTGTGAAATGTCATTGCTCTGCTCTGCTGTCCCAGGGTGTCCCCAGGAGCAGGGGATGGGCACAAATGAGCTGCAGGGGAGCTGTGGCCAAGCTCAGGGCTGATGTGGAACCCCTGCAGCCACACAGGTCCTGCTCAGTGAGGAGCTGAGCTGCTGGTGTGCTCCAAAACACTGAAATTTCAGCGTGGAACTGCATGGTCAGAAGGGCACCCAACTGCTGTGCCAGGGGCTGAGCTGGCAGCACTGGAACCCAGCACAGAATGTATTGGCTGCTGGGTGAGATGTGATTAATGCTCAGGGCTTGGGCTCTCCTGCTGGCTGATTCTGAGTCACAGCATGGCCCCAGAAGGCTGACAGACCTTGGCTCATCCACCCAGACCTCCCCATCCAGCTGCAGGTGGGTTTGGTAACTGCTGGACACGAAGCAGTGGCTCTGGGTTTAACTCCTGGTGAGCTGCTCTGGGGCCAGGCAGGATGAGAGCAGGGAGAATATTCCAAGAGGAGAACAGGAGAGCAGTTCACAGTGCAGCCATGCTTAGCACATCACCTCTTTTACTGTCAGCACAGAAACCCAAAATCATGGAATCATCCAGGTGGGAAAAGCCCTCAAAGTTCACCAAGGCCAACCATGAACCCAGCACTGCCAAGGTCCCCAGGGGCCACATCCCTAAAATCCCCCCAGGGACTTCACACCAGCACTGCCCTGGGCAGCTGGGCCAGCACTTGATACCCCTTCTGCTGAAGGAGATTTCCTAATCTCCAGTCTAACCCTCCCCTGGCACAGCTGGAGGCTGCTCCCTGTTGCTTCTTACTGGGGAGAACTGGATTATTCCACACTGTGGCAGTTCACACTTGGGCCATGATAAACACCTGCACCCCGATGCCATCACAGCAAAACATCAACACAGGCAGCAAACACAAAGCCTAAATAATTCCTGAAGCTTCAGCAAGGACTTTGTTTTTCTAAGGAAGGCAGGAATAAGTGTTATCTAAAGAGATTTTGGAAGTGTAGATTCATTTAACTCCATCCCTCTAGGTACTATCAAGAAAAAAAAAATGCTGCAGTGATAGATGCACAATAAAAATAAATGTATTACTGCAAATGTTTAATCTTACTGAAAGCTGCAGGCCTCGAAGTGAATGAGTAATACCAAGCATTAGCATGCTGAGAGGTAAAGAAGATTTAAAAATTAATTTTCCAACCTCTGGTTTCAAGTTCACTGTTGTGTTCTACAGACCTCTAGAGAACAACACCAAGTCCCCACTATTTGGACTTATTCATCCATTTTTTGTTTTGCTCAGAAACAAAATCTCAGCCACGATGAGACAGTGAGGGGAAATAACCTCATTTTCTTTTCTGGTCACTTTGAACCACAGCAGGTCTTTCATTCCTCTTGAAATTATTTCATTTATCCATCTCCTGAGCACCTGAAAGTATTGCCTGCTCTCCTAGAACAGGAAATCCAAGGTTTGTTGCTGAGATTTCAGTCTCTAAGACAGTGATTTTATTTTCTCGAGTATGAAACACAGATCAATTTGTCCACCTCTGGGCATGAATGTTTGATACTCTAAATCTTTCAATCCATAGCTTTTCTTAAGTTTATCTCCCCACACACTGAAGAAACACCTCCCATTAGCTCTTGGCCCCCTGGGTTTGGGTTTGTGTCTCCCTCCTGCATCAGCTGCAGAGCCCAGGCTGCTCAGAGCAGCCAAGGTCCAGCAGTTTGGGGTGCTGGGTCCTGCAGCAGCAGCAGCACCTTCCCTGGCCCCATCCTGGCTCCAAATGGAACTGAAGTCACCCCTGACACAGAAGTTTGGCAATTATGAGCCCAAATCACTCCTTATTTCAGATAAGATCCCAAACACTGCAGCTCCCAAACACTCCTGACTGTGCCATTTTAGTTCACAGAGCAGTTTGTTTGTTAGAACTTCACCCTGAATGTTTGTACTGCCATTCCCATCCACCAGGGAATCATTGCTGGGGTTGCTGAGATGTTTGTGCAGACAGAGAAGTTAAATGGACCTGTAAACTTCCAGGGACAGGCCACTAATCCAGAAAAATTAGACTGCAAAATTCTCAATCAATCCTTTTTTTTCCCCTGTTTCTCATTATTTCTAACAGATCAGACAACAAGAAAGCTCTGTGGTTTCAGATCAGTTTGGGACCTCAGTTTATTGCTGCTATCTCATAATTGTTACTGTGGGCAGCTCTGTAAGTGCACACATTTTCACTGCTTAGTTTTCCTTTTGTGGGTCTCCATTTCCAGCATAGCTTTAGGAAAATCTAATGCCTCTGTGAAAGCCTGGCTGTGTCATGACAGGTCATGTAAACTCCTCAAGCTGGGAAAACAGCTGTGCTGTGAGGCAGAAATTACATGAGAGTGGGAAAATCAAACTACAAAAGCATATTGTATATTTTATTTGCTGGTGCAATGGGCATGTGACCCCCTGGTTCCATGCCACCTCCCATGAAAGCAGCTTTAAGTCCCAGCTGTGGGGTAAACAAAGATTTCTCAGTTTATCAGAGCAGACTTGGTTGGTTATCTCCATCTCCTAATCACATGCTGCCTGGTGTTTGTTCGGGTCTGCACCTCCCAAGCTTCAGCCCATTCTGAAATCAAAAGGAGCTTTTCATCATGGGATGTCATGATCATTTCATCATTTTCATGATGACATCAAGGCTGCCTGTGATCTGAAGCAGCTCTGCCCCAGCCTCGAGCTGTTGGAGAAGATCAGCCTCAGGTTCCTCATTTCCTCAAACTGTCTTGTCATTCTCTGCCAGTCAATTCACAGCAAAGCCTGAACTTCCCCTGACTCTCTGGAGTCTATAGATAGCACTTCCAAAATTGCCAACCAAACTGCTACTGCTGGATATAGATCCCTGCAAATGTAAGGTCGGGGAGAAGCATTTTGATCATCTGGTCTGATCTCCAGACTGACACAGGCAGCAAAACTTCCTTAAATAGGCTGAGTTACCAAAGAGGCTGAAAATGTTCCTGAAGTCTCTGCTGAAATCTGCACTGGGTGCAGCCTTTGGCTGCTGCTGCTCACAGTCTCTCACCCCCAGAAGACAAACTGAGGTTGTCTGTTAACCAGAATGCAAATAAACTTTAAACCCCCCCCCTTTTTTTCTTGTTTTTTGTAGATTTAGCCAGTGAATGTTGACTAGCCAGCCCCTGGAAATACTGCAGCTAGGAGACAGCAACAACATCTCACCATCAGCTCTGCAACTCTCAAGTCTGCTGCCAAAACCATGAAAAAATACTAATTTCATGATTTTTGTACTGAGATTGTACTGCACCTGAAATAACAGCAACAAAAACCTTTCCCAGCACTGCTCCCACTTGTGTTAGGCAATTGCTGTTTACATCAGCACCCAAACTACCAAATGGAGTGAACAAAAAACTGGGTTTCCTTAGAGTTTGGTTCAGAACCATTCAGATTTGGGGGCTGGAAGTCTCCCACCATAAAATACATTTGATGCATTCTGCCACTCACTTAAAGCTACCACGACATTATTTTTGAAGCCATTACACTGATTTAAAGAGGCTGTTTATGCATTGGAGTCATATTTAACATAAGCAAATGTTTCCTCTGACTGAGAAAAAAAAAATCAATACAAAGAATATTCATAGGAAGTCTGTTCTGTGGAACAAAGTCTGGAAGTATTCTGAAGAGCCTATTTCATTTTAAAGAGTAATTTGACACCCTGAACACCAAGGGTGTTCAGCAGTGATGCCTCAAATGCATTAAAATCTGCACTGCAGGGCCTGTACTGCTCCTTTCCATTCTGTCCTGGGAATCCTGGATTTGACAAATGTTCAAGGGTACTGCTAAAGATACAGGCAAGAGTTATCTGGAGAAATATTTTCCCCAAAAAGTCATTAAATGCCTTCAGAAACAGCACAGAAATTCATGGAAAAAGTCTTGGAAAAGAACAAATCACAAATGCCACGAGCTGAAGGAGCCTGGCCAGCTTTATCTGCATTAAAGCTGAGGCTCTTTTCAAGTGCACTTCATTGTGCAAGCCCACTCTGCCAAAATCACATCCTTCTGAGCAAAACTGCCTCCTGGTTTTGATAATTTTCTACTGCTTACTACAATTTTAGTGGAATTTTAAGCACTTTGAAACTGCAGATGCCCAGAAAAGCAATTCTGCAGGAGCTCCTAATTAGTCCCAGGAAAGCACAAAGGTACAGCCAAAAAGCCTGACTCCATGTGCAATATTAAAAGCAGTGGAAATTGTAGGCTGCCACCAGAGATGGACACAGGCACCAGGCAGGGAAGATAAATGAGATGAAACAGTCATAAAAACAATACTGAATAATCTGATGCCAGTTTTCGAGTTATTATTTAATAAGGCACAGATGTTAGAGTCACATTTTAGTTTGCTTTTCATGTACATTATTAATTCTTTTGCACTTTTGCATTAGTACACATTAGGCAAAAAACTGCCTCTAATATATCAGAAATTCACTTTAGGGGGAAATTCCCCCTCCTCAATCTGTTGACTGCTCATTTAATCACAAAATGGTTGGACAAGAGATCAAATCAACACTAAGGCTGTGCTAGCAAGTGACAAATCATTTCACTTCAGAAAATTATTAATCTTAGTGGCAGTGTGCTTGTGTGCTGTGATTTACTGAGAACAAAATAACCTCACAATGCTCAATTTAAAATTGGCACTGGCTTTGACTAATGGCACACATTTCCTGATGTGATAATGCCATTGACTGGTGAGGATTCATTTGTAACAGAGGGAACAGCTGCACTATCAGAGATCAGGCTGATGAATATTATATTGAAACATTTTTACCAGGGTAAAATGCCAATAAATCATTCTTTTGGGGGAAAATGAAACGATTAAAGCATTTCCAGCATCAGGTGACTCGGGATTAGGTCACCCACCTTCCTTGCTTTGGTGAGAGCAGGGACAGGCTCAAGACCACAGAATAAAATATCAGCACATATTTCTCCTCTTCAGCAGTTCTCCCTGATGAAGGCAGCCCCAGTTTGTCCCACACTAAAGCAGAGAGCTCAGGAAGTGCTGCTGTGGTCTAAATTAACCTTTAAGGACCCTGAGCCACAGGCTGTGACCACTGCTGGTGCAGTTCAGCCCTGGCCACAGCAGAAATTTGGAGGCAGTCTGAGTGCTTTATGAACCAGGCTAACCTGATTGCTATTCTGCCATTTTTCATATAGTTAAGGCACTTTGTTACACAATTAAACTCTAAGTTTCTTTCATCCTTGACACCTATACAGCATAAATACAGTAAACACTGAGGGAAAAAAAAGTGAGTTTTACCTGCATTTTGTAGAAATCTGTACCAGTCAAATGTTTCACTGGGTGTTGTCTTAATCCCTGTATTGAAGAGAGAGAATCCCATGTTTAATGTGCCCTGGATGGCTGAGCTGTGGTTCCTGAAGGCTTTTTGGAGCCCAGGAGAGCAGATTTCTGCCAAGCACACTCAATTCCCATCTCCAGCTCTCCTTTGCAGCAGTGTCAGGTTGCCTGTGCAACCCTTCCACACACAGCAGGACTGAAGTTCAATGGAAAATTTTGTACAATCAGCCAGTGCTGGAACTTTTCCAGCAACACAACCCTGCTAAATTTGGCCTCTTAAAGCTCCACATGAGATAATGTTATCTGAGGGAGCACATCACTCCAAAACAGATACAGGGCAGCTGGGACCCAGAGCCCTTAATATAAAAGGAAGCAAATTAAATTTATATACAAATTAAATATTCATCTATCCTGAATATTAATGTACTTGTTTTGCCTTATGTTAAAGATTAATTATTTTAATAATGAAAGTATTTTATTAATTCATTTAATCTCTTAGTTAACTGTCTCTTATAAGAGACTTAAATATAAACTAAATATGGGCTAACAGACTCCACAATGAGTTATTTCAACAGCACAGTTTAGAGAAGAATGTTATTTTCTTTGAAAGTGAAATGGAATGAGCTTTGGAACCCATAGACAGTTATTTTTAAATAAATGAAATTAGGAAATTAAGTCTGGGGCAAAGGGGGCAGATCCACAAACAAACAGGCACCAAACACACGGATCAAAGGAACTGGATGTCTTAATCAGAATTTCAAAGCTCTCACCTTGTGCCTGGACATATATTTTCTTCCTTGCATCTGGCTTTAAAGAGAAGGAGAAGAAAAATAACTTTCATAGTTCAGCATAAAAACATCTGTTCAATCTTAACAAAAACCACAACTGAAGAGTAACAAAATACATGGCAGTGTCAAAACAAACTATCAGAAAGACACCAGAGGCCAACAGTCAGCAATGCAATTTACATTTACAGCGACCATTTAGAGCATCAATGAATCAACTTTGCAATTAACACAATCACCACGTTAGTACAAATACATTTTTAGTTTGTCTCTGTATCCTTTCTTATGATCATTTTCCTATTTTCCTGGAATAAAACAAATTTCAACTGTATAGCTGAAAATCAGCTCTAGTTCCCAAAAAAACCTGTTGGTCTTAAATGACTGGTTTTGAAAATCCAGCTTACATTTATCCATAATAAAATTAATAAACATATCAGTTTCAGAAACTGCTGTCAAATATATAGAGTTGCCTGTACAGCAAAAGTGGTGCCTGGTAGTTATTGCAGAGCATTCACAAATAAAAATTGCAAGAGAAATTATTTTAAAATAGCTGTAGTAAAAGAGGTAATTACTACACTTCCAAAATCACTTCTGAAGTGCTCCTCTGCTAGTTATTTAATTTAGGTGATTAAAGAAGCAATTTCCTATTTCAATATCTTTCTATAACTCTAACTGTGGATTTGTGGAATACATTTTTCTTTAATGAAAAGAGAATTAATTCAGAACCAAACTTCTAAGCAACTAATTCTTGAACCAGTCAGCTCAGAAAATAGGGAGCCCCAGAAGTAATTTTTGTTTTTTAAATTGCAGAGATTTTGGGTTTCCCTATTGCTCCTATGTGGCTGCCCCTCAGTCCCCAGCCCAGGCACTGCAGTTACTAAAAATGAGCTGGGAAAAGACACTGAAAGAAAAGAGGCCACTTAGAAAGTCACCCACAGGCATGGCAAGGAGGTGGTTTGTGAGAATCAGAGTGAACAGTGTCACAAAAACAACACAAACCAGCAGCAAATCCACGTGGGGATGAAGGGGGAGAAACAACTCTGTGCTGCAGTGGAAGCCTGAGGATGTTCCAAGGACTTTGTCTTCCAGAACCTACATGAGCTTTTGTGTTCAAAGGATTTAAAAATAATAAAAATAGTTTAATACATCATTACATTATTTTTATTACTTAAATTACTTTTATTACTGGACCCTCTCTGACTAACATTTGGAATTATACAGGCTCTGCCAAAGACAAAAATCCCCTTGCAACCAATGGGGACAGCACTGAGAGCTGGAGGCCAACTTCAGAATTTCCCTTTGCAGTAAAAGTGGGAGAGCTGAGCCCGAGCAAGGCAGAGAAACAGCAAAACAGGAGTGGGAAAAGCAGAGAGGGGCACCTGCCCAGGTGTGCCTCCCTTCTGCTGGCTGGGACAGCCCTCAGCTCCCAAAAACCACCAAGCTCCAAAAAGAAATTGAAGTTAAGCACCTCCTTTCATGTCCTGCTGGCCCTCAAATGGCTCACAGTGAGTAAATAAAATCCTGGCAGGGCTGGGATCAGCAGGGAGGAAGCAGCAGGAATGCTGTGGGGCAGGGCACAGAGGTGTGTTCACACTTTATAGATCAATTTTCTCTTATGTTCTTTATTTTAAATGGGCTGGAGGAGAATGGAAAATGAAATTGAATGCTAATAAAACTGGCTTAGGTAATTCTTCTGCACCGGTTTTATGCCACTGAAATAAAACACTGACCAGAAGCACAAGATTTTTACAGCATTTCAAACTCACCTGGAATACAGATTATTACAAGTGCTGGGTTACATACTTTATAATTAAGGGTAATAGGAAAGAATTTGTAGGGAGATACAGCCTTTGAGTGCAGTGCTTACATGTTTGTAATTTAAACTCTTAATTGACTATCTTCACTAATAAAGCCCCCATTAGAGGAATAAGGCAGTTCATAGCAGTGTGAATGAACATGTAAAATGCACTAATTGCCCACAGCCTGTGGAAGGACATGTTCATGTTCTTCACTGCTGGAAAGCAAATGTGTGGCATTTGCTCTCAGCCTTTACAGGAAGCCCAGCAGAACAGGAACTCCAAACCTCAGCATTTGAGGCACAGGTCAGCAGGTGGGAGCTCAGTGTAGGAAATGACAGATTTGCCCCCAGTTCCCTGTCTGCCACAGACCCCAAAACACTGAATTAGTCTCACAGGCCCAGAGTACACAAGTGTTTAAATAAAATCAAAGTCTGGTACTTAAAAGCATTTGAGGTTCTGATTTTGAAATGATTTCAAAGTTCAGTTTTGTTTCTTCTCCTCACACTCTGTTACTTTTGCCCTTTTCTTGCTTGAGGTTTATGAAAGAAGCTGTGCCCTTTCACATTTACCCATCATGAAGTTCATTGTAGTAACTATTAAAACCAAACTACATTTGTAAAATAAAACACCAAATCCCATGTCTGCTCATGTACCCTTTTAATGCAAATAGATTTTAAAAATCAGTTAGTACTGAAATAAGGCACTGTATATTGTACTGCTGTGCAAGCCCCACTCTCAGGGATGATTTTTTAGGCAAGAGTGCATTAATTTTGATATTATGATGCTAATTAGAACTAAAGAGACACCAAGCACTTTATTGCTCAGTTTCAGCTGATGTTCCCCAAGGTAAGGTGAGGTGAGTGGAGCCAACACCTCACTGCAGCAGGAGGCTCCTGCCCTGCTGTTTTTATCCCAAATGGCTCCTGCTCACCCCTCGCTGGATCTGGTGCTCGTGGCACTTCTGGCTCAGCACAGCAAATCCAATTTACCTCTGCAATTCACCTTCAGAGGTTCACTCTATTTCCAGGATTGACAAAACAAGTATTTTCAAATTACACTTCCAAATTCTTTGATATAACTAACACTGTCTAGAGGAATTTTGTCAACATATAGTTAAGTAAATGATGCAAAAAGAAACAACTTGGCATCAGGAGAGATTACAACAAATGATTTGTTTAAAATGTTCCAGAGAAGCACTTCCTACACTGTTCTACACTCTCCTAACACCAAACAGCTTTTAGTGCCAGATCTGTGTGACCTGTTGAAGTCCATAAACATGAACTGCTTTCTCTGAAAGGAAAAGCAGGACGAGGACCAATGAAGATTATTGCAGCTCTCCAGCATTTCCAGCCCCACACAAACATACCCACTCTGCTGCTGCCAGCTCCTTCATTCTCACCGTGAAAGCCACTGCAAACCTGGTTAAAAGGACAAAAATACATCGCTTTGCAAACTGCTTAAAGTGCTCAAACATAAAAAAAAAAATGAACTTCAGAAAAAATCTTGATAAGAACTAAAGATCAGAGGCTTATAAAACTGATCCCAGATGAAAGACAAAGCAGGCTTTCCACTTGTTTCAGCAGAAAATCGTGGTTCAACCAATGGCAGCTCCTCAGGCTTTACAACTCAGAGCTCTTGGGAAGGTGACGTGAGCATTTCTCACAGTAAGAGAAACCCAGTTTACCCAGCTCAGTGCACCCAGCTGCAGCAGGAATCTGGCATCTCCTGCTCCTGCAGGAGCCCTTCCCAGAGCCAGAGCAGGGGCCAGGAGGGAGCTGCCCCCCAGCCCAGGCTGGGCTTTGGCAGTTCCCAGCCCCACTGCTGGCAGCTGAGTTCAATGCAAATGCAGAGGATTCTGAACCTTTCCCAAGTGTTCTCACCTCACTTCTGAGCAGTCAGAGCTGCCCCAGAGTAACAAACCTGGGTGCCCCTGAGAAAGGTGTGCAGTGGGCATGGTGGAGATGCTCTGTTACAATGTGAGGGCAGAAAATCACAACCATTCATTAGAATCCCCATAAATGCTGAATTATAACTCCCACTTCTGTCTGCTGCAACAAACCTTATTCGCCTACATTTGTTTTGTAGGATGTGCTTTATGGTACTACAATGAATTTCACACACACAACTTGACAGCTTTAAGGTTATTAAAGCCTTTGCAAATGCTTGTTTTGTCAAGTTGCACATGCTCCCTTCCCAGATTTTGCAATTATGCTCTCCATACATCACATTAACAAGCATAAAAAGATGTTGCTTCTAAGTCTACAAAATACTGTTCAATAGAAAAAAAAAATACCCTAGAGGAGTACAAGCACCATTTAGAGGAATTTGATTAAAAATGAAACACTCATAAGGCTAGACAGTGTTCAATACTTTGTTTTATGGAATGTGGTGGAATATTGTACTGGACAAGTAATCTACAATTCATGATGCTTTCTGCTTAGAACCCTGCAATCAATAAAGGGGGAAAAAAATCAATGTTTCTTTTAATAACTATGCAATGAATAACAGCAGTGATGCTACTGGAGAAGAGGCACATCCAGAATAATTTCTAGAAAACTGAGTTACTTTTCCTGTAGCAGAGAAAATATTGTAAACTGCACAGGGATGCAGTAATGTATTTTGAAATATCATAGATAATTCAAGCTATTAAGGTACACTCCAGGTTCCCAACTTAATATCATTAAAGAACATTCAGAAAAGCACAGTTTTTGTGTTGCCTGTATCAGCTGTGCTTGTGACAGCTATACTGATATTTTAAACAGAGATGGATGAAATGGACACACTCAGGGATGCTGGTTTTATGTATTTTGCATTTTGCACAGTGCTGAAATTTATCTGACACATCAGATAGCTTCTTCTTTTCCTTCAGGCCTGTTTAAAGAGCAACCCCTGATAATTTGATAACAAAGGTAAACAAGTACATAAACTTTTTCCTGAGTGGGACCTTAAGTTGCTTTAACCTCCAAGTCTCACTGAGCCACCAGAACACGCCCCAGTGATTTTTCAGTGATTAAGTGCTGCCTTTAAAATCTCTTTGCTCACCACGTTTTAGAGGGGATTACAGACAGAGCAGCACATCTCTGCCAGTGGGGAGTGAGCTGATAACAGCTGGAACATGGCGTGGCATCAGCAGAGATAAACCCAGGAGAGAGGAGCCTGCTGCAGTTTCTGCCTGACCCAAAATCCATCCTGCTCCCAACTGCTGTTTCCAATAAGAAAAAGGTTTCCCCTCCCACCATGGCCAGGATCAATCACTGCTGAGGTCAACAAACCTTTGGATCACCCAGGAGAAAACTGCTTTTCTGGGGGTGCTGAAATGATGAACAGTGCCCCAAAATCTTTTTGGTTTTCAGTAATTTCCTCTGGTTTATGATCTGTTCCTGAACTACATTTGATGCCTACACTGATGTGTCACTAGAACTTCTCCAGACTTTCAAACACCCTGAAAATAACCCATTGCCATCACTCCCTAAAAGATCTGCCATCCCAAAAATGCCATTTCCTCCCATAAATCTTCCACAGGTGCTCTTACCTGGCTTCCTCCAGCACTGCTCCCATTACCTGGCATTTCTCTTTGCATTTGATATCTTCATTTACATCTGTCCCACCAAAGATGATTCCAAAAGGAATTCTGCTACCTGCAAAGCAATGACTGCAATGAGAACTTGGCCAACACATCAAGCTAATGACCAGGAGTGAAAAAGTACATTGGTAATACTGAACCACATATCTGAGCAAAAATCTGTGAAAGGAAAACCTGGAGAAACTTGAATTTTTATCTTTTTGGGAATCCCCCACACAATAATTATGCACTTCCACAGGACATCAAACCAAATGGGAAACAAAGAATGTTGATAAAAACAGAAAATGTACTACATATTCACATTTATCTTTGAAAGAGAAGTGAGCTGTAGGATCAGGATTTATTAGCATTGCTGATTTCCTCATTAATAAATGAGAGAGCAAGCAAAAAGAATGAGAGACTAATTGCCATTCTGGCTACTTGGAGAATTTCCTTGGCATTTGCTGGTGTTATACTCTAATGTTTGCAGGTGAAGAGAACTGATGTGCACTATCAGAGCACCCCTGTCTCTAATCTTCAGGAGACAGACTGCCCGTAACACCTGATAAAACATGTATCACCCCTTTAATAAACTTTAAAAGTAAATAATTATTATGCCATCTAGTATGTGTGTTGATCATGTAAACAAAATTCCCAGGATGCAGCCCAGCAGATGGGATTTTGGCAGCAGTGGTAGGATGAGTGTAATCACTAAATTTCCAAATGCTCCAGGAGCCAGGAATGCCCTCTGAATCACTTCTTTCCTCCAAGGAGCCTGCAATAACTTTTACAGTTTGACTGTGATCATCTCATCAGTCTTATCATTACTGTCTTGCCTTTCACAGATTTTTGTTTAATTTTTCTTTCAGTCACTGCAGATACTTTTTAGAACAGTGTAACTGATTTATTTAAATTACTGATACTTTTTGTAAAGCATCAGGCTTTTCAGGTCACTTGGGATCTTGAAAAGTTTACAGCAACAGCATTTGGGCATTGCCATGCAAGTTAAACTCCAAAAATATTTTACTCCAATGAACAGTTAAGAGTCAACTTTATCTTTTGTTCCTTATCAAAAAAAAAAAAAAAAAAAGTAGTTCTCAGACTTTCCATAAGCCTCTTCCAAAACAATTCAAGGGCTTGTCAAAAAACCAATCATTTCTATATTCCAACAAGTCTTAACTCATATGTTAGCAGAGTTCATTCTGCAGACTTATTTTGTATTTGTGCTTTAGGTCCCTACTGAAATCAGAGCTCCTTTGGAACAAAAGAAACCCAGGCACAGCAGACATCATAATTCAGGCTTTCTGCAAACCCACCAGAACAAACTGGGGGGGCCCTCCTGAAGTCTCCAAACCAACAGAGCAGAACTCACCCTGAGATCTGATGAAAGTAGGAAATTAAGTGCCTTTATTCCAGCAAATAGATTTGTACAATACAAAGGTGGTCTCAGAACCAGATGCACACTTGCAATTTCAGTGGGTGACAGTGCCTGTAATTTTGAAAGCCAGTGCTTCTAGTGTATCATTAATGGCAGGCTAAAATTTTGTTCTACATGGCTAGAGAGAATAGAAAATTTTATTATTGGTCTGATAACATCCTGTCTCCTATAGTTCAGCTGACAGGAACGACAGGAATGGTATTTCATGTTGAAAAACCCTGACTCACTTTTGAGCAGAAAAATCAAATTAGCCTCTCTGCTTTCTTCCATTTGACCCCAGCTGTACTTAGCCAAGCCATTGTCCTCTGAAGGAGCACATTTGCTGAAAGGATCCTAATGTTAATATAAAGCTCTTATCTTGATGCAGTTAAAGTACTTAATTACAAAAAGCACTGTGTGGTTTAAAAGCACATTTACTCAGTTCTCTGTATCAGATCTCCCACGGAGAAAGATTTGTAGCATTTGGGAACGTTTGCTGAAGTGGATAAACAGAATAAGGGTATTCTATGTGGGTTTATACATTTATAGCCATTTGTAGCAGTTAGCATTCATTCTCTCCCCTTGCAGTCCTTTTTTAAGAGGTATTTTTATTGCACAGCTTAAAGAGGATTACCTTGCAGAAGTCTGCCTCCCTTATAAAGGTGAATGGCCAGGGCAGCATGAAACTTGTCTGTGGAGGTCAGATGTGCTACTTCAGATGGACTCTCGTACATGAAAGCATCTTTAAGAACACAGATATGACCTGCAGCATGCAGATGATTCCTTCATTATTGGAACAAATAGGAAAAGAATAAAGAAATCACTATTAATGCTATAGGCACAGCAGCATATTAAGTAAACATAATCAAAACATTTTTCCTTAACAAACTTTGCCCTGATATTCAGCTTTATGCCACTTTTGTTCAAGCAGCCAGGAGCTATTCACGAGGCTGGGTTTTTCCTGGGAGATGTTTGTTACCTGCCCCACTGTGGAGCCACAGGCACACTCCAGGCAAGGGAACACTCCATGGCCCAAGCCTTACCAACACAACTTCTGACCATCAGCAGAAATAAAGGATGGCCAGGACCCCTCCTCACTGAGCTTCTAATTATTATGCTGAAACCCTCCTTTTGAACTGAGTGAGTCCTTGCTCTTGCAGGCTCTCAAACCCTTGCTCTGGAGAAAGGACACCAAGTGAAAGAAGCACAAATACATCCAGCTAGTCAATGCTACTCAAAATACACAACATCAAAAATTAATACATCAAGAAAAAGAGAGCTGAATTGTGTTCCTCTTCTGTTTGATTGTGGGCTTAATTGCTTCTTGTCTTGGCTCACCCATTCATAAACCAGGCAAAGGATAATTGAAGTACAAGCAAAAAACCACACACAAGTAATTACACAAATACCTTCACAGCCTGTTTTAAAAATCTCAGTTGCCAAAACAAAAAAAAAAACCCAACCCAAATCCAACAACAAACCCCCCCTTAGTGTCAGCTTACCCATTCATCTTTATGTGCAATAGCTCCTCATATTAAAACATTGATGCAAAGACTGCCAAAGTCAAGAAACTGATTGATTATAGACAGGTTTACTCCTCTCACCAAGGCCAGAATCAGTTATCAATGTTCCTGAGAACATCAGCCAAAAACATACAGGGGAAAATCTGTGTTTGGATGGAAAGGAGCCCACTGTGTCTGCCCACATGGAGTGTTTGCCTTGTCAGGATCAGACAAACACCACAAGAATGTTTTCTGCTTATTCCATGTTGTTCCAGCTGATTTCTTTCTCATCCTGTGGTAATTGTTCTGGCATTAAAGTCCCACTAACTCATCGGCTTCCCAGATACCATCACCTTCATTTCCTGATTATTTCATGGCCTCCCAAGAAATGCAGTTTTGTGTCCTGCAGAAGTTGGTCATTGCTACAGAAATTGGTGCTAAAAGTGCTGTAAAATGCCTGGAGGCCTTGGAAGGAATGCACCAGCACTACACCAGAGAGAGCTCCACTGGCACAGCATATGGTGCTGGGTTTCTTCCTTATCCTAAAGACAAACTCCTTTCAATTTTAATTCCACTTCTCAAAACAAGACCAGTAAATTACAATAAATACTAACAAACAATAAAATACAGCCACATTTTAAGCTCTTTATTTACACTGTTGAACAATTACTAACACCAGTTGCCCCAAGAACTGGTTCCAAGTACCTGCCTTCCTCTTGAAAGAAGTTCTCAATTTATATCTAAATAAGGATGCCCAGATCTCCCAGCTGTGGAAAGAAAAATCTCTTGGGCAAATATTTGGGATGCTCATGCATGCATTCCATGATTTCACAGGTGCTCATTAAATAGTCTAAAAGGACTTTTTCCCATCAGTGTTCCAATTACCATAAATCACTACCAGGTACAAGCAACATGTTTGCATATTACAATTAATTTGAAAATAACTCTCTCAGGACATCAGGAATCGAGGAACTTGGGCAGGAATTCCAATCAAAAGTGACTTATTTTTTAAGTATACCAGGGATGACTGCTTTTCCTCCACAGCTTCCACAGCTCCAAATCTCACTGGGGAGTGGCAGCTGTTTCTGCAGGAAATAGAGAGGGGCTCCCTCCAGCGTCCCAAGGCTCAGAAATTGTGCATTACCTCTACTACTTCAAAATGATTTTTTTTTTACAGATTTTTTTATTCCACTCAGAAGCATGTAAAAAATTTGCATCATTAGAAGGGAAAATTACCAAATATTCCCAGAATAAGTCAAATTCTCATATTTAAAAAGGCCTTAATCCCCTAAATATTCCACTGAGTTTGACATCATGAGTCACAGGCTTCAAATTATGCATATATAGAAATACATATGTGTAGAAGCAGAGTTATTGGGTAGTATTTAAGTACTGATATTTTCATATTTTCTAAATGACTTTTCATCTTTGTAACCAAAAAAAGCAGACTATGATTTTCACACATATGCTGTTACCAAGGAACATGATTAGGGCGTTATTGCAGGAGATTTTTTTTGAAGACTGATTTGTCTATGAAGTTACAGATGTCCCTGAATGAAGCCAAGACAGAAGAGACACATTATCCATATCTCTTCTCCTCCTGGCAACTGTGTATTCACATCATTTTGCCTTTTCATAAACAAATACTTTCTGAACGATAAATAAAAACTAACACAGCTCCTGCTGTCTGGGAATCAAAGACAACACTGGAAATGCTAAATCTCAAGGCTACATTTTCTCTTCATCACAGTTCTTAATACAGGAGATAAATTTCCAAGTATCTTAACAAATAGTGATTATTGCCTGGATCTAGAATTTGCCTTGCCATGTTTTTCCCTTCTAGTGAAACCCTCATGGAAGCCAATGCCACAACTTGGGGAGGATGTTATTTCTAAAATGGAGTTGAGCTGTCAGGCCCCAGATTTGGGTGTTTTCCTAGGCAGAAAGCATCAGGGAAAGCTTTGGCCATTCAGTGAATGTGGAAGAGCATTTATCACAGCACATGACAGTGGTCACTGCTTACACTGTGACATTCAGACACATTTGAATATTGGACAAAGTATTTCCCAGCCCTACTCATTTTAGCATCCAGGAAACAAATTTATCTTTTGTTTGGTATCTCTTTTATACTCTCTGGAAATCACAAAGCTTGTATGTGAAATTTCTAAGTGGGTTCTCTGGGTCTCCTCTGTGTGAGATCCTGCTGAAAGGTACAGCCCTTTTCTGACATATTTTCCCTTTGAGACTTCCACAGAAAAAACCTTTGTCTCTAGCACATCTATGAAATACCAAGTGATGTTTTACAATGTTTAATTTTTTATTCCCTACATTATTGATCCCCACTTCTCACTTTTCCTGGCTAGCAGTCTTCCCTCCCTCAACATCAATCTGCAGTTCACAGGTTTTCATTTAAGGAAGCAGTTTCAGAGTGCCAAACACAGCCCGGCTGATGAGGAGGCACAGGAGTTAAAAGTGTGCTTGCTTCGAAGGTACTGTGGTTGTGAAACTTGCTCTCTTTTCTGTGGTGTCTTCCTCTCAGAAACATTTACATTCTAAATTTCAGCTGATACTGATTTAATGGAATTACTTGCAGACAAAGAATGTTTGATTTCCAAAAAGTTCCTGGTAGGTGGATACACTGACACTTTTTGAATGGCACAAAATAGGCTTCATCCAAAAATATTAATTATCTCTTTCCCTCAGCTGTCTGCTCTGCACAGCAGCTGTGCACCAGCTACTGTTAAATGTATATGGCACAATTCAGAGCTTGTTAAGTGAGCAGAGTCATTCCACTGCCTCTTATAAACTCAGCCAGACCTGAATACTCACAGTTCCTACTGAAGCTCATCAAATTACAAGAGCTGAAACCCTACTTGACCTTCTCTTTTCATTGTAAATGATCATATTTTATCACAATCTTTAAAACATGTCCTTCATTTTATTTCCCTCTCAAACTTCCCCTTGAGACAACACAAATTGTATTGCATTCATTAATTAATTGTGTTGTATTAATGAATGAAGTAGGAATAAAATTCACTGTGAATCACAGAAATTTAAAATATGAGCAAAGAAGGTGACCAAGCCCTTCTCTCTGTGTGTTCTGAAGTCAGTAACTGAGCTTTGGGAGGACCAAAGAACTCTGCAAAGCCCAAAGCTGTGTTACAAACACTTGTTGCAGTGCTGGGAGCAGCAGCAGCAGGGAGGGCAGGCCCTGTGGAGGATGGCAGCTGATGCAGAGGGGCACAGGAACAGCCACCCTGCAGATTCCTGCTCGGGAGTGGCCCCACAGAGCCAGCAGGGACCCCCCAGCACCTGAGCACAGCCAGCAGGGAGGTGCAGGAGCTGCCACAGCTGCCAGGAGCAGAGCAGCATCCCCTGCCCTGGGGCTCTAACACTGGCACACGGGGGAGGATGAAATGTTTGGGCTCAGAATTACTCCAATAAACGTCTAAGCCAAAAAACAATTGTCAACAGGAATGATAAACGTCACTGAATTTGTGTTTTTAATTCTCTTGCAGCTGATTACCTGGAGATTTACAGAATGGCTGTCTCAACTGGCCAGTTAATGGGAGCCAAAACAACTTCTCCCGGTCCAGGAAATATTTACATATTGGCAAAATACTTAATCTAAATCTTTCTAATTAACCTATTAATTCCATATTTCTAGTCCTCCTTACTACCAAGTAATAAAAGATGAACAAAACATTGCGAGGGGCAGGGAAGATTAATTTCTTTTCTTTCTTGACACCCTCTTTGATCTCATTTCTAAGGCTGAACAATAGCAGCCTAAGCAAGGACTTTTTCTTAGTGTTGTATTCTTTATTCATTGCTCATATTTTTTAGGGTGATTAAAGATTATGCACACCAATAGGAATAAGGCCCACAGCACATTCATTTTAGCACTTGTTTTAGCAAGTTGATTTTTAGCCAAATTAGATTCTGGTACCTTTGTCACCACTTACTTTAAACTCAGGAAATGAATATCTTATTTATGAAAAGATGAAGCAGTTATTGGAAAAGCTGTAATATCATAAACAGAGTATACACTGTGATATTAAGCTATAAAATTAATCTATGCTGGCAAGTGTTCAACCCGGAGACAATGTCATTGTTTCATTTATATTTAACCAACAGTTCAATATTAAAAAAAAATTGAACAAATAAATTCCTAAGCTCGTATGCAGATACAACTGTACCCAAGTATTAATCAGAATATGTATTTTATGAGTATTAACACACATGATATAAAGTTTACCACGTGCAGCTAAGCTCAGGTGTGGCAGATTAGTGTTCAAAGTAACATGCCCAAGCCTTTGGTCATACACAGAGTTTTCCAGGGCTTTTTAATGGCATAAAGTCTTAAGAAAACCAATACTGGATAGAAATATCTGCACAGCATGGTTTTAGTGATGACCTGACCAGCCTTTTAGTCAGGAAGATGGACTTAATTGCTAGCTAGTACTCTTTGCTTTTTCCCCCTGATCAGAATTGTTTTCTTTCCCTGAACAGGTTTATCTATATTATTTCAAAATTTACAGCAGGTGATAAGACAGGAACTGAACGTGACACAAGCTCCTAACTCTCAAACACTATTTCTGTTAGAATCCTGTACCCAGCTTTATTGTGAACATGAATTAAGTTTATCTTTCACTCACTATTTTCTTTCTGTTGGAAGGCCTCTGTGCATGAGAAAACAGCGTCCACTTTGTGCAAGGAATTCCTACACCTTGTGTATGCTTCTCCTGGGAAGCAACAGGGTGATGCAGTGAGCTGCTGTGCTCTGCACAGGTCACTGGAGATGTGTTCACACAGCTGCAAATGACTGCATTAACGTGGTTATGTGTTAAACCATCTGTCAGCTGAGCTGCTGGAGCTCACCAAGTCTGTGCCCTTTCATCCCAAAACTCGTGATTTTAGGCCACCATCATGAGTCACAGCTGGAGCCACCAAAATTGCTGCTTGCCATGACTCAAGCAAAGGCACCTTGCTAAGGACTGTACCTCAGTGTAGCATGCTCACACATCACTATCAACCTCAGTGTAATTAAAAGACAGTTTGATAGAATATGTGAAGGTTTGTTTTTTCTGGCTTATTCAGGCTTATTTTAACTAGAAACAATGCAAAGCCTGCTTTCCACTAGATTAGCTCTGAATGGCTCCACAGTCTAAATGTCTGTCTGACTTTCCTCAAAGTGGAATTAGAAAAAGAAGGTAAGTAAATATTTAATTTGTGAAGGTAAATAACCTTATAGAGGAAAAAATGAGCAGTGATGTCCCCAAGAATAACTAGTTTTGTATTATCCAGTGAGAGCAAAGCATAACATATGAAAGGAAATGCAGAATACCACAGAAACCACCACAGCGGAACTCTGCTGATATATGCAGGCATAAAGATATGCATATGTATATACACAAGAGTTTACTTGTTTTGTCTCAATATTTTAGTAACAATTACTGTTTTAAAATACCAAAACCTTCAGCTTTCTCTGGTCTTTATGCACCCCTCGCTTTATATCCTTAGTGCCTGGGTGACGTGACAGGAGCAGCAGATATGTTCTAGCAGTACCTTGTACAACAGAGCAGCCCTGCAGAAGTCCAAGGCTGCACTTGGCATGACACAAGCAGTGTGAAAACCTAATGCCTGTGGATGTTTCTATGCATAACATTACACATGAGATAACACACAGACCAAGCGCAGGGAACACTGGTAATAGCAGAAGGCTATCCCAGGAGATTCATCCTAAGGAAAACAATTAAACTGGGGATAACTTTCAGATAAGATGAAACCAAACCATCATTTTGAGCCTCAAGAGGATAAAACCATTGGGAAATCGTTTCATTTTTATAGTGAATTATTTTTCTTATAGCTCACAAAACACAGCGAAGCCCTCAGCAATGCTGTCAGCCACGTCCATTTTCCACGTCACAGAAGAAGTTAAATGGGGACATTAGGAATATTTTTGCTATTCTGTAAGCCCCTGCAATTTCCCAGCACCGCAGACCCGTGTCCATCATCCCCACGAGAGCCGCATGTTGAACCCCCCAGCAAGGGCAGCCACTGGAGCGGCTCTGGCACAGCTGCCGCTGCTGCTGCGGGATGGCTCCGGCACAGACCCTGCTTTGGGAGCCGCCTCCTGCGCTTCCCACTGCCGTCTGTCCCATCCTGTCCATTTCCCAGGGCGGCAGCCTCGGGAAGCCACTGACCGCCACGGGCTGTGCTGGGCTGCGAGGGACCCGGGGCTCCCTGCGAGCGCAGCCAGCCAAGGGCCCCGAACGCAGCGCTCCNGCCCCGCCGCCCCTGCCCGGCCCCCGCCCGCTGCGGCGGCTGCGAGGGGCAGCTCGGGGCCGGAGCAGCCTCCCCGCCGCAGCCCCGCGGGGAGCGAGCAAGGAGCGCGCAGCGCATCCCTTCTCCCACCGCACTTACTGGATCCTGGCGGCCGTGGTGGCGTTGCCGGTCTGTGCCCGCAGACACGCCAGCAGCAGCAGCCTCATCGCTCCGCTCCTCCCGCGGCCGCCGCCGCCTCCTCACCTGCCCGCGGCTCCCGGAAACTGCGCTGCGGAGCGGGGCCGAACCGGCCACGGCCCCGGACCCTGAGCGACCCACCCCGGGCCGGCTGTGCGGGCACGGGCCGGCCTTGCCAGGTATTCCCGGGCAGAGGGCACTTGGCTAGCGAGCCAGAAGGCTTGGGTGCCTTCCCACACCTCTAAATAGCGCTGTGTGTTTTCGTTACTCAGCCACAGGGATGACGCGCTCAGATCAGAGCCAGGGAAACATTAAGGCTCCTAGAGAACATCGCAGAAGGATAGTACCAGCCACTGCCTCCTGAAGCAGTTCCTCGTGGCACCATGTGCCTCCCATGAGGTGCTCCATGCTCGGTGCAGGAATGCAGATAGGAAAAAAAACCCAAAACCTAAACGTGGCTAAGATGCCAACCACCAGAACAACCAGAGGAATGTACCAGTCCAAAGAACAAGGCAACGGTATGGTCAAAGACCACTCCAAACATGAGGGACGCCATATAATGAAACAGAGCCAAAAGTGTGTAACACTAGGGGAAAGGTCTGGTGAGAAACCACAGCAGCAGGCAGAATCCAAAGATACAACACAACAGGGAAGAAAAAAAAGAACAAACCTGAACTCGGGACTAAGAAAAGCGCATCCCAAACTATCCAGCCAGTCTTCAGGATAAAATGGGTGCCCCTCAATTACAGAAACCCAGAGAGCAACTGAGTGGGGCAGCAGGCAGGAAGATGAGACCAATTTAGGGAGGCTGTTGGGGGATTAATAGGGAACAGGTGGCTGATTGTCCATACCCACCCTGAACTTGTTTCAACATCTTGTAAAAGTATTGAGAACAGGTGCAGGACATTGGTAGTGATTAGAAGGGGGGCTGGTTGGGCAGAGAACTCACTCACCAAGGTAAATTACGAAGGGCCTAGAACATGAAAATATGACACAATAATACAAAATGTGCTTCATTACTTTGACTCTTCAGAAAATACTACTGAACTCGTCAGAAAATGTCATCACAATTAATATGACATGCTGTATTAAGCTAGGAAAAGCTGAAATGTAATTTTATTCCAGAATCAGTCATGTTACAGTAGTTCACAAAGAGATGTCTGTACAGCTGGTCGCTTTTTTCTCATTGTCCTTTGTCATGAAATTTGTTAACTCCAGTTAAGAGAGCAAATACATTTAATGAGTCATTTTAATGGCATATGTTATTTACAAAGGCCCATTATTAAACGTATATATTTACTTTTACAAGCATCACTTGCTCCATTACGAACATTGCTCCAAAGTAAGTCATGCCTAGATGTTTGACATGTAACCACATGATGTCAATCAATTTAACTTTTTCACTGAAAACACACAAGCAGCAGTGTCTTCCCCACTTTGCTCTGGCCAAAAATAAGACTTTAAGATCTGCTCCTGAAGACAATTTCGTACTTTTACAACCTCCAACTCAGCATGTGTGATGGTGGAACTTGCGGCACATCTTAGGATTCCAATCTTGCAACCACTAATTTATGTTTTTCCATTAGAACCACAGGCTTTGTCTCGTTCAGATCAGAGTGCTGGCTCTCCAGGTGCATCCGTGTAATTCCTGTGTGCCCTTCGCACACCCAGCTGCTGCTCCCAATCCCCCACATCACAGGGCACAGTCCGGGTGCTGCTTCTAAACACATAAAACCAACTTTTTACAGCACACATATTATCACCTTTTCCTGCAGAAAGGCCTTGCTGTGGGACAGTCTTGAACTACGGCATTAAACAACCATGAAAACCCCAGATGGTTTGGGGTCTGGAGCATCTCTTTTGAGGGAGCCAGTGGGAGCCAGGCCTGTTGAGTCCCGAGGAGGCTGAGAGCAGATCTCATTAATATATAAATATCTCAGAGCCGGGTGCCAAGAGAACGGCGCCAGGCTCCTTTCAGTGGTGCCCAGCAACAGGATGAGGAGCAATGCCCATAAACCGAAACACAGGAAGTTCCACCTCTACACGAAGAACTTATTTTCATTAAGGACGGCAGAGCACGGGACCAGCTGCCCCGGGAGGCTGTGGATTCTGCCTCTCTGCAGGCATTCCAACCCCGCCTGGCCGCATCCCTGCGCCACCTGCCCCAGGCGACCCTGCTTTGCCAGGGGGGCTGCACTGGGTCATCTCCTGACGTCTCTTCAACCCAAACGGCTCGGAGATTCTGTGAAAACCCATTTCCCTGCCGCAGCCCCCCGGCCCGGCGTCCGATCCAAAGCGGGGAGAGGACACCAGCGGGGAGAAGCACCGCACAGCGAAGGGTGC
>VXAC01005548.1:562578-704544 GCA_013399225.1 Rhipidura dahli | reverse complement strand
GGGGCCGCGGCGGGGCCGGGGGGACCGGGGGGACCGGGACCATGGACGAGGCCGAGCCGAGCGAGCGCAGCCCTCTGCTGAGCAGCGGCGAGCGCGGGCGGGCGGCGAGCAGCGCCTTCCAGGGCCGGCGGCTGGCCTGCGCCGCCGTGCTGCTGGCCGAGCTGCTGGAGCGGGTGGCCTTCTACGGCATCACCTCCAACCTGGTGCTGTTCCTCAACGGGCCCCCCTACGGCTGGGAGGGCGCCCAGGCCAGCCAGGCGCTGCTGCTCTTCATGGGCATCACCTACCTGGTGTCGCCGTTCGGGGGCTGGCTGGCTGACGCCCTGCTGGGCAAGTTCGCCACCATCCTGCTCAGCATGGCGCTGTACCTGCTGGGCATGCTGGCCTTCCCCGTGATCGCCGCTCCGCACACCCGCCAGGGCCTCTGCGGGGACATCCCCCTGTTCCCCGTGGAGAACTGCTCCTCGCCGGCGGCCAACGCCACCCTGGCGCCCTGCTCCGCGGTGGGAGCCACCCGCTACTGTGCCACCGCCACCTTCGTGGGACTGGTCCTCGTGGGGCTGGGCGTCGGCTCGGTCAAGGCCAACATCACCCCGTTCGGGGCAGACCAGGTCAAGTATTGGTGTGGCAGCTGCTGGAGCGCTCGCGGGTGCCCCAGGGGTGGCAGAGGGGCTTGGGGTGGACAGTGCCCGGCTGAGTGATGTCTCGGCAGGTGTTCAGCCTTGGAGGGTATCAGGTCATCCAGCTCTGTTCCCTGTGTAATGCAAGGTGTTCAGTTGTGCCCTCTTTGATGAAATTTTGGTGCCTGTGGGGTGTCAGATCCCTTGTGACCTTTGGTTTCCTGGTTACCCTGCCTTTGCTGCGGTATCTGAGCTGGCTAAGCCATCACCATCTTGAGTACTTGGGTTGAATACTTAATGGCCATTAAGTAGACTGTTAATTATCCTCCCTTGTGAGCTTGTACACAGTTAATGTGACCTCAGAGCTCATCAGACGAAGTACAGGATACACATTTTTAGCTTTGACAAGGATGACATGGGCCTTCTAAGGCAGTGTCGGAGGCCTTTACCATCCTGTGATAAACGAAGGCTACAGAACAAGCAGTTTTCATGCTTTAGGTGTTTGAGCACTGCATTGCCCTTGAGTGACATTTTTGTGCAGGCTAATGCTGCATCACATGATGGGTGGAAGTTGCTCTCAACGTGGTAAACATCACCTGGGCTGTTTCCATAAGGACATGTCCTGTCAAATGACCTTATCCCGATCTGCTGCAGTGATATCATTCATTGGGTCATCACTGCAGAACCGAGTGGCTTCACTGAAAACATCTGAGGGGCATCTTGGAGTTGAGTAGCAACTGGAATGCTCTGTAGTGTGTACTTTTTTTACAGTCCTGTGCTAAGATGGTGTGCTGGCTGTGGAT
The DNA here is from genome assembly GCA_013399225.1 of Rhipidura dahli. Classification (NCBI taxonomy): domain Eukaryota; kingdom Metazoa; phylum Chordata; class Aves; order Passeriformes; family Rhipiduridae; genus Rhipidura; species Rhipidura dahli. Next base: position 703,121 of record VXAC01005548.1, on the reverse strand, counting down.
AATGAAATGCAATTTCTGCTTTACAGATGGAGAATTTCATATATTCATGTACTGAGCAGCTTTGCTAACTAAACTGAAAATCCAGCTGCATGTCTGTTTACTGGCTCACTGAGTTCTGGTTAGAGCAGGTATCAGAAATGCCATGAATTCTTTGTAAGAGAGAGGATCTACCACAGTGTTGTTGCCAGACATACCTCTGTTCTCTGTTGTGCAGTTTCTATTTGTCATTCTTTGGCATTTCATGTATTCTAAATTCTGGAGTTCTGGGTGAAAGGCAGTATATAAATGTAAAACGTTATTATAGCCCAGGATTGTGTGTCCCCAGTGCATTAATTCTGTTTAAGCCAGCCTGAGCCCATCAAGTGAAATAGCTTTAATATGACTTATCTTGTAAGGTGTTTTTCAAAACTGACTGCTTATCCCCAGAACGCTTTATGAAAGTTAAATATGAGAGATAAATAATGGCAGGAACAGAGCAAAAGAAGAGCCATTGCCAATGGAAATGTAGCTGTTGTAGCTGGATTTTGTAAAGGCTTTTCCCACAGGATTTCAAGGAAAGCAGTTTTTGGCTGGGTCTGCAGATAATTCACAGTGATTTATGTAGGGTGAAGCAAAAGAAATACTCCTTTCTGGGCCATAATAATCAGTGGAGCTCTGCAGAGGACTGAATTTTTCCCCTTCTCTCTTTTTCTGGCTTATCTCTTGTTAAATATGTTACAACATGCCACTTACCTTTGGGGCCCTCTGGGGTGCCTTCTCCCTGCACAGGAATGCAGGGGACTGCTGGGGAGATGTGTGTGTATATCTGGATCTATCTGTGTATCTGAGAATAAACTCTGACTCCCAGAGCCGCATTCTTGGGAGGCCAGAGCACAATGCAAACATGTTTTGGCTGGATGTGTGCTGATAGGATTTGTCCTCTTCCCCCCAACTACTAAACAAAGGAAAGGATATATGTCGTGTATTTTAGCTGGCACAATCACCTTTCAGAATGTTAATTACATTTCACTGCAGATCTCTTAAAAGTTACCATGTCAGTTTTTCAGTTTTGATGTGTGTATAGAACTCGGGTGGAGAGCTCCAATATAATGAGAGGTTTTTTAATTTAGCAGAACCACTTTGTGGAAAATCGGAAACTGAACTGCAATACTTATTCTTGTCTGAATTTGAAAGATGTGATTTCTAAATTTCTGTTAAATGCAGGCTTTTAGAAGTGCTGTTACAAGGAGCCAGTAGAGTTGGTATCGAGTAACTTCCACCAGTCAGCTGAGCAAAAAAAGTTCCTGCTAAGTTGGGACAGAGCAGCTCTTCCCAACCGTGTTTATAAATGAGCTGTTTCTCTAGAAGTTGCAGCCTGATCCATGCTGCTGCTCTGAATCGGAGCTGATGGTTCTCGGAACAGTGTTTCTCATCATGTGATCCCATAACCTGGCACTTCCCAGTTCCCCTTTCAAGTGTTCTGCTGTCACTTCCCGTTCCACGGGGCAGTTTGTGACTTTCTGAAGTTAGGAAACAATGGGACTGTTGGTCATTATTGTGAAAGCTGGTTCAGCTTCAACACTGAAGCCAGAATAGTAGCAGACTCCTAATCTAGTATCAGCCATAATCATTGTGCTAATTATAGCTGGGTGTCTTTCGGGGTTACAGCGATCAGAGGTGCCAGGTTCCACCCGCACCATGGCTTCCTTCTGAGCTGCCTTCGTAGCCAATAAATCCATCAGGCCATAACTGCCAGGATCTTCTAACTCTGCTAAAACTGGCTGTTGGAAATTGCTGCTGGAAAGATAGCTTTAGAGTGATTTTCAGCCTTTGTTTATTTGTGGAGCTTAGATTTTCCAGCCTCTGGATAAGGATGGGGAACCATGTATAGAGATTTGAAGGTCCCTAACTGCAACTTATTTCATTGTTGCTGCTGTCGAGCTTCTTGTGAGCTTGTGGATCTCGAAGGCCCTGCAGAGAACAGTTTGAAACAAGTTGTGCCTTTCACAAGGCCAGGAAAAACAGATGGGAGAGGAAACAGACTTTGTTTGTGGACTTGCCGAATATTAGTATAACAACTTGAAATTCTGTAGCAGCTGAGTAATACTGTGTAGCTCTGCTACGGAGCTCTCTCAGATGACCTCAAAGAATCAGTACCGTCTGCAGTGATGGATTAATCAGGATTCTGTAAATTTGACTGCACAGAACTCCTGTCATTGTACCTTCTGTTGTAGGACAAGGACAAGGTTCTGAGTTTCATCCTTGCTCTGTTGTGTGGTTGCTCTCAGAGCTGACTGGGATGAGTTTGGGGGTCTTTGTTACATTTGTTGCTTGTGACTGTCAGTTGCTTGCAGGCACAAATGAAAACTGCTGCTGTCAGGCACTTGTGAATGGTCTTGTTGCTTTCATGGGAGTCACATGGAGAACTGTGGAAAAGCAACAATGTTTAGATTCCTGACTCTTTACATAAAAATCAAAAGACTCTAATAGAATCTTACTATTTGAGCTGTATAATACTGTTGTTCTCAAGCTGTACAAACTGCTTTGGCTAGCATTTGGATCATCTCCTAAGAAAGACGTTGTTGTTGAAAAATCCAGGCGAGGGATAATTGAACAAGTGATCATTCCAAGTCAGAAGGAGGTCTGAGTGTGAGCCTTGGGACAGCTGTGCTGTGGAAGCTGCTGTCAGTCACATATTTGTAAGGCATTTGCATCAGGGGCTGCAAATAATGATCCAGTTACTCTTCCTCCCATTCTTTGCTTTAGTTGTGCTTAAAATCCTGTTCTGGTTGCAAGATGGGAACCTTGGATCCTGAGCTGAGAGGATTGCAGTGGGTGACACACTGCTGTGTCCTCTGCTGAGGGTGGCTGTTGTGCACCTGTGCCACTGAGGTGCATCCTTTTCCTGCTGTGGGTGGTGGTGGGATTTTAGGAATATAATGAAGCCTGTGGTGCTGGTAGCACAAGGAGAGTGAGGAGAGTGCTGCTATGCCTCAGCACAGATGAAATCGAGCAGAGGGAGTGATAGATTTTTCTTTCTGCTTGGGTGATTGAAAATAATGCAAGCATAAGGGGGAAAGGAGAGCTCCTGGAGTTATGTGGAAAAAACTTGTGCTTCATTAAAGTAAAATTATAAAATTATGACATGTTTTTCTTCTTAGTTCCTTATTAAAATGTAGTGTTTACCTATGAAGATGTTTTGTGCTGTCACACAGCTCAGGTAACAGCCAGGAGGGGAAACTTTTTAGTGATCTGCTGTAAATGTAATATTGCTGATATTCTGGGCAGCCAATGAGATGTTTGAAAAGAACTACAGAAATGCCTTTTAACCCCACTGTGTTTCCTGGTTTTGACGAGACATCTTCATAGTTCCTTGTCTTTGAGAAGATATTCCACCAGGTAGTTCAGTGGGATTTTCATTCAGTTATTAATGTTTGTCAGTTAAATGCCAATAGTGGCATTTCAGACATGGCTATGATGTGTTTTTTAGTGCAAATATATACTTTGATAAAGAAGGAGAAAATGGATTCTTTGCACTGTAAGTCTGTTGTGTGTCTGTCCTTTGAGCACTGCCCTCCTTTTGGTCACTGTTACAAAAAGAGCACTGGAGATGGTGAAGGAAGTTTCTGGGAAGTGCCACAGACATGGTCAGGTGAGGAATCACGAATCAGTCTAAATTTCCCACCTCTGAAAAGACAGCAGAAAGGATGATGTGGCAGTGGTTTGTGCCAGCAGTGGTCAGGGGAGAGAGGCAGCAGTGGGGCAGGAATGGGATGGAGCTCAGCTGTCCCTCTGGTTTCCTGGGACAAGGTAAGAGGAGCGAGGCTCGGACAGGGCAGCTTCAAAGCAGGCAAGTGGAGGTGGCTCTTCCCACTGTGCAATTACCTGTGGAGCTCTTTGCCAGGGGATATTATGGATGCTGAAAGCTGCCCTGGGTTCAGAGGCAGGTTACACAAGTTTGTGGAGAGGAGAGCTGCTGCATTGATTAAGTGAAGAGAAGCCATCCTTGGCTCAGGAAGTTTCTCAGGAGCTAATGGTCGGAGGCTGGGATAATGCTTGACAGAAGCCTCATGCTGGGCTTCCCTGTTCTTGCCTGCATCAAAGTTTGCTTTCTTCTCCCTGCTTTCCTTTGTAGAGATGTCAGCAAGGTCATGTGGAAGAGGGAGGATGAGAAGTCATCCTCCTTGCAGAAATAAGGGAACTGAGACTTTGTGATGAAGAAATGGAAACTTCATCAGACAGATTGCTAACACTTTACACAAGTTGGAGCACTGTGTTCATTAATTGTTTGCTAATGTCCTGCTGCTCATTGGGGTTTAGAGCAATTCCTGGATTGATCCACTGCTGCAGTTGATGAAAGTTAGGAAATGAGTACTGAGTTGAAGCTGGAGAGGGAGAATTTCTTGGGTTTAGTCTCCAGCACTGTATGTGACATTCTAACAGATGTACCTGAATGCCTCTCAATGCTATTAACTATGCACAGGAATAGATACTTTAATATTTCCTTTGTTGGGCTTGGCTAAATGATACAGATGGGTTTGTGCACCACTGGGAAACCTGAAGCTGTTAATCAGAACTGACAGTGTTAAAAACTCATTTCAGGACACAGCTTGCTTTTCGTATTGCAAACTAAACATGGATCTTCTGAAGATCTGGCAAATGAGGAGGGGAAATTTGCAATTACAAATGAAAAATAACTGACTCAGCAAGGCTGGTGCATGGCACTGACTTGCTAGTTACTGTTAATGGCCTTTCAGTCATCAACCACTGACAAATGAAGTATTATGGATTCTTCTGCAGACTACTCGATCTTTTTAATGTATTTCAAATTTTAATTTGCATAATTTCTTTTACATCACCTCTTATGAGTGATGCTGGGTTCCTGGGACTTCATTACAAAACATGGGGTAACTTACAATAGGCAATAATAAAGAGTGATGGTGAAAACTGTACAGGATAGTTCTGTAAACCAGGGATGTCTTTCACTGGAGAGACACTGAGAGCTTCAAGCAGAAAAATAACACTGTGAACAGCACTGACTTAGAGGGATAAATATTTACTGGGGCCTTGTGATCCTCGGGCAACCCAAATTTAATTAAATTTTTTTTTAAAGGTTGGAATGACAAGTCCTCAATTTGTGTTCTTAAGAGAGGCATTAGGACTGTGTTAAAATTTAAATTTGTTGTTTAATTGTGAGGCTTAGAAAATGGAATAGAGTAACTGTTATGTGTATACAGTTAGAAGCAGCAATTGTGACAATATGTGAATTTTTAGGTAGCTTAACTTTCTGTTGCTAAAACATATTTACTGAAACTCCTGTGAACTATGGGATGTTAATCTGAGGGAGCTCTGTGCAGAGGAATGTCCCAGTGTGAGTCAGTGCAGTGGAAATGGTAATGGCCTCTCTGAGAAGCTGTGTCTCAGTAGTGTGTGGCTTTTTCTCCCTGTCCTGAGCTCCTCCAAGGTTACTCACACAATGGTACAGCTCACTGAGGTGTCATTGCATCAAGTACTGTGGGAAGCCCAAAACACTGAAATCATTTCAGTGTGACTCTGAATGAAACCTGAGCTCTTCAGTGCATTGTTTGAATTCTAATTCAAAGATTCTAATTCTCTTTAGCCTTGTTTTCTTCAGTCACTGAATGGCTTGCTTTTAATCTTTTCCAGGTCAAAGACCGGGGTCCAGAAGCCACCAGAAGATTTTTTAATTGGTTTTATTGGAGCATTAACTTGGGAGCTATCCTCTCTCTGGGAGGCATTGCATACATTCAGCAGAACGTCAGCTTTGTCATTGGATACAGCATCCCAACAGTTTGCATTGGGATTTCATTCATGGTTTTCTTATGTGGGCAGAGCTTCTTCATCACCAAACCTCCTGATGGCAGTGCCTTCACAGACATGTTCAAAATTCTCTCCTATTCCTGTTGCTCCAAGAAGACCCAGGGGGAACATTCAGCAAACAGGTTTGTGATGAGCTCTTCTGCATGGCCTCAATTCAGAATTAGTTCAGACTGGCTGGTAGTAACTCACACCAGAGACTGCAGGAGAATGTGCAGGTTTGCTGTGAGACCTGGAGAACTGGAGTTCTGGAGATACTTTCTGGGAGCTGAGGGATGGAACAGAGGCACACTGAGATCACTGGATCTCACTGCAAGCTTTAATATGACTCAGCTGGGCTCTGTGTCCTGCCAGTTCAGAGTTTCTTCTTAACTTTCTTCTCTGTTAGATATGTTTGTGGATGCCTTCTGATTTGAAAAGCACTGTCATCTGCATTTAATGCTGTAAGTAGCTTGATGGGGAGCCACAATTTTTCCACTCTTTATGAGTTGCCCATGGAACACTGGTGATTGAATTTAATCACTGGTAAGAGATGTCAGGAGTCTCCTCTGCAGGGGGGTTTCATGTGTTCAGGTTGCCAGACAGTTCAATGACTTCACGAGCAATATCACAAAATACAGGTTATTCTGAGTTCTGCCAGTTATTTAGGGCTGGGTGTGTGGGGAGGATGGGGAATAAGGCAACTTCATAGCAGAAGGTTTCCTCTTGTGCTTCCACCTGCTGGGGATCCATTCTGGCCCAGCTGTGTTGCTGTAAGTTACATGAATGACTTAGTTTGGAAAAGCATTAGCTTTTTATAAGGAAGACAAGATTGCCAGTTGTGTTTAACTGAACATTTCAAATTCTTTTCCAAAGTGAAGGCCAGGGAGTGCTGCAGCAGCCTCGCAGGCAAAGCCTCTTTGAGATGGCCAAGCTGTCTCGGGGAGGCCCCTTCAGAGAAGATAAAGTAGAAGATGTAAAAGCTCTTGTCAAGATTATCCCTGTCTTTCTGGCTTTAATACCTTACTGGACAGTGTATTTTCAAGTGAGTAGTTCCAAATGGTTACAGTTATATATTACATAATTTCTAATTTAACATTTTTGGGGGACTCTCTCATAAATATGAAACTTACCTTGAGGTTGAGAGATGAAAAACAACTGCTAAGAATACTCTCAAATAATATTTTGACTTAATAATAGAAAAAAATTACAATCATTACAATTGTAGTTAAGACTCACAGTTGTACAAAATCCCATATCTTCAGTGCTGTGCTGTGTTTCATCCTGCAGTTGTTTCACTGATCTAGACCTCACATTAATTTTCAGGTTCTGTCTTACTGAGATGATTTGGGATATCAAATACCTTTTGGGCAAAAAAACTATGCAGGAATTGTTTTCAAAGACACATAATGATTCTTTGTGGTTTTAGTAAAAATAACTATAAGGTTAAAAAAATCCTGTAATGTGCTAAACCATAATTCTTTTCATTTTGCTGTGTTAGCAGTTCACCTCTGGTATAATCTTTGTTAACTGTTATAAAATTAAAAATACCTTGCTCTCAGCACTCCTTGTCTGAGTAACCTCAACTCCTCTTTCCTAACGCTAGATGCAGACAACGTATGTGTTACAAAGTCTCCATCTGAAAATTCCTGAGATATCCAATGACACCAACTCCATCCACACGGTAAGCAGAGCAAAACAAGTGGAAAGTACCTTTCTTTTGTTGAAATGCAAATTAGATCAGCACTGTACAAAAACTCTGTGAAGTTCAGGCAGTGCCTTTGGGGATCAGTGAGCTCAGCCTTTGGGCATTTAGGAGCATGGTGCACATCCCAGATTCTGTCACCCCAGCAATTACCTGGAGCTCACACCAGCCTGTCCTGCATGTATTCAGGTAACTCCCACTGCTTTCATCAAGAATTTCTTTATCCTTCAAAGTCTGACCTTTGAAGAAACCTTACCAATCTCCATGCCCTGAGTTTCCATACCAGGAAAGCATTCCTGCAAACCCAGTAGGAATACCCATCCTTAAGTGATACATTCACATGTGGAATTTGAGGCACATTGGTTACTTTATACTGCCTGATCAATCATCACTTTACCTTCAGCATATTGAAAGGAGCTGTTTGGTGTTTGTCAAGAAAAGCTGGCATCCTGTGATTGCAGAAATGGTACAGAGAAGTAAAACCAAAAAGTGTGAATATAAGCTATTAACAGGTCTCATTTGTGTTACTCTGAACCATGTGACTGCCTTGGTACAACACTGGCAGCTGGACCAGAGAAGTGGGTTGGTTTTGTCTTTGACAAAATGCACACAGGAGTTGAGAGTCCCATGTTCAGACTGAATATTAAAAATAAAAATATTGTCAGTCTCAATGTTTATTGTGTAGAAACAAACATGGAGCTTTGGTTATCAAACTGAGGTTTTTCACTGCCTTTCTGGGCATTAGAATTGTTTTCAAGTTGTAAGTAGAGCGTTATGTTTAAATTAGTTCCAAAATAATGGCTTTCCTTGTTTTTGCTGAAAAGATTTTAAAATACCACTCTTGCTGTGTAGCCACTTTTCCTCACAAAAGTGTGGATTTAAAAGCTAGCTGCCTGTTTGTAGTGTTTACTAAAGTCTGCAGAATTTGAGACAAGGATGATGGAACAATGGCTTGATGCTTCTAAGTAATGATTTTCTATCTTACATAAGAGTGACTGGCTCCTTTCTCTGCAGTGCCTGTGTCGTTCTTATTTCATTTTGAAATTCTTTTTTATGATCCAGCAGCACTAAGAGCACAAAACAAACAAGTTAATGTGGGTTTTGCTATCTTCCTTATGTGCTCTACCTGAAGGATGCTGACCTGCAATCTCCTTTATGTAGTGACTCGAGGTAATTAGGAAAAGCAGCAGTAATGTGACATTTTACTGAGCACTGTTGTACCTTGTCAGGTCCAGATTTTCCTTAAGCTCTTTTGGGCACCTCTGACCAATACTCAAAAAGACATATTTCCTTTTGATATGAAAAGAATGAAATATGTGTCTGCCCTTTAATCTGCAGGCTCCTGATAGGGTAGAAAATGAAAAACATTCATTTTAAACCAAAAAAACCCCAAACCCAAGTGATTGATTGGATGAAATACAGCAGTGCCAGAGGCCTTTGGTATTTCTCTTCTCTCTTATCCCATTCAGCAATGACAAAAAATTCCTATGTCCTTGACTCGACACAAATGACTCTTTGTACAAACTGTGACACAGGTGACTGCTGGTGTGATATTTGAAGCACAGGAAAAGGTGAATGGGAGAGGGAAGTTGACAGAGTGTTGCAAAGTTTCCAAATAAGCAAGAATTTGATGAACTCAGCAGATTTCACCGTGCATTTTTCAATGTGTGTGAGACTGCTAAGTAATAATGCACATCATAGTAATGTACATAACCTCATGTACCAAACTGCTGGGTGTTTTTATGCAGCTGAACTAGACTGTGATTCCATTTTAAATCAGGGAAATGGAGTTCTTGTCTGCAGTGAGAGCTGTGTGCCCACGCTGTGGCAGAGGCTGAGGGCTTGGGTTTCTGAGATACTCACAGTGGCTGAGGTTTGGAGCTTTTAGGGAACCTGCTTGTCTCTGTTACTGTGCCACAGCTTCAGATTGCCACAGGCTCCTTGGTCATCCTGGATATTCGCAGAATCACAGGTCTGGGTGAGAAGGGACATCAGAGATTATCCAGTTCCAACCCCCTGCCCTGGGCAGGGACACTTCAGTAGCCCAGGTTGCTCAGAGCCCCATCCAGCCTGGCCTTGAGCACTGCCAGGGCTGAGGAGTTCCCAGCTGGAAATCTCTGGAGCACATTCAGCTGCTCTACCCTGGAGCTGCCACACACACAGGCACTGCAGTAGCAGAAGCTGAATCTGCCTCAGAAACACGTCAAGCACTGCCTGTATTTTGGGTCAGAGTCAGTGTGGTGTTCTAGAGGCAATTTTTAAAAATCCACCCAAACCAGAGCATTTTTATAAATCAACCTGTCTTGGCTTAGTTTGTTAGCTCAGAGCAGGTGCTAAATATTATTAAGCTTGGCAGAAATTGTCTCATTCACACAGACATGAATCTGACTGTGAATTAGTGAATCTTGCAGATGAGGCAGGGTACATGTGTTACACCACCCTCTCTGTTCATCTGACAAGTGTAACTTGATTTTAATTGAATTTTGCATTTACTTTAGTAAGATTCTGTTTCTAATGTTCTATGGCATATTTCTGATAGTTCTAAGCCTATGAGAAAATATACAGACCTTGCCTATTAAATACTTTTCATGACTGAAGTAGGTAAAAAGTTCAGTTCTGTCAGACTAGAAACTGAGCTAACAGATCTATGAGCAGCCAGCTTCAACGAAAACCTGAACAGCTGAATATTTTCCTCAGCTTTTAAATGTTCTTATTTCACTTTTCACAATGTCTGTTAATGCACTGCTTGTTTATTTTAGATCAAAGTGTTCAATCACAAATCTTTTTTTTGTAAAATAATGGTAAAAAGCAACTCTGAAGTATGAAATTGCTAACTTGAGTCATCTCCCCTTTCAGTTTCCAGCAGCCTGGCTGACCATGTTCGATGCAGTGCTTATCCTGATCTTAATACCCTTAAAAGATAAACTGGTGGACCCCATTTTGAAGAGGAATGGCTTGCTCCCATCCTCTCTGAAGAGGATTGCAGTTGGAATGTTCTTCGTCATGTGCTCTGCGTTTGCTGCAGGTAAGAAAATGGCTTTGAGGTCTCCTGACACAGTGAATTGTTCAGCTCATTGCAACAGCATTTTTAAAATAATTGTGTGAATATTTAATTCAGCATTGTTCAGACCTTTTTTCGTGGGACAGTTGGAATGTGACTTCATGGATGCATTTCCCTCAATGAAGGGGATTGTATCCATAAACTTACTAAACCCTTTTGAATGCTTCCAATAAAATGGACCATTTTTCCTGCCTGGAGCAGACTTTGCATACACCCTTAAAAAAAAAGTATGTTTCTTCATACATTCTGACTTCCAAGTATAAAAAAGGTGAAATTTTACCTAAAATCCTTTCCCCTGATCTGAAATAATGAAGTTAGGCTCTGGCTGAACAAGGGTTTCCTCCCACTTTGGGTTTTCTCTCCCCTATCTCCCTGCTCCCTAATGTTTGGGGATTAGTGTAGTGTAAAATAGCTCAGCTGTAGCACGAAAGGGAAAAGATGGCAACTCTGCTGGCCCCATAAATCAGCTGCTTTTGAGATGATTTAAAGCTGTTAAGCGCTGCTGATGTGGAACTGAACATCTCTGAGCAGTGCTTCACAGAATCTATAGCCTTCAGCAGCATCACTGTAATGAACATATTGATAAAGCATTATAGCATTAAATAAATTCATTTCAGCACTTGTGATCCCCTATATTTTAGGGAGAGGGATACTTTATGTGGCTATTAAGATTTCTTTCAATGAGAGGTAATTACTTTATTAGGCCAAGGTCACTTTGTGGGCAAGGAAAGTTCTTAAAGCAAAGTCATTTAAAGTTAAAATAGGAGTGTTTCACTTATTCCATGTTTCTTAGGACACTGCTGCTCAGAAGAGGATGATGTAAAACAGTTAAATGTCAGCTCTTTAAATAGAACCTGTGGGCTCACATATAAGGGATTTCAAACCCAGCAATGTCTGTCTTTATTAGTAGTGGGGAAAAGCACATCGAGCTGTGGTAGCTGAGCTGGGGAGTGGGTTCATACAGCAAAATTCTTTAAAATTTCAAATGCTTTTTTCAATTCACCTCTAAATGTAACACATGATTTTGTTGGTTTGATCCTCCCCAACTCTTCCCAGTAGGAACTGAAAAAGTGACTTCTTTGGGTGGTTATTTGCAATCTGTTTGGAAAGTTTAACCTTTTGGAGTAACTTAAGGTCTCTTCATCATAACAGGAACTTAAAAGCTGCAGTTGTGACAAATTTGGGGGTTAGGAAACTGTTTATTTCTAGCAAGGTGTTGGTTTATATGTTCCATTCAATTTTTATTTTCTCATTAAGTGATATTTATAGCTGCCATATTTTAACACTCTTAAAATACACTATTGCTTCCTTTGAGAGGGATACTTATTAAAATCTTAAATTTATGAAAATGTTAAGAACTTGCACTCATGACAGTTTCTTAATGATTTGTTTGTGCCATATTTCCATTTCAACTTGCTTATCTAACAGCCATTAATTGTGGACACTACTCAGGCTGCCTATTAGATTGTTCAGATTATTTAAAATATTTTATAAACTGTGTTAAAATACAACTGATTAGGTTTAATGAACATCTGCTGTGCTTCATGCATCTCATGGTGAATTCTGAGCAGCAATGTTCAAGGTTACTCAACTGGAAAATCTACTTCATTTATAGAGTTTAAACCATTATAGCAAGAAGTTAAAATTATTTTAACTGCTGAGAGTGTAAAATTTAACATGAAACTTGTCTATCAGAGTCTAAAAGGAAGAATCAATAGATCCCAGATTCTGAAGTACTTGGAAAATAAATTTTTGGTCAAGTTTGGTGTATTGTAGTTGTGCTCCTGGGTGGCTCAATGCTTATTTTGTAAGAGTATAAATACATTAAGGATCACTTGATCCTTGATGGTGCAATAATTCTGTGTTGAGTGTAAATAAATGAAATTATGTCTGAACTCTTAGATGACTCTACTGCTTTGTTTACACTTTCATTAAGTTCCACTCTAAAAGGTTTGGCAGCTATATTGAAATGAAAACATCAAGAAATGCAGCTCTGTTTTAATTACAGCAGCTCCTCACAGTTCAGAGGGCACCGAGGTAGCTGAAGAGCTAAAGAAAGCCACATAATGCTCAGAATGGTTCAGCCAACACATCAAATGCTGGGTGTCCTTTGGGTGCCTCTAGGAAAGAGGAAGCAGATACAATCACTTGTACATGGGGTGGGATCCATGAAGCATCATAGCTAAGCCCTGCACAGGGATTTTTTGGTGACAGCAGTGGTATTTTGTGTCCCAAGATGAGGTCAGGTCTTAGCTCAGGAAGCAGAACAGCACTAAATGGGAGGCTGTGAGGGTAACACGTACCATAGGAAGCAGTGTCAGTGACTCAGTCTTGCTCCTCTGAATTGTGATGAATAAATTCACCTTATTTCCAAGGGTAAGAGATGAGAGTTCTTTTATAGAGGTCCTTTTTGGGTGAAGCAGGGAGTTTTATTAACTATTAGCTATTCTGTGTGTTTTATGTAATGGTGAGTCAATCATTTAATCTGAGCAACTTCAACAAAACCCTACAGCTTTATTTGATATTCACTTTCTACTCTAAACTGTTGTGCTGAGCAAGCTAAAAATGCTTATATTTTACACTATCATGTCTCTTTTTCATTCTATATGAAGTACTTTCTATGCAATGTATTGCTTGTAAATCAAGCTCTAATGAGCTCTTGGGTCTCTTTGGATGAAAAGTGTCATATAAATGTCATAATCATATTCATAGAGGGTTTTCATAGTTCTGCAGGACTGGTGTAGCCATTTCCATAAGCAAAAGGGTTTCTAATTTATGAATACTATGGTGGCAGTTGAAATGGTTCAACACTGCAAAGCAGTAGTTTGTGAAAATGAGATTGTCTTTAAACAAACCCCAGCACAGTGTGTATGAGAGCTCTCAGCTGATCCATCCAGAAATGGGGTAAGTATTTGTATAATTATTGCTACTGAATAAGAATATAATCACTAATTCTATGGCAGAACAACTGTATGTCTTGAAATCACAGCAGCAAAAGTAGTCTGAAATGCTTTATGTTAGGAAATAAATACATATTCCTATTGTATCGTTTCTAATTGTAATGCAGGCTGAATCCTCTTTTAATTCATAATATGGAGAAACAATGTTTGCATCTTAGGTCAGTCTTTTTACCCTCCCCTTTCACACAGGAATTCTGGAAAGCAACAGACTGAAAATTGTAAAGGTTAAAACAATTAACCAGACCATTGGGAATGTCACATACCATGCTGCAGATTTGCCAATATGGTGGCAGATTCCTCAATATGTGCTGATTGGATTCAGTGAAATATTTGCAAGTATAGCAGGTAAGAGTCTTTGTGTGCTTTAAATCTGCTTTTGTATCTAGCATAAATGATGGGATCTTAGAAAATAAATACTTGTCAAATCATTACAAGTAAGCTCTGATGTTCCCAAATACATTTTGATACAATACTGCCCAACAGAAGTGGCAAAGCTCACCATTGCCTTGCACATCTGAAGCTTGGCTATATAGGACTGTGCTTTCAAAATTGAATTTCAAGCAGAATAACACTTAAAATATTTGTGTGGCATCCAGTTAGTGCTGGATGTTTGCAAGCCCTAATGGAAAACAATATACTCTTTCAAGATTGTATTTTAATGCAGTTTTGTGTCTTCTGAATCTTCCTCTGTGTTGGAAAAACAGTTTGTGTTTTGTGATTTTTTCTTTTTTTTTGGTCTTATAAACTGAGCTCACAGTTTAGAAAGTCAATTAGTAAATGGACACACCTTTCTGAGGGGAAAGGGAAGAAATAAACCATACTCAGAAAGACTTAGCAGTTTAAATTCATGTTACTGGAGTTTTTTCATCTCTGAAATAAGAACAGTTTTTGTGAATATTAATAATGGAGTAGCTATTTTTATGTCGTTTTCTCTGCTGTATTTCTAGATCAGTTTTTCTGTAGCTGTTTTAGTACCTCAACATGACACTAAGCAAACTGAAATACTGCTCAAACTTTGCCTCTCTTGAACAAATGCAAGAGATGTTAAATTCCTTAACACTGCCCAGTGTGATGTAGTGGACAGCTGTGTGCTCACGCTGATTTCTGAGCTGAAAGTGAACTGGGAGGAGAGGGTGAGCAGGACTATGAAATCTGATTTTCTGGTCTGTGTCCTGTATGTGCAGGGCCCATTGGCAGGAGGAAAGCCCAGGCAGCTTCTCTGTGGTCACTGTGGCTTTCCTGACTCTGCTCTCCGGGGGCTGCTCAGGTGCAGTGCTCCTGGGAGGCTCTCAGCACAGGGGCTCACACCCTGTGTGGTGTTTGGGAGCAGTGCCTGGTTACCAGGAACAGAAACCCTTCTGAGTGTGCAGCTGCCTCTTGTGGCACTGCTGAAGGAGAATTTGGAGCTACCTGATGCAATCCACCAGAACTCCTCCAGTGACTTGGTGTAAAAGCCATTTCCCTTTTGCTCGACTGTAGTTATTTATTAAAGTGTTGAAATTCTGTTGGCAAATATTGACCTTTGAGGAGCATCCACTCAGACTGCCATTACCTACAGCTCTTTTTCTTCGATTCCTCGTGACAGAAGCTGCCAGTTTCATTTCCCCTGTGGGAGGTCACTTTCATTCCTGGGTTAAAGGGAGATTCTCTGATTCTGGGAGCTCCTGCTGGCGGTGGCCCCAGCTGTCACATGGCCCATTTGTTCCCTCTCAGTGGAACAGAGAACTTCTGCTCCATCAGGTTTCTGGTTACACACGTTCTGCTGTCATCACAGTTGTTAGGAAATAAAATAAAGTGCTTGGATTGCTTGGCAGGTAGGATAAAATTTGGGTCTGGGTTTTTTTTCCTATCTGCTCATTTGCTGTACATTTCATTATATTGTGTCTAGGACCTGTCACAAATGCTAACACACAAAAATCTGAAGATAAAGTTTTGCCTGATTTAGTTACTTATGAAAACTAAGGCTGTATTTAGCATTTTTACCCAAAGAGTAAAATGAATTACTTTGAATTAGTTTAGTGATTGTGCCACTTAAATCCTAATTCAGATAAATAGATGACTTATCAGAAATACAAGTGTTCATGGAAAATTAAATCGATTTCTTCCCTCTTACACAATCCCATTTCTCTGTCAGGTACTATTAATAGCCTATAGGTGTTTGCAAGGAAAAATTAGCAAACCTGTCTGCAGGTTGTGGGAAGGTCAAGGGCTTGAAGCATTCTCAGTTTGTTGAACTCCAAGCTGAGAGGGCTTTAGTGGAGTTCTGGGTGAGAAGTCAAGCCTTTAAGGCTTACACAATTCTTATGTGAATATTCTGCTCCTTCTTATGTGAACCCTCTGCTGTTCTGCACTGCTGGGTCTGTACCAGCAGCATCATAACTTCAAAAACTCTTGGTCAACGTTTGGAAAAATGTTCCAGAAATCCTATGCAGAGCTTAATTGCTTTGTGTAGTACACTTTAATTTGATATTTTTACAAAGGCCCTTTCCTGCCTTCTGATTGTTATCTCAACATAATTCTTAATATTTTTAAGAAGGCCTCTCAAGACTCAGAGTATATTTTACCAATTCAGTATTAAAGTTGATAAAGACATTAACTGTGCTATGAATCAGCCTTAAAATAAGCAAAGTGTTGATGGTTACAGAACCATAGTGATGAGGAAATGTTTGTTGTGAGCAAAAAGGGACTAAATACCACAAGAGCTGAAACACAGGTTTGTTTTTTTGTTTACTGTGAAACTAAGCATATTCTTATTAAGCCACATTAGTTACACTTGAGGTACCTTTAAAAAGATGACACACATTGCATTAATCTTTTGTATTATTCTGTCAATCCTCCTAAAGCACCCTTGTTTAGCTGGGAATTGTAATCTCACATGACAACGCCAGCAAGGGGCTTTAATTTCAGGAGTGCTTGTTTGCAGGAGCATGAAATCATTATCAATGGCTGCCAGCAGCCAAAGCAGCTCTGAAGGCAAAGAAAAGATTTGATTTTCTTTATGCCAGATTAAATATTACTGTTGCTGCAGAAGTTATTCAAATTTAGAAATGTACCTTATTTTGTTGCAAGAAGTTCAGGGTTACACTCATTTTGGTTTTTGTTCTTGAGTCTTAAGGTCTTTTTCCAGCTGGCACAGTCACATCCAGTCTGTCTGTAAAATGAACAAGAGAAGAAATGGTCCAGATCCTTTCATGTGTTACACTTGAGCTTAACTTCTACAAAATACACTGAAGCCTGGAGACCAAGATGTGCCTGAGGCTCAGGAGACCTGTGGCAGCTCTGCTAGCTTAACAAGAAGTTACAAACCAGCTGCTGTGTCCTCAGAGTCTCTTAAAGTGCAGTTGGACACATAAATGCTCCTTGAAAAACCTGAATTGTTATGTTGGTGGCAGAGCCTAGGAGAAAAAGGCATTTTGAATTCTCAAAGTAAATATCATTTTGCCCCCCTGCCCTGCCTGTTTGCAGCTGTCTCTCTGTGTCTGGAGTGATTTCTCCTGTTAAGGTTTGAATTCAGGGAAGCCACACAGCTGAGCTGGGTGAGGATGTTTCAGTTCCCTGCTGGCCTCCCAGCCAGGCTGCTGCTGGCCCGTTCTGGCACATTTTGCAGAGGAAAAGAGCAGCAGGGTGTTGGTTTCCAGCCACTCCTCAGGTGGCAGGAGGCTGCTGTTTGGTAGATCAGTGAGGACACAGCTCTGATTCTCTCACAAGAACAAAGCTCCTCCCTCGCTGCAGCCACTGTGGCCTGGCTGGCTCAGAGTGTTAATCCTTTTCTTGAAAAGAAATGCCAGTGGATTTCTATTAAAGCCTGTCTGGAGCAGCACAAGTCAAGTAGCAGTGGTGGTGTAAATAAACTGTGCCTTTATTATGCAAGACATAAGAGTTCTGCCATTTTCAGGTCTGTAATGCTCTCCTTGCAAAGAAGAATGTTAGATGTGGTGGCATTAATTCTCAGTATGAAGCAGACTGTTTTGAAACAAGCATTTCACCTGTCAGAAAAAGCTCTGCAAGGAATGTGTTTGACTGTCTCTTGTGAATAATCCCATTTGATTTTTGACAGGAGTATTATTCTAAAAAGGAGAGTTAATCATGGGCATTAATCTTTGCGTGGCAGAGCCTAACCCAGTGAGTTCTCTTGGTGCACAAATTCAGTAGCACAGATTTTCAGATGGATGGTCAGTGGTACGTTTTTCTTGGGTTTATTGGTTGAAACTTGAGTAAAGACAGCTGAAAGTTCAAGCCCTGTATCTACAGATCTTTAAAAGAATTGCTTGCTAGCAAGCAGTGAACCCAGACAACTCTAGATCAAAAGTAAATTGAATTAAAATAATTACTGCCTTTCTAGTTCCAGTTAATTTCTCTGTCTGCACGTTCAGAGACAAAGACACTGAGGCTGTGAGAAATGAAAGTTCATGGCCAATGCAGGAGTGACTTTGTTCCCAGCAGGGAATGCCAGGTGCATGCACTGCACACAGACAGGGAGCAGGGGGAGACGGGAAACATGGAATTGCCAGGTGGGAGTTAGTTTAATACATTTCTTTGAGGATCATTCTAGACAGAAAAATGAATATGCTGGTTCAGAAGACTCCTTGATTTTACACATGTAATATAAATGAGATCAAAGTCTGTGCCCCAAGTGCTGTCCATTTAATGGGCTGATGCATTGATGACCTTTAAGAGGATTCATAAAGCAGTGAAAAGGACCTGAATCCCAGGCTAGGGATTCACTACACACCTGGAACTCCTAGAACCCTTCTAGAACAATCTGCTCTCATTTCTTACATATTCCAATAGCTTTTTTTTTTTCCCCATCCTTTATACAGGTCTAGAATTTGCATATTCAGCTGCTCCCAAATCTATGCAGAGTGCTATTATGGGGCTGTTCTTTTTCTTCTCGGGGATTGGATCCTTTGTTGGCTCTGGATTGTTGGCACTGGTATCTATTAAAGAAATTGGCTGGATGAGTAATCACACAGACTTTGGTAAGTGTATTTTTCAGTGTATTCATGGTCTGGAAAGTAGAAGGCTTCCCTCAGAAGCAGTTAAGCTTCAAGGACATGGCACTGCTGAGTCTTAACACAGTTTTTATTTTCAGAATACTGAAATACTGGTTTGTCTGCTGTTTTGTTAAGGTTTCATTTTGCATCTGAGCATGAAATAAGGTGACTGTGCAAAATGATTCATTGCCCTCGTGAACACATGGGAACACCTCTGCAAGGCCTCAGCTATTTGCCCAGCTGTTACTGCATTTCATCACTAGAAATTACAAATATTTTCATTTCAGTAAAAAATATTTTAATTATGTGCAGCAGAAGAATATATTTGGTATAAAGTACTGAAATTGCTTTCTGTGGTTATGGGAAGTCAAATGTACCCATCTCTCCTAGTGATTATTCAGCTTCCTCATTTCAAGTGGCTTCATTGAAATTACCATGAGTTAACTTTGCATTTCTGGCTGCTAGCTATTTATACTCCTAAAGTTCAACAAATCACCTGCTTTGAGTTGCCAGTGGAGGTTAAAAATAATTATTGGCACCAGTAGGTGGCACCTTGGGAATTTCAGAAAACCCTCCCATCCTCTGTGGGCTCATTAGTTCAACCAGGAGGAGTGTGAACAGTTCTTAAAGTGTCTGCCAGACCTGCTGTGTGTGCATGGCTTAAAAGTGCAGCCTAAACTTTAAATCTGGTCTAAGAGAAGTTGCCATTTCAACTGGATCTGCATCTACCAAAAAATAACTGTGCCTGATCCCTACACATGCCACAAGCTGCCATCTGAGGCTTGTAAGTTCTTCTGTAAGAACTGCAAAAGATAACAAGTGGCCTGAACTTCAGGGAAGTGTCCTCACCAAATGCAAATTTCATCCCAGTGAGACTTCTTTTCCCCAGTCCATTTCAAAATTAGAAAAGCAGCTCCATGTCGAGGCAATTCAGCTGCTGAGGGCTCAAGAGGAGGAGGATAATTTCACACAAATTAATGGTGGTGCTGTTTCAGCCCCCTGCCTTTGTCCTCTGAAGCAGCCTGTGAGAAGACACTGCCAGATACTCTCTCTGTGAAACACCTGGGCTGTGCTAAATCTGTGCAGAGATGGCCAGAACTGGAAGGTGTTGCCTCTCCTGAGCCACTGCTCCCCCTCTGAGCAGGCTGCACTGGTGTCTGGCAGTGCTGGGGGTCTGTGCCTTTCTCAGGGCAGCTGAGGGACCCAGCAGGTCCAGACCCAGCTCGGGCACAGCTGGACCTGCAGCACCCACAGCAGCTGCTGCTTGAACCCTCTGTGACTTTATAACTCAATTTGCATTTGGTGAGGTGTTACTGAAAGTTACCCCATTCACATCTGAGCTTTGCCTGGGCTTTCCAGGGTGTGAATTGCAAGGAGGAGTCAATCAGTGAATAATCTGGGGCTTTTTCATTAGCTGCTATTTAATAACTACAAGCACGTGCCCTTGCTGTTTCCCCAGCTCATGGCATCACTGGGGCTGACTGACTGCCTCCAAAAGCTTCTGAGGAAGTTCCCTCTCTGCCAGCACTTCAGGGGTGGTTGCTGCCATTGAATTGACTTGTTTCTCCCACAAAAACTAAGATTTCATGGGTTTAATATCCCATCTCATAAAGGATAATTACTACTCTTTAAACACATCTGCTCTTGAAATGGAGATTCACATGTATATTGTATTTTAAATGTCAAGGAAAGCCTCAGTTTAATTTTATTGCATTTTATTATAAGTTCATTTAATTGAATCTTAAGTTTCAGTAATTAAAGGAATTTAATCTGAACGTTTATAGGCTTGCTGCAGGAACAGCTGGTTCAGGTCCATGCACACGTCACTGTTTGAGTCTCTGCAACCTATCTGATAATCATAATGGTCCACTTGGCTGGGGAGTGTTGGAAATGAGCCACAGGGTATTGTTCTTGGAAGTACAGCAAGAGCAGTGCATGCTTCCTCAGAGAGAAATAATGTTTAGCAATGAGCTTTCTTCATTTTACATGGTTTAATGTCCAAAGCACTGGTTTGTGACAGCTTTGAGGGTGAACTGAACCATCAAGGGTGAACTGAACCACAAAGAAGTCACCTATGTTTTCATCAGCTCTAAACTTTGTCCCAAAAAAAGGCTGAGAAACCATTGCAGCAATGGCTTTTTTATGTCTATGGAGTTGCCAACTTTTTCCTTTACAGCATTCATTTTTTTGTTTTTTATTTTGTTTTGACTTGATCTAAGGCATTGGAGAACAAAAGCAAACATTCCTTATCCTGTGCACATCTTCCTCAGCAGTGCCAGCCTTTGCTCTGGGTAATTAAAAATGAACTGTGCTGTGGGATGGAAACGTGATTTGGTTTGGTTTTGCAGAAAAGTCCTCACCTCTTAAACTTGATGAGATTCACATTTTTATTTGTATCACCCTTATTAATGTTTTTTTTTTCTTTTCTCCCCAATTCTTTCTAGGTAATATCAATGGCTGCCAATTAAACTATTACTTCTTTTTGCTGGCTGCTATCCAAGGAGCAACCCTCTTGCTTTTCCTGATTGTTTCTGTGAAATACGAGCACCACAAGTCAAAGGTGAACGACGTGGCTGCCAACGGGAGGCTCTGAGCCCGGGGCAGACTGTGCCAGCAGCACCCAGGGAAGGGGCAGTGTCCCCAGGCAGGAGCTCTCCTGGTGCCCAGGGGACTCTCCAGACCTGTTTCCTGGGCAGGAGCTCTGTCCCTGCCCTGCTGTGAGTGGTAAGTGCCTTATGTCAGTCCCGGGGCTGTTGGCTGCACTGTGTCCTGGCAGAGCTCAGCAACCCCTGGAGTGAATTCCCTGCAGGCCTTGAGTTGCTCTTTGCTCAGGGGGAGATGTTTACTGGACCCCTAAAGCTGGGGCTCTTGGAAGTGGAGTCTGAGGAGCCACATGGGGCACGGACTGTTCTGACCCAAACCTCAGCTCTGGATCCACTGGGCAGTTCAAGCCTCCCCTGAGGACACAGGACAGAAACCACTGGACAGGAGCCTCAGCCAGTGCATGGATTTTCAGTACTGGGAGTCATTCTGGGAGCAGAAACAGGGACAAATTAAATTACAAATCAGCACAGATGAAAAAGGAATAGAATTCTCTAACTGACCTGTTACTGACAGTGTTTCAAGGATTTAAGTCCAGACTTGCAGTCAGGAGTATCCAATACTGAGGACTGAATCCTGTATCCCAGTGGCTTGTCAGACAGCTGCTGCAGACTTTGGTGCACAATTAACACTCGTTGGGACTGGAATTGCTTGACCACAGCAATGTTTTTATTTTTGAGCCTGCATTAGATGTGTTAGAACAACACCCACCTTTGCACAAGGCCCTGTTCAGCCCAATGCTGTTCCTCCCCTAGGGACTATTCCAAATATTTGCAGGAAGCAAAGAGAGCTGGAATTCTGAGCAGATCAATGCACAATAACCATTTAGCAGCCTTTAGCCAGGTCCTTCAGTCTTGTCTTACTTTTAGTTAACTGTGCTCCAGGGTTTGGGTCTTTCAGCAACACATTCCTCCAGCAGAGCAAATGGCTTTATGTTCAGCCTCTTGAATTTTAATGATTCTAACAACTGTACTTCAGATTGTGTGCAGACTGGTATGGAGAGTGCAAGGAATTATGCAGAAAAAAAATAAAACCTTTTTATCAATGTGTTGAATTTTTATAGTTTCCTTCGTCTGCAGTTCTGTTGTTTAAAATGTCCTTATTTTGTACATGGACATCTTTTTAATGAGTTTACAAAATAAAATGAACCTCCATGCTGTGACTTTTGACCCTTTGTTTCTAGGTTAATAAAATTATACTACAGCTACTTTGGCCTTTATTTCCTGAAGACACAGTGGAATGGTGTTGGATTTCTGAGTGTCCACAGGTCCCTGTTAATTCTGACAGGGGAGTCTGTCTTCACTGCTTATGTAAACCCCCAGCATGAATTTAGTTACAGCAGTTTAGACATCCATCACTATTTCCCCCACAAGTCTGCAGTCACTCTGAGCTGGTTTTATTTGTGTATTTTTGGTGTTAACAGAAGTTGCTCAGGGCTGACATGAGACGGGGTTGCTCAGCTTTAACAATAAACCCATATTAGAAGCTACACAGAGTTCTTAATTTCCAAAAAGCAATTTCAAACACCAAATCTTATCCCAATGCTTTTGTTTATATGCAGAGCAAGCTATGCCACTGCAGCAAAGCCCTCTGGGGAAGCAGATTAAAACACTTTCCATTTGAACAGTCAGGGGTTTGAGACAGATTCATTTCTGAGGAAGCAGAGAATTTGTAAACCAACCTTTGCTGGGAGAACAATGCACAGACCTGAGAGTGTGGCACCTGCTGGCCCTGAGCAAGGATGGTCCTGCAGGGAAAGGGAAGAGGTGAGAGCTGAGGGCAGAAGCCATTAAACAGAAAATACCATTCTTCCAGTATTTTTCTACTTCCTTATGCACATTTTTCATTAAACACACTTCCTTTATCAGGACATTTTCCTCCAGTGAATAAGCCCAGAATATGCACAGAACACTGAGGGATGTCCTTCAAAACCTTGTGGAGCCAGTCAGAGCCTGCCTGGATGAGACCCAAACCCCAGCCTGGGGAAGGCCTGGCAGTGATGCTATTGCAGGCCACCAGAAGTTTAATAATTTCAAAAAATTCTGTCACACATGTGCACAATCCTCATCATTTCTGGATTCCAACTCACCAAATTGATGAGCTTTAACGTGATGTAATTGTTCTGTGTGATACAAAACTGTCCAAATTCAAGTCCTTATAAAAGCATGAAGTGCTGCAATAATTTAAAGTGGGCTTTTCAAAGCACTCTCATGTTGCTGGAGCACTTCAAATATTTTTACAAGGAGGTCAGAGCAGAATATGGTCAAATAGCCTTTTGAAGTAAAAGCAGTAGACATCAAAACATACTCCCCAGACTGAGAAAAACACTTGGAGTGCCTTGAAAAGTAAAAATTCCAGCTCATCTCCAGTTAGCAGCTTCCTGAAGCAGAAGTGTATTTGTTGATGGAGTTAAAAGCAAGAGATTTGTCCCCTATGGATGTAAAAATAGGATTCAGGTCCTGTAAATATCCTCACTCAAGAGAGCAGCTGGCTCCCAGTGCAGAGGTGTCTCCTCTCCCTGTCCCCAAAATCTGGTTTTATGTGTCCATGCACCTGGTGTGCCAGCCTGGGCAGCAGCAGAGCAGTTCTGAGAGGCCTCAGGATTTCTCAGGGGTGATTTATGCTGCATCCAGCAGCCTGATGTTCATGTTTTTTGGAGAAGATGGCTAATTTGGGGGACAAAATCATTTTGTTTAGTTTTACAGATACGAGTAAGACTTGACAGGAGCTGCTTCCAATTAAATTTGTGCTGGAAAACTACAGAATGTAGTAGGAAAACATGCCATGATAACATCCCCCTTCAATTTCCTCTTTAATTTTTGGTACAATAGATGGATTTTCTCCTGCCTTCTGGAGAAGAGACTAATGCATCCCTGAAGTTAATAAAATGATATGGGGTCATTTTTATTGAAAGAAAGTTAAACATCTGCTGTGTCTGTTGCAGTATATTAAACAATATTTTATTATTCTCACTTCCCTGACGTGATTCATGTCCCTGGCAGGCACAGAGCCCCATTGTTTGCTTTTCATATACATGCAGCAATTTAAAATGTGCCTGTGAAATAAAATCTGGAGATAAAAGACCAGCAGCAGATGCAAAGCAGTCAAGGCCAGGGGTGCTGGTGGTCCCTCCCTGTGCCCTGTGTGCCCACCCAGCCCTCCCTGCGCCCCTCAGTTCCTTCCCCTGCAGCCTTGCTGGAATTGCAGCAGTTTTGGTAACACTTCCCACCCACTCTGGGGGAGCACAGGGGCACAAGGGAGGCAGAGGCACATTTTGAGTCATTTTTCATCCAGTTCTGCTGGAGGCTGGGAGCCCAGGGACAGCGTGGAGGGAAAGCGCTTCAGTTCATGTCAGCATTTCCCTCTCAGAGCCCCGGCTGTGCCAGCAGAGCCTCAGAGCTGGGGCAGCCGTGGGAAGGGGCTCCAGAGGAGCCAAGCTGTGCCCAGCCCCATCCCCAGAGGAGGAGCACACTGCCCCGGGCCTCTGCCCAGCTCCAGACACTTCCCAGAGCTGTTTGGCCCCCGCTGCCAGCGTTTGGAATGGAAATGCTCACAGCGGGCAGAGGGAAGGGAGGAGATGCTGAGAGGCTGAGAGCACAGCCCAGCCAGCAGCTGCTGGGATGAGCTGAAGTGACAACAGGCAGGGGGTTCAGACAGTGACACAGAATCCCCCTTTGTCCCACAGAATTCTTCTTACACAGAATCCCCTGGCTGCCCCTGCTCGGGACTCAAACAGTGCAGCACCTGCCCAGGCCCCTGGGCAGAGCTCTGAGCTGCTGTGCTGGCAGCAGGGACATGGCAGGAGAACTGCCACACCTGGGGGACAGGGAGGCCAAGGACAACCTCAGCTCCACCTCTGACAGGACTTCTTCAATGTCAAAAATGGGTCTGTGGCAATTATCTGTGCCTCGGTTCCCCCCATTTGTGTAATTAGTGTAATGATCCTGATTTATCTGACGGGCATTTTGAGGCTCTCTTTAATTCATTAATGTATCAATGCACCTTGAGAGTCTTTGTTTTAAGGGATTAAACCAAGAATAAGAAGAGAATCAGTGTCTTGTCAGATCCAAGACACCTTCACAGAAACTGTAATCACAGGCTTAGGTAATTATTGTGTTTCTTTTCCAAGTGTGGCAAAATAAAAGACAAATGAATAATTAGCATAACCACATGTGACACATCCTTCTCACAATTAAAGCTTTTCCTTACCCCCGCTGGAAAGCAAAGGCTCCCTATGGACTGTTGCACCTGACCAGCCACAGAAACCTCCTGTCCCCTGCTCTTCTCACCCCAAACTCAAGCCCAGAGCCCCCTGAGTCTGTGCAGCCCAAGGTTACAGCTCTGGGTGGCATCACAGCACCCAGCCCCATGGCTGCAAAGCCAGCTCCAGAACAGCTGCAAGGCTGGGTTGGGCTGTGGTGGGGCTCCCTGTGACCCTCACACTCTGAACCCTCTCGTTTGAACCCCTCAGGAGCAGCAGCTGCTGCAGGAGGAACAGCTGCCAGGAGAGGGGAAGTGCAGCTCCTCTGGAGCCTCCTGAACCATCCCTGAGCAGGTCAATCCCTCTTTCCCTGCCTTCCTTCAGGGACAAGGAGGGGATGCAGCTTTTCCTTCATTCCACAGGTAATTCACAGACTTGCCCTGGCTCTATCCCACCCCATTCCATCTGCTCTCCCATTCCCAGGGCCAAAGCTCTGCCCCCTGCTCCACTCAGGGAGCAGAGGCAGCTCCTGCTCCCAGGAGGGCTCTTCCCACACTTCATGAAACTCAACAAAAAATGGAGCAAGAGCTGCTGCTATCAGTCCCCTGCCTGGATATTAGGGAGCATTTGAAGGAAATACATTCTCCCTGTCCCCAGTTGTTTCCACCTAAACCCTTCACCAGCATCAGAGTGAAATTTTCCAGCTGGGAAATCAAACCTCATTTTCCCCCAGGGCAGCTCAGGTGATAACTGCTTAGCCACTGGCAAATTTTATTATACCAAGAGCTCTTCCCCTTTTGTTTTCCATCAAACTGATTTTCCAGCTCTGCTCTGTATCACTCACTGCATTTGCTTCTCTATTTCTTGCTTGTCAGCCGTGCAGAGGCGCGAGGGCCGTGAAGTGCTGCTGTCACCTGAAGGGACACGGGCAAGGCAGGGATGCAGGCAAGGCAAGGAAAATGCATGTCCTGAAATATTAAAAATCATCTGGGCTCTGGGTGTGCTTTCAGAGTTTCTGGTCATCCAGAGGCAGCAATGCATTAAATTGTAAAGTGATTTTATTGAATAATATCGGAAAGGTTGCTTGCAAAAAAATAAAGGATGGAGAATATTGAGCTCCACCAGTGGCCAAGTCCAGCTCAGCCAATCCATTAACTCCCACCAGGCTGGGGTTTTATCTGAATCAATGTGGGTAAGCAAAGAGATGTGGGAATTGTTCCTCAGGAAGTTAAACCAGAGCCAAGGCTTCAGCCACAAATGCTGCACTGGCATCCCCCAGAGCCAGAGCCCGGGGAAAGCAGCCTGGCAGGGATGGGGGGCACGGGATCCACCTGCTCCCTGGAGATTCCTGTCCTCAAGGAATTATGCAGACCAGGGAAAGGGACGGACCCTTCTGGAGAGGAGCTCTCCTTTGGGAAGGAATCAAAGTAAAGGTTCCCAAGGGTCACCCCGTGCCCTGCTCTCAGCACCAGGGCTGCCCTGCCTCTCCTCCCACCCCTCCTGCCTCCCCTCCCGCCCGGGGCTGGGGCTGCAGGATGCTCGGAGCCCTCTGCCAGACTCTGCTTCTGCCATCCCCGAGCAGCTGGGAGCCTCCCAGAGCTGGGCACCTCCAGGATGCTTCGTTTTCAGAACAGTCACTGCCTCGACAAAGGGAAAAGGCTCCCTGGGAGCATCCCAGAGGACAAACAGAGCCCCTCCCGGGCTGCTGGGTTTTCCTCGGCACTGCCCAAATATTGACTGTGCTCGAGGGCTGCTGAAATAACACTCGGTGCTTGTGGAATCACTCCAGGCTCTCAGAGAACAAATATTCAGCTGAAGTGGTGCTTTGAAAGAAGAAAGCCAAGGCTTTGAGAGCCTGTGGGTCCCACAGTCCGTTTTAGAGCAGGACTTCAACACCCGGGGCACAGATAATCCTCAGCAGGATAAAAGAGCAGGTGAGGAACCCCACAGGCACATTCTGGAGTCTCAGAGGGGCAGGGCACGCCTGAGGAGAGATGCAGGAGGTGAGTCCTGAGCAGGGCTGGGGCCACCAGCACCATCCCCAGAACGCCTTCCCTGCTACTGACCCCAGCCTGGGGCACGACCTCCCAGGCTGCTGCGTCCTGCAGAGTATTTCTGTTAACTACAACAGGAGTTTTGAAGAAAACTTCAAGGAAAAGCAGGAAATCCTGCTGCTTCTGAGGCTCTCTATGGCTCAAGCCTTTCCCTCTGACATAACGAGCAGTAGGAGAAGTGAAATAAAATGGATAATGAAGAAGAGGAAGATTAATAAGGAATGGGAGAGTGAATGAGGGAAATAACTCTTCCATTGTTAGAATGGTGCTGGTGGCAGCTTTATAGCAACTTATCATTTCTATTTAAAGCCTGGTTTGGGGGCTATAATCTCTCAGCTGTTTTCTGAACCATCTGGCTGAAATTTAGCATAAAATTTGTTATCTCAGAGGTAAATTAATTCTTTTCCCTTTATCAAAATTGCTGCATTTGGGAAAAAAACCCCCAAGATACAGAGACCCACATTCAGGAGTGTTTTTATCAGCTAAGAGCAATCTTTGCTTTAAAAACAGCCTGTTGAGATAATCTGGGTATGGGAGTGTTCTTCCAGAGTGTTTTAACACTGCCTGGAAGTGCCCCTGCAGTGCTCAGGGGAAGGCTCAGAGCTGCCCCAGCCCCGGGGGATGCCCCAGAGGGGGAGGCCCTGCCAAGGATGGACACACACCCTGGCCCTGCTCCCAGCCCCCTCCCAGGCTGGATGGAGCCCCCCTGGGCCAGCTCCAAAGGCTCCTCCCAGCTCTGTCCCCCTCTGTCCCCTCATTTAACCCGGGTCAGAGCTGCTTCCAGCCTGGCCAGCTGGCAGGGACAGCCCTGTGCCCCACCGAGCTGGGAGTGCCAAAGCTCCACTCCCCCGTGTCACTGCTGAACACTTCTTGCTCTGTTAAAGCCCAGGCAGATACTTTCTAACTCATGTTACATTAACCTCGTTATTTCAGGGCTCTGTGCTGCTTTGCTCCACTATCATCTGCAGCCACGCTCTGAGTTAAAGGTGTACAGCTTTATCTGCTCAAAGAAGTCTTTATTTTCCAGTCTGGACCTCGATTATGCAGAAAATAACACAGCTCAGTGGAGGAAGGTTGCTGGAATAATTTGTATCTTTTCATACAAACTGATAATAAAAATTTAGCTCCTTGATGTATTTTTCTCCCTTAAACTGTAGTTATGTTTCCTTGAATAGACAAATGCAAGATAAATTCAATTACAGCATAATTTCTCCCGGGGTGAATAACCTTTAAATCAGCTCTGATCTCAAAACACATTATGAGATAACACACTGTCCATTACATTGCTGAAATTGGGGCTACGGCAGCGCCTGGAGTTGTCAGTGTGAATATCAAATTATTTATGTTCCTCTTTGCGTCCCTGAATACCAAAGAGCCCAGGAGCTCTGAGAGCACAGAGCCCTGTTCCAGGGCTGATTTTCAGTGGGGGGAAGAGGTGTTTGCCTGGCAGCTGCCCAGCCTGCAGAGCTGCACTGGCCAGAGGGTGCAGCCCCACCCTCCCCCTGCCCAGGGCATCCCCTGCTCGGGGCAGCGATAAAAGCTCAGCCCAGCCTCCCCTCCTGGGGCTGCATCGCTGCTCCCAGAGCAGGGGAGCCCCCCTGGCACTCGGGGTGGGGGCTCTGGGTTTGAGCTGGTGATGAGCAGCAGCCCTGGAGCCTTTCCCAGCACAATTTATGGGCTCTCTCCACGCTCTCTCCCATTTTACAGCCCTGAGTGTTTTACACGGCCCCTGTTTGCCCAGCTGTGCTCAGGGAGCCCACAGATCACAGCCCCTGCGGCTGCTCCTGTTCTCCTGCAGCCAGGGCAAGGCACTGGGGACAAACAGCAGCTGCTTGTCACAGCCTCCCCTCCCAGGGAGCCAGAGGAACTCAGAGAATCAGCCTGCCTGAATTTTCCAGCCAATACCTATATTCAAAACCAAATCCCAGAAGTTTACCCAGAAGAAAGAGAATAAGGATGTGCAGCTATTCAGAGCAGGGCCAGGAGAAAGGAGAAAAGACACCCTGGCAGCTGGGGCAGAGATCAGGTGATGGACAGACATAAAGTCCCAGGGAGGCAGCAGCATCGAGGGGTATCAGAAGTGGCAATCAAACTGCAGCAGCCTCATCACAGCCCAGGCTTCCTGAAAAGGTCATGGTATTTCTTTCACTGTTGGCTTTTTCCCCCCTTAATTATAATTTGCCTCTTTTTCTCCCCCTTGCCTTTCTCTGCTACAGAGCACCTCACTTTGCTTTTGCCAAGGTTTGTTTTCTGTGGACCATGAAGGTACTCAAAGGACCCTGCTGGCCACCAGAGGCTGCCCAGGCCCTCAGCTGCTGCTCAGCCCCAGCCCTGCTGCTCTCCTGGTCCTCGGTCAGGAGGTGACCCCAGAGCCTGGAAATTGCTGCTTCCAGAGAGCTGTGTGCACTCTGCAGAGATCACGAGCAAATAAATGAGCTTTGTCTAATGTGCTTTACATCCAGCAGTGATACAGAAAGCGGACAGAACAATTCCACAGGTTTCTCCCTCCCTGTCCTCTCCTTAAAAATAATTTTTCTGCTGCCAAAACACACCCTGAACTTGGTGATGTTTTCTTGCTGCAAAGCGCTGCAGCTCCACCTTAAGCACGACACATCTCCCTCAGAACTGCACTTTTCATCTTCGTTTTTAAAATCATTACCAATTCAGAACAAACCTCTCTGTTTGTGCTCACACACACTCAATTATTCCAGGGGCTCCCAAGGACAGCACAGCCATCATTTTCCAGGTGCAGCTGTAAGAACTGACAGCCCTGCGCCTGCCTTTGCAGGGATTCCCGCAGTGGAACTGGGCTGGCCAGGGGCAGACCCAGGAGGCACAGAGCGAGGTTTGGTTTGTGCAAACCAGCCCCGAGTCTCTCAGCAGAGCCCCCAAGGGAAGCGTTTCAGCAGCGACTTCTGGCTTGCAGAAAAAACCCAACCTAAAATAACCATAACCACATTTTCCTGCATCACAGACCCCGCCCGGGCACCGAGGGGTTCCACGCCCGAGGCTGCCCCGATTTGGGTGATTTCCCCCCTGCTCCGGGTGCGCACAAAGCATCACCCGAGGGATGGGGAGCTGCGGGCACAGAGGAGCGGTGACATGTCCCACGCCAGCCCTGGGGGCCGGGCAGTGTCGCATGCCATGCTTGGAGTGCCACCTCCTGGCTCCCAGCGCCGGCATCTCCGGCAATCCCGGCGCATCCCTGCCCGGGGGGCGCCCCGAGTTCCCCTGCGCTGTGCCGGGTTTACCCTTCCGCCTGTGAGACATCCCCGAGCATCCCTGAGCCACTCCGAGCATCCCTGAGCCATCCCTGAGCCACTCCGAGCATCCCCGAGCATCCCTGAGCCACTCCGAGCATCCCTGAGCCATCCCTGAGCCACCCCGAGCATCCCCGAGCATCCCCGAGCATCCCTGAGCCACCCCCAGCATCCCCTCGCGGCTGTTCGGGACTCAGCGGCTCCCGGCTCCCCCGTTACCAGCCCGGCTTTAATCACCCCGGAGCTCTCAGGAGCTGCTGCGGGAGGATCTTTTCTCCCCAGGGCGATGTCCGGAGCTCTGGGCAGCGGCCCAGGACGGGCACTGCCCGGGCCCAAGGGGCACACGCGGGGCCAGGCGGTGCCGCAGCTCCGAGGAGCAGCCCCGCCATCGCCTCTCCCCAGCTGAGTTTTCCGACTCAGAACCGGGCACGGGGCACCTCCGAGGCCGGGAACGCCAAGTTCCCCATTGAACAGAAGGGTTTAGATGTGTCCGAGCCGGAGATGTCCCATGCCGAGCATCCCTCGCTCTCCCGGGGCGCTCAGAGCATCCCCAAAGCTCCGAGAGCCCGGGGCTGGGGAGAGGCACTTCCCGCAGCTCTGCACTAACCGGGACCCGCACAAGCCTCATTTAAACCGCGTTTTTAACCACTGGGTCGCCAAAATCTGGAGGAGATTCAGGAATTTCCAGTTCCTGTTGCTCAGCAAGGCCTGTCTGAAACGGAAATAATTTAATTTGTCCAATATGAAGCCACGGGGGTCTGATTGGCAGCCAGCACATTTTCAGGCCCCTTTAAAACCAAAACTGCATCAAACCTTGTTCTACCATTTTTGTTTAACCACACCAGTGCTGGGGGCAGTGCCCTGGGGCAATTCCTGCATTACCTGTGAGTGAATTCTCACTTTCCAACAGGCTGTTTTCAAATTCATCATTATTCTGGCTCCCTTATTTTGACGTTTCTACTAAAGGGCCATAAATTTGTATCTGAACCTGGGGTTCACTATGCCAGCTTAATGCCACGAAATCCCCTAGTCCACACAGGCCTTAAATGGACAAATTTGCAGACAGAATTTGATGTTAATTTATTCTAAAAAGGAGGAAAACCTTCTCTAATACCTCCAAAGCACAAGTTATGACATTACCTCCATTAGTTTCCTAGTTCAAGGCAAGAAACCAACGTTGTTAAAAAGATGCTTGATGAGAGAAGAGACAAATGGGCTAATTAGGTTAATACTCTTCCTTAAAGTGACTCCTCAGCATATGGAGATTTTTATGTCCATTACCTCAGCTAGAAGCTGACATCAAGCTTCCTGGCTGGCCTCCCCCTCCATGTGCTCAGGCTGCTCTCGGAGCATTTCTGAAGGAATATATGCTCTCTGCTAACTGAGGGGGCTTGGGCAATCAGAAAGGTCATTAATTAGTGCTGGGCCCTGCATGGAGCTGCTGCTGAGGCAGGGGCTGCTTCCCACGGACACAGCCTGGGGGCAGCCACCTCATCCCTCCCCGGGGGCTGCCCCCAGCCCAGGATGGGCTCTGCCTCCCCACAGAAGCCCCTCGCTGCTGCAGAAGCCTCTGGCATTCAGGGGTTTGGTTCCAGCCCTGTGGCAAGGAACCCGGGCTGGGGAAGTCCCTCCTCACCCACCCCAGCTCCAGAGAGGAACTGGGTTACCTGCAGCCCCTCAGTGGCCCAAGGCAAGGCTGCTGCAGGAGACAGAGCAGGGCTGGGACAGCAGAACAGGTCCCACAGAGGCTGTGCAATAATAATAATAACAACAATAATAATAATAAATAATAATAATAAAATATTTGCATGATAATTTCAGGTAAAAAAACCTTGGTGAGTCTGCAACGTCCTCAAGCTGCCAGTTACCAGCCCTGCTCGTTTCCCTCAGCCCCCACCATGATCTTGCACTTTATTTTTGTAATATTAGGCTTTAAAATAAGACACAATGCCCTAGGAAGAAGAGAAGGCATTCCTGGAGTATTTTAGAGAGCGTGTAGAACTCCTGCCGTGCTGATGGATGTGGAGTGACGACCCTGGAGGCATGATGGAAAAAGTAAATGGCAGATCCCAAAACACAGGGGTGGAGCAGAAGGATGGGAAATGGTGCCTTGATTTGCCAAAGTGCTTCTGTTAAAGAATATTAATCTTCCCAGACAATCCATGGGAAGGCCCTGTAGCAATATCATATTAAATTAATAGAGTCCTGTCATTATGGTGGGGTTTATAAGATGTATGGTGTCATCACACCAAAGAGGAGTCCCTGGGTAATTCTGCTCCTGTAGCAGTTGCTGCTCAGAGACACTGGTGTGACAATCCTCAGCACTCTGGGTGCCTGTCTGTGTCACAGGGGGCTCTCCACTCACAGTGCAGCTGCCCAGCAGCAGCCTCACAAGCTGTGTAACTCAGTTTGGGAACCAAAACCTTCCCCAGCATCAGAAAACACTGAACTAACAGCCCTTACCGACAGTACAGCCCATCACAGAGCTCCTCGGGGGCTGGCACCTCAGGGGGCTGGGCAGATCTCACCCCCAAAGCAGGAAAAGGATCACTCCAAACCAGGAGTGACAGACCACAGCATCAGGGAAATGATGCACAGAGAGCACAACCCCACCCTTCACACAACTTCTTCATTTCTGCAACAAAACCTGTCCCCAGCTCCTGCCACCTCCCCTCTCCCCACCAAGGCTCAGCACCAACTCGTACCAGGGGCTTGCCATCAGTAAAGCTGACAATTAAATCTGCTTCACCCACCACCCTCAACGGCCACAGAGCAAAGCAGCTTCCCAAAAACCTCCAGATCCAGGCTCAAGGGGAAAACAAGTCACCAGCTATCTCTGAACACACCAGTGCACCTCCAGAAACCTGCAGGATGGGCTGGGAGTGCAGAGAGCAGCCCCTGCACAGCCCAGGGGCCAGGCAGATGATTAGCACAGGGTGTCTGCAATCAGCACAGGGCTCTCTGCAACTTGACACAGCTCAGCTGAACATCAGACAGCTCCAAGATGCTCGAGGCTGGCTTTGACACTGTTGCTTCACACAAAGAGCTTTAATTCTGAACGTAAGCATAAAAAGAATGGGTCTGAGTTTGTCCAAAATAAGTAATCAAGAGGGAGAGTTATTGGGTAATTTGCATCATTGTCTCTGTCTGCTGCTGCATCTCTGCTGACAGCTCGTTTGTGAGCACTGAAATCTGGCCTGGGAGCTTGGCAAGGGAAGAAGAAAGAGATGTGGAAGCACGGGGGGTCAGTGTCCTGTTTGCAGCCCAGCAAGCCGGGTGCAGCACCAGGAATTCACTGCTCTCCAAAAGCGAGAGCCTTTTCCAGGTCACCTCTCCAATTCTATCAATGTCAAAGGATTTCTAGAGCTGAGGGCGAGTGAGCACGCCGGGGAAGGAGCACGGAGTGCCCGGCAGCTCAGCCCTGCGGCAGGAGGCAGCTCTGCTGCAGGATGCTCCGCGGGGATGCTGCGCTGGCAGGGGCTCCCCTGGTCACACCTCATTCCCCCAGCAGGGGCTCTCCCCTTGCCAAAGGCAGGGCAGGACAAACACGCTTTCTCCCGCTGATTCCCACATTTAGAACACTTAAACAAACCATAAAACTTCCTCTTCCCTCCAAACGGAACTCAGCAATAAAATAATAATAATAATAAAAAACAACCAAAAGCATAACTCACTGTTTGCCCCGAGGTCCTTCTGTCCCAGCAGCAGCAGAGCTTCACTGACCCTCGCGGGCTCTCCCGTGCCACAGGTGCCTCCCATCACACCCATTACAGCTCCCACCAATCCCTCCCCACCTGTCCGGGCTCCTGTTACCGCCTGTTCCAGGTGATTTCACTCATTACCAGCAGACAGCTCCAGCTCTGGGCAAGGGGAGCGTGTTCATCCAGCACTGCCTGTGAGCACACAGGGCCACTTCAGCCTGTTCACATTTTTATCCTCCACAACTGGAAGTCACTGAGCTGTTCAGATGAAAGGCTCTCCTCTAAGTGCAAATTATTATTAATGAATTTCTCTCCTGGCTCCTTGACAGGAAAATGTACCTTGCAGTGTGTTATCTTTGCAGCCATGCCCCCCTGGCAGCGGCAGATTCCCTCTCCTGGCAAGGGGGGTGTGGTGACGGGAGGGAAGCTCCAGCAGCTCTCAGTGCCCCATCCCAGTGCTTCTGTAACTGCGAAGCCTCAGAAATGTAAATCCTGGCGTTTGACCCGATGTGAATTTCTCAAATAAGTGATATTTCACAGCCCAGTGCTTTCCTCCCTGCTGAGATGATCGTTTACGGTGCCTCGCTCTGAACGGGGCTGCGACAGAATTTTTGGTCAGTGCAAGACAAATTGAAAAATTTCCATACTGGCCCCTGCAGCCCCATGTTCTGCAGTTTCAGAAAAATTAAATGCAAAGGCAGGGCTCAGCTTTTTCCCTTTTTTTTTACCTCCCTTTCTTGTCTTTTCAAATCTAGCCCATCCTCCTTTGGTCACCTTGCCCCTGTCCAACCACCAGCACTGGGTTCCTGGAGGTGCCACCCTCCTTCAAAATGCTCTTGGAAGTGGCACTTTCTGTGCCACCACAGCCTGGTACTTTTTCTCCAGTTCTGTGCTTCTCGCTCCTCTGCTGCAGCCTGTTGCAGCTCCGTGCTGTGGATGCCTTTTTCACCCCAGGGCCACCTGTGTTTTCCCGGGAAGAGCCACGCAGTTAATTAACGATGCCAGGGCTGCAGGGAGCTGCCCACGCCAGGAGCAGAGCCCCGGAGCTGCTGGTGCTGGGGGAGGCATGGGATGCACAAGGCGGATTGTGCCCCTGCCCTGTGCCTGCTGCTGCTGCCATCCATCATCATCACCACGGGCCCGGGAAGGGGAACTGCTTCACCCAGCAAGGGCTGGAGCAGGGAAAAACCTTCATACATCTCTATTCTCTCTCCAGAAAGCAGCTTAAATCGTGTTCCAGGGCAGTGGATGCACTGATGCTGCAGCACAGCAATGAGAGAGGAGCCCCCTTCCCCGGAGGAAAGGGAGGTGAATTTGTCAAGCCGTGTAAAGCATTTTAATTACAATTCGTATAACATGTATAAATAAATATTACATTCTTTCAGTCTACAATGCATACTAGGCATATCTTGTTAAAACGTCCATCTATGTTACTGGGTGGCAGGATTGACTTTGTCCGAGTGAAAAAAAAAACCCAGCTACGGAGTTTAGTAATTAAAAAGCCCCAAACAACAAAATACATGGCAAAGACAGGATGATGCAAATGCTTCTGGCTAACAGGATATAACACTGCTCTCCAAAGGCTGCATGTGCCACCTTCTTCTAGTTATGAGAGGTTTGGGAGAACAGTGGTTTCCTCATGGAATAGATTTTGATCTGTGTCCTCTCCATGAACGTGAACTGGCACTGAGCCAACACAGTTCTGCCAGTTCACACCATGAATTAAATCTCTTATTTTGTATTTGCTTCTGATTTATTACTGGGTTGGTATTCGTTTGTTCAAAACATCAGCTTTACAGTCTAGTCTAAACTTCTCAATCTGAGCTGGTCCAATGGCAAAAAAAAAAAAAAAACAACAAAAAAAACCAAAAATAACTCCAGATATTTCTTGATCTTGCTCCAGCAATATTTCCCTCCCTCCCACCAGTGTGTCCAGAGGCCAGCTCTCCCAGTACAAGGAAATAAAAGTTTGGGGGCAATCAGTGTCTCTTTCTGTCCATTCCTCTTCTTGTTTTCAGAGCTTGATGAGAGCTGGTGACATTGGAATAAACAGAAAACTGCAGCACAAAAGAATGGATTCATTAACTTGGCAAAGAAACCCCAAACAAGGCGAACTGCAGGCTGTACATCACTGGCCTGTGATGGTCTCAGTTCCAGGTACATTTAAGATGCACCAGTGGGGCACTCCCATCGCTTGGTACTTCTAAAAGCTAACAAAAACCAGCACCTTCTTCCCTTGGTGAAACGCAGGAACTTTGGTTGTGGAAACTTAAAACGAGCGACTAAACAAACAATCCAAACCTGAAAGGAAAATGGAAATTCTTCCAAACAGAACCTACTTCTAGCTAGGGTGAAACGGAGGCTCAGGCTTTCAGAAGAGACACCACATGGAAATTATCAGTCAATACTTATCCCCTGAATTCTTTAAATGACAGGAGACTGTTTACAGCTAACTTAGAAACAGAATGTTCTTGGCCCACTGTGAACTTAGTGCATTTTAAATTTTCCTGTTTTCAAGATATTGAAAAGAAAAATACAAGAGGGAAAATGATTCTGTTTCAATTTACAAGATAAATGGAAAAGCAAGAATGAAAATACCAGGTAATTTCTTCCTCCTTCAGATGTAATTCCAAAGACACATCTTCACTTCAAATGAAGGAATAAAAAGAAATGGCTTAAATACCAATATAAAACGTCTCCTTGTGGGTCATATGTCCATAACTGTGATGTTTTATTGGAACCAGAACAAGTTATTGTTTGCCTCTTGCTCATTCTTTTCATGCTCTTAGATTCTCTCATTTCTTTTTACAGATATTTTTGGTACTGTGAAATATTACCATCATCATTATTTTTCTATGACCCATAAAATGAATTTTCACAACCTCATCTTGCCCAGTTCATCATATTGGTCATACCATTTCCTTGTTCCTTTCTGCTATTTATATTCCACTTCCTAAATCCACGAGTAGCAGAATAACCACTGGAAAAAAAAAAAGAAAAAACAAAACTCCAAAAACCAAAAAAAAAAACCACCCAACAAAACAAAGTGAAAACCAAGAACAAACCACGGACAGTTTGGCAAATTTCTTTCCCTGATTATAAAAACTGCCTCACCGTTTCTGCTGGCGATTCCTTCCCCTCGCCCTCGTCCATCCCAATATATACTGTAGAACTGAAGGCATCAAGGTGTGGTTAAACCCCCCCCAAAAAAAACCAAACAACCCAGCGAGGAGCTACACTTTGTCTTTGAACTTCCCCATGTAGTTTCGTATCTCTTTGGAGTCCCCCAGGTCCATGTCCTGGCACACCCACTTAATGTCATCGTCATTGCTGCCCAGGATGGAGTTGACGGTGGGGCAGCCGTCGTCGGGCGGGATGGTGGTGAACGTGGTGAACTTCACCCTCTTCCTCTTGGAGGTGGGCGAGTGCAAGGGCTCTGCTCTCTGCTCCTTGCCCGGCCTCCCCCCCGGGTCCCCAGCCCTGTGCACCTGGCTCTGAATGTTCTTCTGGGCGCTGCCATTGAGCAGCTGGTTGCTCTCCTCGCTCCCCGAGCCCCGGTCGATGATGGTCGTGTGCTCGTCCTGCTGAGGCGACGCCTCTGCCGCGTTCTCCAGCAGTTCCGCCTCGTTCCCCAGCCACACCCAGTCGTGGGAGTGGGTCATGGTGGTCTGTCCTTCCACCAGCACCTGCTTGTGGCGGTACTTGAGTGCAAATGTTGCACAGTTGATGAGGAACACCAGGATGGCCAGGCAGAAGACGCCCAGCAGAGCGTACATCCCGATCTCCAGGTCGCTGAGGCCCCGTGGTGTCTGCACCAGGTCGCCGTCCTCCACGCCAGCCCCGCCCTTGGGCAGCTCCACCTGAGCGGGGAAGTTGGTGAAGTCGATGGGGATGTTCTGCAGCTGGCCGTCGTCCGAGAGCTTGCCGCCGTCCGGCCGGTTGTTTTTGACGACCTTGTTTTTGAGGATGGATTTTGCCGTGGTGCTGACCTTCCTGAGGAGGGGCCCTTCCTCCCTGTCGGCCGAGGAGCCGCCGTAGTAGCGCCCGTCCTGGCCCCCGAAGCGCTCCTGCTCCGAGCCCTTGTGGCGCCGGTCGCTGGCGTGGTTCTCGATCTCGTCCGCGTCGTAATCGCCGCCCGCCTCCGCGTCCGCGTCGTTCTGCCCGAACTTGACCTTGATGTTGCCACTGCCCACGGCCAGCACGCTCTTCCTCTTGGACTTCTGGCAGGCTTCAGAGATCATCACGTCCACCTTGACCAGCGCTCCCTGGCCCTCGCCCTCGGCCGCCACAACGGGCCACTTCAGGGCAGGGCTCTGGCGGACGGACACGACGGCTTCGTCCAGCGACACGGCCGAGAGGGAGAAGTCTTTGGGGTCATAGATGTCCAGAGGAGTAACAGAGCTGTCACTGAACTGGACCCAGGTGCTTACCACAGCTTCCTGAAAGGAGAGGGACACGGTTAACGACAGGGCCTTGAATAAATCGGCTCAACCCGCTGCAGCTCATCCATCTCCCAGCTCTGACTGGCAGCTGGAAGAAATGGGAGACCGTGGCTCTGCACTGCTTAAAGCAAACCAAGCCTCAACTGACGGGGCACAAAACTGGTCACTTTTGTCACTGCTATCCTCCCTGTGAGTGTTCTGCAAAAGGACACGTAAAATAATTGATCTGAGATGTCCTTATCACCAAAGCACCCATTAGCAGGCCAGAATTTTACAAGCTTTGTAGGGACAGTCATTCCTGTGGCACAAAAGCCAAAAAAGGCAAATCAGAAAAATTACTAGAGGCACTTGACAGAACACTTATTTTCCTCGTGTTCCACATGCACAGGTGTCACGGGGCGCTGTCAAATTAAGGCATGAATATCTTAGCAGCAGTAAGGAGCTACCACAGTCTCTTGGAAACGGCTGGAGCAGAAGATTTCTCTGAAAGGAAAAGACTCACAGAACAATTGTCATTTTGCTGGAAAAAGGTCTGAGTAAAACACACATTGTCCTTGAGATAATTAAAAAGTCCACTACATTTCTGTGTCAAGAAGAGGAGGATGGGGATTCTGGCATGGTCTCTACAATAAAAATACAAATGGCCTGGATTTAATTGGTCTGTCTTTGTTCTCTGCAGGTAGCACTGTTAGCAGTCATCATCAGATGCAAACACAGAGCCAGAGGTCAGCTCTTTGCCATGTGAAATCCCTTCCAGATGACACAGATATTTACCTCTCCACATCTCAATAGCTTTCTTTGCAGGACATTTCTTTAATTTTTCATTTGTTCCATGCCTTGCCTGTTCAGGCAGCAGACGGCCAGGCAGATTCCCAGGGTGCAACTTCCCACAAAAGTGAAGTTCTTTGCTTCCCACACTTGAACCACAAATGGCTCTAATAACTTTACACTTGGGTACATCAGAACAACCGGGCTGAAAAATCAGCACTGGGGAAAAACATTGCCACCCTGTTAATGTCCAGTCATAATACAAATTTACAACTTAATATGGTTTTCAATTGGCTGCAATTTGTTATGCTATGGTTATAAATAAAGAGAATTGCTACCCTTCTAGTTGAATTTAAAGCTTTTTCAATGAAAACAGCAAGGGGCATTTAGCTGTGCAGAAGGTTGGGCCATACTGAATATTTGATTTCCAAAGCACTATCAGCAAGTACTTGAGGGACTGAAAGAAGAAAAATAAGTTGTGGCACAACAGGGAAGAAGGCAAAGTTCTTGGTGATTCAAATTTACTTCAAAGAGCTGAAATGGAGCCAGGGTAACTCAGAAGCTGGGAGGAGTGAACTGCATAAGGAAATTAAAACATCTGACCTTTCATTAGAGGAATAGCCCTGAAATGGCTGAACAGACAGAAACACAAAGCTGCAGGGCACAGCTCAAATTTCTATCACAGAAATCTATAGCAGAGCAACCCCAGTCAAAGGAAAGCAAAGGGGTTTTTTTTAATGGATATGTGCAGAGAGGGAAAGATTCATCTCCTCAGGCAACTCAACACCCTGCTGCCTTCCTCCTCCAAAAACAAGAGGTCAGCCTCGTGTGCCACTGGGGCAGACACACTGACTTTCCACCAGCCTCTGCAGGGGAAAGCACCAGCACCCATTCCAGCTCATCCCCACTGCCTGCCCGTGGTGCTCTCTTTTGGAGAGCAGCGTGAGAAGATAAGGGCAGAGTTCTGTACAGGTAGGGCTGGAAATGATGAGGCTGTGCCTCCTTCCCTGCTGGGAGCACCCACAGCTCCCCTCCTCTGCAGCATCCACATCTCTCAGTCCTCTGGGCACCTGCACAAAGTTGCCAGCAACTTCAAAGCAACTCCTACTCTTTACACCATCGCTCTACTATTCTGCATTCCTGGTTTTATGAAGCAGAGACAGAGAAAAATGAGATGGCAGCCAGCTGAAATTTGCAGGCACACGTGTGATTTACTGTAGATAACAGAGGTGTGCACTGGCTTAGCCATTATTTTCTACCAGCACTGACGTTTTTTATTTCTAAGAGAACCTTTCTTCAGAGGAAGAACCCATTCTTTTCATAACACAACATTGTCTTGCTCATACCATGGACAACATTAATTACAAGGGAAAGAAACCAAGTAAGAGCAACAGGGAGAGAATTTTAAATCCTGCCAAAACATATTTTATCAGACCAAATATTCCATTTGAGATCATCTCCTCTCATTCACATCGTTAAAGGAAAGCCAAAGGCAGGGGAAGGAAGTGAATTTCCCAAATGATTATAAATTCTGAAAAGCTAAAAAGCAAAAAAGAGAGGAAAAGGAAATGATTTAGTGCCACGTCCTTCAAGGAGCTGTTTCTGCAAATCCCGTGTACCACATCAATAAATCCCCTCCACATCTCTGCCA
This sequence comes from Rhipidura dahli, assembly GCA_013399225.1. NCBI lineage: Eukaryota > Metazoa > Chordata > Aves > Passeriformes > Rhipiduridae > Rhipidura > Rhipidura dahli. The sequence goes on along the minus strand of VXAC01005548.1, from coordinate 661,927 downwards.
GGGTCCTCCAGTTACTCTCAGGAGATGAAGATGGATTGGAGCCTTCTCACCTGCAAAGCTGCTGCCCCTCGTCTCATGCCCTCAACGCTGAGGTGACAAATGCTCGTGCTCTTTAATTACCAAGCACAAACCAAGAGTTTGAGGGATAATCTGGCTTTCCAGTCTTTCTTTCCCCCACTCTTCCTGTCTCTTCTCTCCACACACACACACAGAGGTGCTCAGCTGCACTGCCAGGACAAGTGGCCCACAGGGACACAGCGGCACCAGCGTTGCTCCCCTGGAGCAGGAGGATCTGCCACGCTGCCCAGGATGTGAAGAGAGTCACAGAATGTTCACTGGGTCATGTTCACAACAGCAAAATCCAGTGCAGAGATGCAGAAACTGCTTCCACAACAACTGCTGATTATCATCAGGTTTTCCTCAAGCACACAGAAAACGTTATCAAGATGTATTTTGTCTAAATTTTCCCTTGTGTCTTTGCCTTGTTCCCCCACTACAGGTGCAATTTCAGCTCCTGATCTGTGGTAATTCCACCACCTTTTCTGGCCTTCAATTACACTGTGGTTTGTCAGTCCAAAGATACCATTTGATAAATCTTTCTGGATAAACTGCTTGCATTTTAGAGAATTCTGCTGCTTAGAAACACACATCAGGATATTTGATTTTCTTCCATGCTCAGAATAAAGAGGCCTTTTAATGGTCTTCATTCACCATAGCACAAATAGAAGTATTTGTGGATAAGCCCTCAATTGCTGGGGTCAGCTGCAAGAGTCCTGGAGTGAGGCAGGACATCAGAGCAAAGAAATGGTTGGCTCTGCAGAAAACAAATACATCCCACCCTCAAATAAAGGCAAAGGAACACTGTTCTCAGCAGCTTCTATTAGACCAGCTCTGATTGTTCTGTCTGGGGACTTGAACGCTGGAATGGATTTCCCCAGCAATTTTATCACATGAAATATCAAAGTATTACATGTGCATTTATTTTTAAGCCTGTGGCTTGTGTAGTAAAAATTGGGCTTGATCGTTATGATGTGGAAATGAAAGGCAGCCAAGACTCAGATCTTAATTCAAACCATGCATTCCCCCACTGTGTATTTCTTTCTCTCCTTTCTGTCCAATCTGCTAATGTGACATTCCTTTCCAGTGGCAATTTGCTTGTATTTGCAAGGGAAGAATTCAGATTCTTATCTAACAATGCATCCCTTCTCCCTTTCCCATGCTGCTTTAATTCCTTTGTCATTCTGTGAGCCATCACATCGCTCTGCCACTCCAAAGAAGAGATAAATGCAATTTAAGTGTAACTGGCACTGCCAGGAGGGGGTAAGGAATCCACACCCTAAAAACACTCCTGACACCTGTTTCTTAACCGTGAGGTGCCAGGGGATTCTCAGAACTGCTTTGCATGAAGGCCACAAGCTAAACCAGACCATCCAGAATGACCCCAGGGACATGGGAATGACCCCAGCTTGTCCTGGCCAAGGGTGCTGGGCACCCTGCCCTCCCAGCAGAGCGAGAGCAGACATCCCCAGCCCCGGGGCTGAACCTGGCACTGATGCCAGCAGGTCCCACACCTGGGAAACACAACAACTCAGATTTCAGAAAGCACCAACGCTGCTCTTTTCCCCTGAGAAAACGTCTGCAGTTCACACATTAATGCACAGAGCTGTTTATTAAACCCTTTTTTCTTCTTTTTTCACTGACCCCTTCCAGTTCATCAGACCCCATGCGATACCCCACACAGTGACAAAAAACCTGGGCATGACTCTGAGTTTCCCTGCAGAGCCAGAGGAGCTTTGAGCATCCTTGAAGCTCCCTTAGATCAGCAGACACTTAAGCACTGCAGGTTTTCTTCTGTTTACATTTTGAAGAAGCCTTTAAGGTGACAGTGTTGATTTAACACCCATCAGCAAGCCAAATGGAAGAGCTCTCCTACCTGAGCAGATGGCCACTAAAAATAGATTACTCACAGCTTCAGTTTCCAAATTTTGAGAAGATACTTCATCTTTGGTATTTAGAAGTTGGTCAACCTGGGCCTATTTTTAGGCACCTAAATCATTGATCCACTTTTCAGTGCCAATGAGCTCCCTATTGATTAAAAAATAATGTATGGGCTCAGCATCCCTCAAGGTCACCCTGTCACAGCAGGTAATTAGTTGCCCAGCTATAGATAAAGGTATCTAACTTAAGGCATCCAAAAAAAAAAAAAAAAGGCTGGAGTTTGGCTGCTGGAGGTGCTAAAGGGGAGCCAGGAGAACAGCTGACCAAGAACACGACTCCTTTTTTCTGTGTGACCATGCTGGCACACACCCAGTCATTCCTGAGGGAAACAAAACCTTCAGCTGCCTTAATTTTGCTTTTCACTTGCATCAGTAAGGTTTGCATGAGTTATTTGGGCCTTTTGATAAAGTAGCTTGAGAGGAAAAGACACTTCAATAATGAAGTCCTCACAGTGTTCAAGTGCTTAGTCCTGGGCTGTCTCCTTGGAAAAAACCCTCTTTCAAAAGGGCTTGATTTTCAGAAAACACTCAGCACTTGCCTTCAAAATTCCAGCTCAGTCAGGATCTCAGCTGATGCACTCCAAATCATGAGTCACTTCTTGCAAAATTTAGCCACAAACATTCCCACATTTGCATTATTTTTCTAAGGGAAAGTGACTTAAGTGTTCTATCCTTCATTCAAACTGCACAGGAAAGGAAGAGATGTCTGTGACTCTACAGGTCACTCCTACACTATTTCCTCCCATTTATTTCCCTGTGTGAATCTATTCCTGTCTTGGTTTTGGAGATGGAGATGCCAAGTGCCTGTGAAGTCCTTTCAGCAGTCTACAGGCTGAGGGAGATTTAGGCTGGAGAACAAACGAGGTCCTTACAACAGGGAAGAAAGTGGAACCAGCTCAGGCCTCTGGGCAGGGACAGCGTCCCAGAAAGCAGGGGCTGTGCTCAGAGTGACCAGGCAGGCTCTGGACCCAGCCCCTCACACTGCCCAGCTGCCCCAGGGCAGAAACCACTGCTCACAACCAGGGCCTGACACCCCCTGCTCAGTTCTGCTTCAGCAAAGTGCCACTCCCAGGAACCTGAAATCATCCCACAGCTGAAACCAAATATTTCACTAAAATAATGTCAGAACACGGATGCTGGGAAAAATAATTTCAACCCACACCACGTTTACACATTTTTACTCCTCTGCATTCCTCTCTAGCTTGCCAGCTGCAGTGCCACATGATGACATGTCACATCACACTGCCACACCACGAGCAACAGGAGCTGCCACCCCGGGCACTGCTGGAATGCCCTGGCAGAATATGCCACAAACCAATGCTGATAAAAATCTCTGCATACTCAGGACAGGTCAGCTACAAATCTGAGGAGCTGACAGTGGGCCTGGGCAGCCTTTCCAGAGTCACAAGCTCTTTTATCTGCAGCCAAAGCCACGATTCTTCCAATGCTGCTGCAGGACAGGATTGGGTTAGAAATGCTTCAGGTTTTTTTTCACAGTCTTTGTCTGGAGACAGCATGCCAGATGTGGTTTCTAAGCCCTGAAGAAGGGTATAAATGGGTTAATTACACAAGATTCTTATGTTTACAGGATGCAACAAATGGAACAGATGGGCACCGTGTCCTTCTAGTTCGGACATTTTCCTGTCACTAAGTTATAAAACAAACGGAATTATTTTTATGTTCCAGAAAATTAGGTAGCAATAATCATGAAAATGGGCCATAAAACTTGACTTGAGATCTCTCCCTATCTAGGTGTGATGAAAAACAGTTTCTGCAGGAGGAGTAGCCGTGGACAGACTTAATTCCATTGTCCCAGTCCCAATCTTCAACCTACTGACTGGGTGAGCGTGTTCCAGTGCTCACCCTTGGCTTCATTCTGGGCCAGAATGGCTGCTGGACTTCATCTGGTGGTGCTCTCCAACCTTCTTTTCCACAGAGGTTGTGACCTGAGACAAGCTGTTTCAAAGACACCCTTCAGAGAGATGGGAATTTGCTGGCCTAAATCAAGATCAGCACGTGAACTGGATGATGAAACCCCCAAGATCCACATGAAAAATAAAAGGAGAGATGAGCCTGGCAGTGTGTCATGGCTCCAGGAGGGAAAAGAAATGCATCTGGCCATCTTCTGCCTCTGTTTTACAGCTCTTCAAGGTATGAAATTGTGACACACAGAGCTCTGTGCTCTCCAGCATGAAAAGAAGGGCGTGCTCATACAGCAGACCAGGATCACTGCCCAAAGACTGCCTGTGCAGTGAAAGCAACACGGTTCATTAGCTACAGAAAGGGTATTAACAATGTAAATAGCATAAACTTCAGTCTAATGAGAACTTTTACTGCAGATCAAGTCCATACTTGAAGGGAAGAAATGACCAGGCAACTCCAGAGTACCTGCAAGGAAAGTAATGAATGTGGACATGGACTACACCTGAAATCTAAATTCTGAGCTTGTTGTGAATTACCACTGGTAAAATCCTGCCCCATCCCAGAAGGAAACCCAGTAAATTCAGAGGGCACAGTACCTGCTTAGGAGTATGAAGCAGCTCTTGGGCAACGGCTGTGGCCACAATGGCCCTGCTGGTGGCTGCACTCGGCTGCAGGAAGAGCGAGAGCCCAGACACCAGCTGCACTCCCAGGTCTGTTATGGTCACTTTGTCATCCAGCACAGTCACTGTCTTCTCTGCCAGGATGGAGTCAGACAGAGGAGACAAAACCTTTGGAGAAACACAACGCAATCAACTTAGGGAAAAGGCTGATCAATTATTATAACCTTTCTTAAGGTCATCATCTCTTCTTGTCTCCAAAGCTTTACACACAGAAATGCAGAGCACACAGAAAAGGGAGTCTGATTTTATTAGCAGGGTCACAAAACCTGAGTGGAGGGGTTATGGCTGAGAACCATCCAAGACTGGGAGTTGTCCTATCCCAGCTGTGTTATTTGCATCGTTTTGCCACAAGAGTGGATTTAAAATTTTCTTCCCCTGTTACTCTGTGATCCCATATGGATGAGCTCATTAAACTTCCCAGCTACTTCAAAGGGAGATTAGCAGCCTAGGATTTGTCCTTCACTTCCTGGCTTGGAAATTCTTGTTCCTCTGGAGTTTTTTCTGTTTCTGATGGAACAGTAGACAGTAGAATATCCCTCCCTTTACTGAAGCTAAGGGCCATGCACACGCTGTCCCCTCCACCTTCCCCACAGCCACAGCCCAGATCAGCCCTGTTGGCTTTAGTAAGGATTCCCACCTCTAACCCCACACCAAGGCTCTCTGTGGGAATGGCAGCACGTGGCAGTCACAGAACCCCCCCAGAATCCCTGCCCAGAGCAGGCACCTGCATCGTGGTCATTCCCACTTCCCGTCCGACCAGGATCCTGCCTTCCTGCAGCCTGGCAACGTGAGGGTCCTCCAGCTTCATGAAGTCCCTGACCAGGTCGGTGATGTCCAGCTGCCAGTCGGGGCCCAGCAGGTGGCTCAGCTGTCCCCAGGGGCCCGAGTCCTCGGCCACAAACTGCGTCAGCACCCTGACCATGGCGTGCTGGTACTGCAGGGTGCAGCCCCTGCCCCGCCGCTCGTCCTCCTCCTCGTCATCGCTGTCCCTGGTGGGCCTTTTGGCAGGAGGGAACGGAGCACAAAGAAATGCTTTCAGTCAAAATTAACACTGCAGTGCTGATGGAGAGTGTCCCCTTAAGCAGAGCCCTCCCTTCTGGTTTTCTGGAGCATGGATGGCCCTTGGCTGCCTCACATGATGGAGGACCACACAGCTGGACTGTGCCTCTTCTCCATCTGTGCTGCCATCTCCAAACAACAACCCTGCCACTGGACCTTACCAGAGTTCCACGCTGTGCTCTGCTGCCCATGACAGACACGTGCACAGAAGCAAAGGTCCTACAGCTTTTAAAAGCTTTATTGTATCTGCAGATGCCCAGTGCAAAGCTGGGGATCCCAGCAGTGCTGCTCCTCAGGGGAAGACGCTGCATTTTGGGAGCATTCATTCTACAGATCACCCAAGAAATGTGGCAACTCAAACCCACCTTTTGTTGGAAACAACAGGGACTCGCCAGCCTTTGATCTGGCTCAGTTCAGTGTCGGAGATGTCGATCTGGAGGGGCAGGCGTGGCACCCACACCGTGATCTGCAGGGGGGCACTCAGGTACTGGTAGGTGAAGTTCACCACAGCGTTCACCTTGCCTTTCATCTCCTTGCCGTTGACAAAAACATAGTCACACCTGTCAGAAACCTGAGAGGGGAAGGGGAGAAGGTGATCACTGTGACAAAACAAGCTCCCAGTGTAACCCTGGCGGCTGAACCCCAAAACAATCAGAAAAGGGTCCCTTCTCTTTCTGCATGTTAATGATGGCCTCGTTCAGTGGCAGCAGCTGAACACAAAATCCTTCCCTGGCTCAGGAGGCACAGTTATGCTGGAGATGCCCAAAGACTGGGCGCTGTTTATGAAGCCTGTGGTTGATTCTCCGCCTGCGACGCGGCGAGCCACAAGCCCATGGCACTGCTGGGGAACTGGAAATGAGCACAGCTCCTCCCCAGCTTGGTCAACACCAACACAGCGAACCCAAACTGCTCTCCACAGGGGCAAGCAGCCAGTCAAAGCTCTGCCCTGAAGATGACCTTCATCAGGGGGTGATGCTGCTTTCAGCACTGGCCCTGCAGTAGATTTCGCCCACTGAAGAGTAACAGAAGTCTACTCATTTCCCCTGCAATAAACATTATCTGTTTATAAATGTTTACATTTTGATTAAAGCTGTAAAGTATTTCTAAACACTACAGTAGATTTATCATTAATATGTAAATGCTGTCCTGAAATATAAGCAAGCATTATCATAGTCGTGTAAGAGTTATATCAGTAATCACTTCTTTAATCAGTGTTGTAATTTACAGACCATTGAGTTTTCTCATTTATTATGTTACTGAGCACTAGTGATAAAATCACTCCTGGATATATAAATCATTAAGAGAGATGCAGATAGTATGAAGTGACTCCATGTGATAAAGTCATTGTCATTTCTATTCCTAAAGGTGTCATAAATGTCTGGGGAAATCCTGTGGCACATTAATCATACATTAAGTGGTGAGCAATGGGAGCTGTTACATTACTAAATGAGCTGGTATGTCTGCAGGAATTAACAGCAAACCCAGCAGATCCCAACTCCTGCTCTTGCTCCCATCCTGTCAGAATTCTATTTCATCACCCCTAACGAGCATGGGTAACGGTGGAAATGCATCTCCCCACCTGAACAGGTATTTATATTATCATCTGCTCCCTTTTATCCATTCCCAACGCCATTTTATGCAAATGAAGACTATCAGCTGGCAGTGCTGATGTTCCCCAGACTGATCCAACAGATGGATGCCCTCTGTGACCACAGATGCAGGAGCTGAACTGCTCCCAGTTGGACACACATCCCCTTTGGATCCTCTCTCGGGTTCAGGCACTGCTCATATTCTGGTAAAATATCTGATGATGAGACTGCAAAAAGAAACTTCAGAGAATGTAATACAAACATGTCTCTGCCTCATTCCCTCAGAGGGCTCTGCTCTGACAGCTCTGGTGACTGGAGCACTACCATGTGCTGCAATACCTGACCCATCCCTCTCTTCAGGCTTCTCCCTCACACCATCTGAGGCTGGCTTAAAAGCCTGAAGGGGGCAGAAACGTCTTCATTTTAGCACCACGAATGGCATGGCCTAATTTCCCATCTATTAACTTGAATGGCAATACAGAAACAGGTTCATTCACACCAGGCTGTTTTGGAATGACTGATCTGATCTGGAAGCACCATGCAGCAGAGGTCATGAGGACCCCAATAATATGTGTATTATCCTATAAAACACCAGGCGGTTATGCAGAACACACCCCTAGATGGGCTGCTTGCTCTTTCTGTGGTGTCTCTGCACCAGCTTCACCCTGGGGGAGGAACCATCCTGAAAAGGTTTCTCCTTAAACAGCTCCAAGTGCAGGCAAGCAAGGGCTGCATGGCCCAGCCCTGAGCTCCTGACCAGGGAGGTGTTTGTGGGACATCCCAGGGACCCTCAGCCCCAGCATCTGAGCTGCTGATGTCCATCCTGTGTCTGAAATACTCGACAAAGCAGCTTCAGATAAAGCTCTTGGCTCTTCAGCCTCATCTTGCTTTGAGCAGAAGTGCTTGGGAGGCTTGTCAGCAAAATCTAATTGAACTCTGCTTGGAGCAGCAGCCACTGCTGTCCTGAAGCTGGCTCCATCCCACCCATTTCTGTGGAGTTCAACCCAAAGACAAAGGGAATTTTCTGGTTTAGTTGTGCAAGTTGCTTATTTATGCACCATGCAAACCACTTGCACGTGCTGATAAAAGAATTCTGACGACACACTCAGCTTCAGACTGGTCAGCTCTGCTCTAGATGTATGATTTAACATTGTCTAAAGCTCCATGTTGTCAGTAACTGAACAAATCTAACTGCTGGGGAAAGAAGAATAACAATAGTAGCAAAACTGCAATTCCAAAATGGTTCTGGGCTGAGATCCAATCTCCATCTGTATTTGGAAAGCTGCTGTAAGCCTTCGTGGGTATGCCACAAACAAATGGCTGAACAAGCCCATCCAGCATCCTAAGGAGGTGGCTGAGCAGCCACCACAAAGCCTTTCCAACTGCTCCAGGTTGGTATTTATTGCTGGACATGCATCAGCAGCAGTGGCAGCTCTTTAGGAGCTGCACTGTGAAAAGCATTATTCTCTTCCCCGAGAACAGGCACTGCTGGTGTCCCTGCAGGTGCTTTCCCTCTGCTCCCGTGCTCCTGATAAAGAGGCAGCACAAACACAGCAAAGGAGCAGCACAGCTCGTGCTGGGCTGTGTTCCTGCCATTCTGTGTGCATTTTAACTCTTTTCATGCACCCCTTCTGGAAGCATCCTCGATGACTTCTGACAGAGAAAGGCAGCACTTCCCAGCCAGTGCTACCTGGGGGAAAGCAGCCCTGCATCTCATCACAAGGTGGGTTGGTGATCCTCACTCTCATGGAATGCTCAGGTAAAGCCATTCCACATCTACAGCTTCCGTAAGCAGCACACCTCAGCTAAGCTGAGCCACAGCAGGAGAAAAATGAGAGCAAGTGGGGCTTTCCTTTCCTTGCCCTTTCCTCACACAGAGTCACTTCCACAAAAACCACACGAGGTTTCTCAGCCTCAGAGAACAAATCCAGATCTGCCACAATTTACAGCACCAGCGAGCCCCAGGCAGGGTGTGATTTGCTGAGCAGACACCTCTCACAAAAAAAAGGGTACAGGTTGTGTGGTGGAGACCCCCAGCCCAGACTAACTCAAGTGGAAATGACTCCCCAGACAGCTTTGTCCTGGAGTTACTCAGTGCAGGCTTGGCAAAGCTGCTTTGACCTGTCCTGCTGGGTAAAACAGGCTGGAAACACGGGGCTGGGCAGGGATGACCAAAGGCAATGTCACATGGAATCATGGAGCAAGGAGAGAAAGCAGATTAAAGAAAGTGGGTCACATTAGAACTCAAAATCTTTTTGGTTTTGTTTTTGGTTTTTTTTTTTTTTTTTTTTTAATTAAAAAGGTGCATTTGTTTAAGGGGTTTTGATACAGAAAAGTACTTTTCTGTTTTCCTCCAGGCTTCTGCCAACACTTCTGGCAGGTCAGGGTGCAGTGCATGGACAATCTCCCAGCTGTGGGTCCTGCCCACTCCAGGTCAAGAAGTTTCTAACAGAAGCTGGAGACTCTGTGAGCAGTGATGTGTCTCTCATCTCCTGTAGTATTTATGCTTTTACTATGAAAACATCTTCCCTCTCAAAGTGCTTTTCATCTCTGGCATCAGAAGAAGTGAGCAATGATGAAGGGAAAGCCTGCTTAGCCACCACCTTTAAGTGATTGGGTTTTTTCTTTTCTGCTTAGCAGATCAGCACCAAGTTTTGCATTTTAAAGAGCTCTCTGATGCTATTTCAGCAGTTTCTTTCATTATTAAGCTGCATTCAGCTACTTTCCCCTTTTTTCTATTTTCCCAACTTCTTTCTCCAGATTAAAATAAAGAAGCAGACAGCAAAAGACAGGGCTAAGCACAATTCCCTAGAGGCTTCTTCTTTGTCTTTTTCCTGGCATTATATTTTTGTGCCCCCTCGTAACAAAGGCCATTGCCTTTCCAGATGACTTGGACAGATTCTCTCAGCAACAAATCACATTTTATTCAGCTGACAGAGAAAACTGCTGCCTGGAAATCAAGGGAGAGTCACCCCTGAGGTGCTACCTGTGGCACTGGGATGTGGGGAGTGAACCTCCCTCTCCACCTGGCCACCAACAGATGGGCTGCAGGGAATCTTGAGGGTAATCCTGGTACTGGTGCCAGTCAAATGCAGGATCTCTGGGTCTTCCTTCCCTTCCTCCTTTCAGGTTTTGATCCCACCATGGCCCCTGTACTGCAAAAAGGGAGCATGAGCTGCCTGGGGACACCACAGGGGATGTGACAGGGACACCTCAGACCCCACAGCCAGGAAGGGGCTGTTGGCACCTCGGCAGAATATTGGCTTTGCTGGGTTCAATTCCACCACAGATTCCTGGGAAATCTTCCTTCAGTTACTGTTAGAGCCAGGTGGTTTTCAAAAGACAAATTTCACATCAAATACAAGCTGAGGCTGCCTTTCAAAAGATGGTGAGCTCAGAGCATTGTCTGTTCTGGTTCATGTCTGTTGTACACAGGAGGGGAAAGAATGACAAATATAAGACTTAAAAATAAATGAATGGGTGCCTCTGTGAGTCTACTGCAGCCCAAGCTTGCTCATTCTCCCCGTGGTTTGCACCCCTGGAGATACCAGCCCAGGCTCTGAAGGACGTCCAGAAGGACAAAAAGGGAAGTTTTTAATGCAGCAATCCTGTCGGGTTTATGGGGACTGAAAAGCCATGAGGCATCAGTCCATTTTCCAGGTAGCAGTCTGTGTGGTTTTAGGATGGAGCAGAAATGAGGAGACAAGGTAAGAGAGGATGTCCTGCTTGCATTCAGCAGGTTCAGAATCTTGTGGTTTTGTGTGTAAACCCATTCACTCACTTCTGCTGTACTAATGTAAATGTTGCTAAAATATTGCTAAAATATTCAAAGGTTACATAAATGTTTAAATATTTACAACAGCACTTCTATGAGCAGAGAGCTTTTTCCAGTGTCTCTTAAAGGAATCTCCATTTCAGTGGAAAAAAAAATACAGGATGATCAGTAAAGAACAGTGGTGTTCAGCACTTTTCATACTTGAGGCTCCTTGTGTTCAGCTCGGTGTCATCACCCTGACACACCAGGAAAGCACTTGGAGCTCAGGCAGGTCAAGCTTTGGGAGCAGCCATTAAGGAGCACAGAGCACCAGGATGACTTACTCACCACAGACCAAAACATAATTTATGGGAAATATCAGACAGTGATAATCATTCCACAAGCTTTTTGGATAATTCTTTAGGATTCTGTAATATTCATGTCCTTGCTTTAGGATCTCTCCTAAGATTTCTTTGTAACAACATCCTCTGTAGAAAGGGAATTATCCTCTATTAAATTCTACAGGTTTTGAAAGACACTCCACGTTTCTCTCTAGCCTTGATTCCAATTAAACACTACGGTCTTATACACAAAGGAAATCCTCTGCTACATGAACATTAGGCTTCATAAGAAGGATTTCAATGCCTGGCTGCATAATCCTGAATAATCAGTAACCTAGTGGAAAACTGAAGCTGTCTCAAGGCCCACACTACTCATTTTTCCAAATTAAACTGTTTAAGTCTGATAAAAGTTAAAGCTTCAGACCTGAGCTCTTTACAGCTCTGTGACACTGCCAGGGCAGCCTTTAGAATGGGAAGCTCCATTCCAGGAGCTGCTGATTGCTGCAGTGACCTGCCCTGCCTGAGCCACCCTGGGCTCCCCTGATGCTGCTGAAAGTCAGCGGCTCGGAAAGTGCAGCCAGGAGCTGCCTCCCAGCACAGAGCTGAACACATCCCTGCAGACTGGGAAAATGGCACAGCTGTCACCTTCATACAGGAGAGGCTTGGATTTTATCACATTTCATCCAAGAATTACCCCGAGAGTTCTTTTTACCTGCGACCCACCAAAAGAATGAATCTCCTTCTTGAAATAGCTGAGGAACAACAATTCCCACTCTGGGCCCAGGGCAGCATTAACTTTATTGACTGGGCTGGTGTGCTGCTGGTGCTTTGTGCTGGCAAAACACCAAAACAGCTGCCCCACCACGGACCCTGAGGGCTCAGTCCCCTGGCCAGTGCTCAGGTGAGGTTCCCAGCAATCCCATTAACAACACAGGGATGGAGCCCTGAGTGCTGAGAGGAGAACTCTGTGACATCAGGGCCATGGTTGGGAGGCAATTTGGGCTCTCTCTGCATTTTCAGTATCAGCAGCCAGATTAGCAGAATTGTGGAAGTGGAAACCCCCCAAAGCTAGAGAGCTTTTCTTAGGCCCAGGCTGTACATTACCTAATCTCATTACAGAGATTTCAGGGGCAGTTCTGCAGAGCAGCAGCAGTACATTTAACTCACTGAATATCATTCACTACGACAGAACTGAGAGAGTACAAGGGGCACAAAATGCCAGCTGAGACTGGAGGGCATCTCTCTGCTCCCAAATGACCAGCTTTTGAAGCTGAACTGTAGCTGTGCTGAGCCACGGGAGCTCTCTGCAGCTCACATTAGCACAGAACCCAAAATCTGTCTTGTTTTGTGCACTCTCCAGTCAAGCAATTTCTGGAAATGGGGACGAACAGAGAGCCTGGCTCCTGCTCACTGGGGATATGCCAGCCCATCTATGCAGCATGGCCCCAAATATCTTGTCTGGAGAAGCAGGGTCCCAGGGTGAAATGACTTTTAATTCCATCCACACAGCAGTTGTGCATTTGAGAACATGGCAGTGCTCATCATTTCCTAACTCAGTGTGTATCACACAACACACAGATCCACTATGTGTAAATTACAACCAGGGGCACAAAAGCAAAGCAGAGCCAAACCATCCTCTCTTCTGGCTGCATTACTCAGACAGGGCTGAAGCAAACTGCTCATCTTCCCATCACATCTGCAGCTGGCACAGGACTGGTGGTGTCTCTCCCATTTACTTTCCCAGGCTGGGAGGTGATTTTGAAGCCCTTTCTGTGGCACCTGAGGCACTGTTAGTGCTGCTCTGAGTTTTCACTGGGCTGCACTGGTTCTCCAGACCAACACCCCCAGTGCACTGAAGGCACGAGGGAACAGGGAGCCAAGTCTGTGAGGACATGGTTTAAATGTTCCTTCAGCTGCCCTTGGAATTTTTGCCTCCATGTGATGGCAAGGTATTTACAGCTTTTATTGCTGACTGTATCTGGGTCCGTGCCAGTTTTGAGCCTCGATTTCCACAGGGGCTGGCTGCTGGGGGAGTGGGGGTGACCATTACTGACCCAGCACCTCCTGTGAAAGCCCCACTGACTGCTGCCCTACCTGCTCTGCTGGCATCTGGCAGAAGTGTGGGGCAAAGCCTCATCTGTACAAAGCTCCTCTGAAGTTCTGCTGATGTGTATCGACCCCAGTAAATCACAGGACTATGGGAAGTATGGAGGAGGGCGAGGAGATGGACTTTCTATTTGTTATTCTGTTCAGAATGTAACAGAACAGATTTGCCAGAAGAAAAACCTTCAAAGTCACAGGGCTTCAGAGCAGCAAAACAATAGCATTTCCATGCTGGGGCTTTCTGCCCTGTTTTTAAAACTGTTCAGTTTCCCACCCACCACTCTGTGCTCACACAGCATCAGAAGGGGAGAGAGGAACCATCAGAGAAAGAGGCTGCTGGCTTTGGACTCACAGAGAGAGGCAGCTGATGCTCTTGAGGGCTTTCAGGCTATTCTGGGGTGTGGTCAGTGGGAACTGCATTTGCTGAAGATAAAACAGTGATTCCCAAGGGAAGCAGAGCCCCCTGCTCCCTAAGAGCCCCCGAGGGACACCCTGAGGCCAGGTCTGTGTTTCTGGTCCCTCTGACACCCCCAGCAGCTGCACGGGTGGTCTGCTGCAAGCTGAACCCACACTGCGACCTGAACACACCTCAAAGGCACTAAAAATGAACAGAACCAACCAAGGAGGTCTGCAGAGCACAGCTCAAGGCTGCTACACTGAGATTAGCCTCCAATTTTTAATTTACCAGCTATAAATACCTGCACTGCAATAGGGACACAGTGGGATGTACAAGATCCCCTCGTGCTGCTGCAACAGGGTAAAAGTTGGGTCAGGAATGATGGAATACAAATCTGAAAATGTTTCCAGCAGCTGCTGAACACACAGAGCACTGAAAATGCTTCAGCTCAGGCTGTTCTCATGGCAAACCCCAAACTTAGGTTGATAAGCATTATCAGGAGTGCTCAGACTGGAAATGTCACAAGGCACTGCAAGGCCCCTGAAACCACTGCACTTCCACTTGAATTGCCAGCAGATGGAAAGGAGCCTATGCATGCAACTGCAATTACCATTAATGGGCCCAGATATATGGATTCTATTGGTAAATCCCAGCTTAGTGAAATAAAATTTGGCTTTTGCTTCCTTTTTAGTGCCACGATAAATTTTGTGTCCACTTTTAAAAGGTTGGACCACTGTGTGAAGGTCTAGAGCACTCGAAGGCATTTAAAGTTCATGAAATCAGCTGTAAATTTGGAAGTAAAGACTGGGAACTATGAGACAATAAAAAAAGTAAAAGGAGCAGCAGTCAGCACATTCAGACAGGACACAAAGTGCACTGAGCTGCTTTGGGACCATGATTATCACTGGGAAACTGTCACCTGCTATTTGATAGATCCACATAGATCCTTATTTCAGATTTCCACTGGGTTCTGTTACTGAGAACAGTGTAACTGCAGCCCAACTGAAGTACAAATTAATGTAATTAAGCTTTGAGCTGATGGCCAACTGCTGGGCAGAAGCATCACCTTTAAGCTCTTTACATGAACTGTACAAAGGGACATTTATTCAATAATTAAATATTACAGACCAAGAGCAGACAGACACTGAGCATCTTCAGCTTCTGCCTCACTCTGTCAGGTTTGCCTGAATCCAAAGTTACCAGAAATTCTGCACAATTAAAAGCAAACAAAAATATCTGCCTGAACCTCTAGATGATAATTTGAATAAGTATTAAATAGCTCTCAATAGCTCCCATCAATATTTCAGGGTTTTTTTCTCCTAAATTTGTGGTTTAAAGTTATCTACATGGCTTTAAAAGAACTCCAGCCCTTGTACCACGGGCTTTGCCCAGAAGACACAATTCATGATGACGGGATTTTACTTTTAAGCAGAAAGGTTACTCCCAGCAAGGTCTCTACCCCAGGATTTCACAGAGGAAGATGGTGCTTCTAAAGAATTGAACATAAAAGCTTGATGGGGAATTTCAAAATAAATTAAGGATGAAAGGCCTCTGTGCTCATTTGAAGCCTTCTGAGTGCTTTTTAAAATCTGAACCAACTAAAGATGTCAATTTGCCTTGAACCCCAAACCACTTCCCCATGTAAAGAAAGATATTTCCTGGAAACAAGAACATTCTAGATGGAAAAAAAAAAAAACCAAACCAAAGTTAAAAACCTTTTTTTTCCCTTTATGATGAGATGAGCAAACCTTTTTGTTGCAAGCATTGAAGTGAGCTGTGTTTCTAACACAGCAGTCAGCACTCATGTCACAGCCACATCCCTCAGAGCCCCTGCCTGTATTCCCAAGCACACAGGAGCCACCTGAGCAACTCCAAACCAGTTCTGAAGAGAAACTGCACCTGAAAACACCCCAAGCTGGTTCCAATAAATGCTGAGTGTTAACCCCCAGTTATCTGTTCCACCCCAGAGTGCCCCAGACAGGGGAGGCTCCTGGGAGCTGCTCAGGGACATTCCAATGCTGCCAACACCATCCTGAGGAACCTTTTGTGCAGACAAATTGTTGCTGTAGAAAGCGAGAGAAGAGCCCAGCAGGGCCCCAATACACTCCAAAGCCAGAAAACCCAGGAGCTATTTTTCCAGAAGGATTTTTTTATCTGAGAAATAATTGTGCTGTCCTATTCTGTGCATCATCTGGTGATGCATCACGTATCACTTTTTTTTTTTTTTTTTCCCTAACCCGAGTCTTTCTCTGAGTGGAGGAACTTAATTTTGGTCATTTTCACTGCTGGAAAGAAGAAATCCCCACAGGGAGGGAATTATTTAATGAAATTCTGTAAGCTGTTTAAGCAAGATGGAATCACAATAGTCCTTTTTTGATTATTTAAATTACTATTTGTGAATGCTGTCTTGTATTTTTTCTTACTCAGGGAAGTGGCTTCCAATAAGGTTACAGTCAGGATGATCCTAAACTAAATTTCAGTTTTTACTTCAATTTGCAGTTATGTGACTGCCTTAGGGAAAACATTAACAGGAATTCTTAGAGATTAAAATCTCTGTAAAGCATCAAGCTGCAGCAAAATGGAGATATTTGGGTTGGCTTTGCAGGATCCACTGAAAAAAAGGAATTTTTCTGTAAAACTCTTCTACAATAGCTTCCTTAGCCCAAAATACGATTATTTCTCCCACCTGCATGGCCAGCTGTTGGCCCCTGCAAATTCCCAGGAGTTCCCTGCTTTCCATGACCCCACAGACTGAGCTGGCCATGGCAGATG
Source organism: Rhipidura dahli (assembly GCA_013399225.1). Lineage (NCBI taxonomy): Eukaryota > Metazoa > Chordata > Aves > Passeriformes > Rhipiduridae > Rhipidura > Rhipidura dahli. The sequence continues at coordinate 645,312 of VXAC01005548.1, read as the reverse complement.
ATGCTGTGGCACTGCAATTCCTGCTCCTCCACCACCCATCCACGAGAGAGGAGAGCACCCTGAGGACCCCAGAGGAGCAACATCAAAAAGCCCAATGTGCCAAACACCCTAAAATCAACACAGTGGAGTAAAACCCCTGTCCAGAAGAACCTACAGGCTAAAACCCCCCTGCTCCAAACCCAGAGCTCTGCATGGGAAGTGCCCTGGGATTCCCAGAGAGCGCTGATTCCCTGCCCAGCTGTGACCAGCAGCAGCAGGGGCTGTGCTGCCTTCATCCAGTGCCACTCAGAGCAGCTCTGGGCAGAGACAGGCAGCTCGAGCAGGGTAAATACAAGCAATAAACTGTCCTAAGTTCTCTTGAAAACTTCTGGTTTTTTTTTCTTCCCCATGCCAGCGGTGAGGCAGCTGTGCAGGTGAGAGGCACAGCTGGGCAGGGGCTGGGGAACATCTGGAGGAGCAGCGCTGGCAGCAGAGCTGCTCTCACAGTGAGTGCAGTCTGACCGAGGCACTTCAGGACATGGATGGAAATGAACCTCAGTGTGGCTGAAGAGCTGCACCTCACTCTCCCTAAAAACCCCTCTCCTTATATGCTTTGCAACAGAAACATGATTGATCTGCAGGAGCTGATTCGGTCTCTATTTCCAGGCTATTTTCCTTCTGCACATAAAACAGGAGAATTCAGCAGGCAGCCCGTGGCAGGGACTTACTTTGATGACGTCTTCCCCGGAGGATTTGCACTCCACGGCCTCGGAGATGTCTGTGACAGCACCGCTCTCCTCGATGGACACCACCCTGACGGGCACTGCCACCGTCCTGCCCGTGAGGATGGCCGTGTTCAGGATCTCCGTGTCCTGCACCCAAAACAAAGCACAGCACTGCTCAGGGGAGCTCTCACTGCCTGGAGATCTCAGCTCAAATTCAAAGAGGTGCAACCTGTGGCAGTGAAACCCCAGGTGTATTCTCCCTGCTAAATAAACACAGTCAGTACTGAATGCTGCTGAATAGCACCGTGACTGCAGCTCAGTTCAGGTCAGGCACACACCACAGGTACCTTCTGCTTTCGAGATAGGTGGGTTTTATTCCCAATATTCACCCTCCAAAATGGGATTTCACAGTTTTTACTGATGTGGACTTGACTGGCAATGTTTGGACAAGGATAAAAGAGCCTCTGAAGTTAAAATGTTGCTCTGTGAGTCTAAGCCCATTGCAAAGACGGGGCCTCTCTGTGAACTTTGTGTCTGGAACTGTTTCAAGATAATTTAATTTCCTCTGATATGGCCAGTGAAGCAATGTAAGGAATCCAGAAGGAGTTAGTGATGCTGTTAACTGCACAGAAAGTAACAAGGAAATTTGGGGTTGTGGCATATAAAAGCCTTTCAATGCACCATTGACCAGGCTAACACTTGGAGCTCCTGAACTATTTCAGCACCACTGTATTCCCAAGATTCCCATGCAGGAAGAACTTCAAAGTTTTCTCCAACTTTTCAGCTTTCAATATAAAGTGAATAAAATATTCAGCAAATTCCTCAGCACTGAAGTCATGAGGACTGCAGCCACTGATGTCAACAGCAGCAAAATGGGGCACTGATACTGTTGATACTGTTTTCAATTCAAGTTTAGTGAGTCTGAAATTTAGGTCAGATTTTCTTTTCATCTGGCAACTTGTTATATCTCAGGTTCTCCTGCAGCTCTCATAAGAAATCCCATCAAACTTGAAAGGAAATGCTAAAAAGGAATGTTGACTGTTCTAGAAAAGTAAGAACCCAAAATCATTCCTACTGCAAATAGGAAAATAAACCCAACATATTAAATCAGAGCATTTTAAATTGGAAAATACAAGGCCATCCTCAGGAACTCCTGACTTTCAAAGCCAGAGGCCACCCCTAGCCACCTCTACACAAATTCTGCTGGGTGCCAGCATTCAGTGAAGTGCTGCAGTGAATTTAATAAAGTGCTGCTTTACAAGTTCACTTCTGCCATCCAAACTTGACCATTTTGTTCCAAAAGCATTTATTGCCATGTAGTGGCATTTTGGTGAGTCCAGGAGCAGATGCAGAGGAGCAGGTCTCAGAATGTGTGGAAAACCCCTCAGTGCTGAAGGTCCAAAACCCTTTCAAATTTCCCAAGACCCTTCTGGAGGGAAGAAAGAAAATTTGGCTGCTGGGACACGACGAGCAATAGAAACCCCCATCTCCTGCCCTTTGCTAATGGGAGGGAGAGTGCCTATGAATGAATTTATTTTGATTAATTACCTCAGAGATGCATCTGCCTCCAGAACTGCACAAGGCCTGGTTTGTCAGGACAAAGGGCTGCTGAAACCCCTTCTCTGCAGCCCAACACCAACACCGGGAACTCCAAACTCCTGATGAGCACAAAGGAGATGGAAGACACTTCCAAAATCACCTCATGGCTTCACAGGGAAGCCTTGGGAAGGGATTGGTACCCAGCCAGCTCCAGCTCTGAGCAGAAATGGAAACCTTCTGCCTCCACCTCCCCTGAAAGCAGCCCTAACTCATGGGTATGACACAGATTAGGAAATACTGATCTGTGAGCAATTAATACATTACACACTGCACTAAAAGCAATTTTCAGCTCTGCCACTTCCCTCCCTCAGGCTCTAAGTGCCCTGTGATAGTTAAAGCAAACCAGAAATAAAGACCAAGGAACAAAGCCTTGATTTTATTGTCTTTTTTCTTTTTTTTTGTTTAGAACTGAAATAGAACAACGTGTATCCTGTATCCCTGTGTATGGAACAGCCTCGTGGCACAACTGCTGCCTCCTCCGTGCTCCCTTTTTATTGCTGCAATAAAGCCAGAGGCAGCTCAGGGAGAATTGCTGCTCACTGTCTGCACCACACACAGACTGACAGAGAGCTCTGAACAGCACAGCAGAGCATCCACGGCCCAGGACTGCCCAGGAGCTGAACTGAAACAGATAAAAATAAAAGCAGCACAGCAAATACAACAGCCAGCAGGGGTCCTGGTTCCTGTGTCCCAATTTTAAATGCAATATACTGCCCTGACTGCAGGCTACTTTGGGAGTACACAAACAAGATCACTAAGAAACTTTCAGAGAGAGTGAGAACTCATTTTGAATGAAGGCACTTCTCAAAAATCACAGTATCTTGGCCATTTCCACATTCTTTAATTTTTAAAATCCCCCAAGAACTAATCTACTTTCTGTGCAGGCAGCAACTAAAGTTTTAAAATCAAATTTATTTTGTGTGACAAAAAGCCCTGAAAGCAGTGTTTGGACTTGCTCCCCAAGAAATTCAAAAATAAGGAAAGACAAGTAAATTGAAAAAACAGAAAGAAAATGAACTATGAGCAAGCATCAATATCCAGGTCAGAAAGAAGTTTCTGCAACTGAATTGCAAACTCTGAAAAAGCCACGATTGGCACTTCCCAAGTGGAAAAGGAGAGCTACAGAGATAATCCTCATGGAAACAAGGGAGAGCTTTGGAAGCCTCGAGCAGTCTTGGCAGCACAATGCCCAAATCCCAACAAAATCTGACTCTGATATTGCAGAGTTTGGCTTTTTTGTCTGAAGAATATCTACAAACTCCCAGGCAGGATGGTTCTTTCCCATTCCCAGGGCATCCCTCCAATGAATATAACACAGGAAGGAAATAATCACTATTTCAATGTATTTAATTAACCAATAGTATAATTAAAGAACAATTTTTCTTCTAATGATTAGAGGCAACCTCTAGTGGTTAGGCTCAAGGAGGTATCAAAGCAGATATCTGAAAGCAAATAATTGATTCTGTGTTTAAGAAATCACTTTAAAATTTACTCACAGAATTTGATGCAAAACCACCACCCACGAGGAGATCTCCAATCTTTCCTCCTCTCTCCTCCTGGGAGCTGCTGTTACAGCCCAGAGCACCACAAACCTCCATTCCCCCTCTGCTCCTGCCTGTGGCAGGGTTCATTTGGACAAACTCCACCAGCAGCAGTTTTGGCCTCAACATTTCCTTCCCCAGCTGCCCTCACTGTGCTGCTTCATTCAGAGCAGACTCTGCAGGACTGGCTTTCAGAAAAAGCAGCTCTTAGAAAGGGGAAATAATACCCCAAAAGTCAATGTGCTGCAGGCAGAGCTGAGGAGGCTGTGCTCACATTTGGTCTGATTTCAGAGTTAGGCATCCCCATGGTTCACTCTGCAGCAATCCCACACTTTGTTCCACCTCTCTCCAGTCAGGGAACTTGCACTGCTGGGAGTGGGAGCTCTGGACAAAAAACAGCAATACAGAATATGAAGCCTCAGTTGCTTGGATTTAGCTGAAGAGCAAACCTTCTGTTCATCCAACCTCTCAACTGTAAGAAGGCAAGCATTCAGCCATGACTAATGTAGGAACTAATTCAACATTAAATTGTGGCAGAATGAGGAAGCAAAGTGACAGCTGTTTAATTAAACTCTAAATCCGATTAGATGGTGTTATCAAGAGAAATCCATGGGAGCCTGAGGTCATGAGAATGGTCCTGTTTGCAGGCTGGAATTCAGGGAGTGGAGCCTCCCAGAGTGATGTCAGTCACAGCTCAGCATCCAGATTTGTCCCTCACACAAGCACAGACCTGGAGGAGTGGCTCAGAAATGCCATTTATGATTTGAGAGGGAAAGGGCATGTGGAGAAGAGGCAGTTGGGCACTGTCTGCCTTCAAATCAGCCCAGCACTTGTCTCACAGAACGAGCACAGCCCCAGCAAGTCCTCGCTGCTGACAGGGCTGCAGTCAGGGCAGACAAAGGAGAGCTCCAGGAGCTGGGCTGTGCTCCCAGCTGGGGATAGATAACCCATCACCCCGAGGAGCAGTGACACCCTGGCTGCACATCTGCAAGAGGAGAAGATGGAGATGTGGGAGGTGTGAACCAGCTGCAAACAGCACAGAGAACCCAGCACTGAGCTGTGCATCACGAGTTCCAGAGCATCCCACAGCCCCAGAGCAGCCACAGAGCTGCACTGCTCTGCAGGCAGTGGGGATGCTGATTTGTGAGGCTGGGAACACAATGGGTGTGGATTCAGGTTATTAATGCTGCTAAGATTACAGCTGATTAATGAAAGAACATTGTCAAGCAGCAGACTCTGTTTATTTACATAATCCCACGATTAACAGTAAATTATACATTGTGCTTTCTGCCAACTGGGTCCTCTGACACTCCACACCCACAGGCAGAGTGTGCAAGAAGGGAAAGGAGCTGACATTCTGCTTTTTAAATTCTCAGCACACTCTGCAGAAGAACAGGAGTGCTCCTGCAGACCGAGGAGTCTGGATGACCAAGGACCCCCCGAGGCAGGGTCACCCTCTGGAGAACTGGGGAAGGGCAAATTCTCTTGGTTGGATTTTGGGCTGCTCTTCCACTTGTCTCAAATGCTATTGGCCCATCACATCTTAATCCTGCTCTGCTTCATTTATCACTTTAAAATAGGAGGGTTTTACTTCATGAGTGGAATTGGGGTTATGCTGTTCAGGAGTGAAACCAAAGGGGACAACCTGCTCACTTAACAGCACACCTCAGCATCCAAACAGGGATCCCGATGGGATCCAGGTTACTCCATGACCCTGAGGTCCACACTGCCAAGGAAAATGTCAGCAGAAGAACAAATTAACTGTGGAGAAAAATGAGGCCATTCAAAATCTACATAAGAAACAGACTTACTGAGTAAAAATTGGCATTTCTGCAGTCTGCTTCTGAGAGGACAGGAGAACAAAGGAGCTCAGAGTTTCTTTTGGATGCTAATTCCATTCGACAGCACTGTGAGGTATCTCCCCTTTGTTAAATCTTTGTTAAATGCCCAACAACACACAGGGCACAGAAATTAAGGACAGCACCTGCCCTGAAGAACAAACAGCACACAAGTCAAACACAGCCCAAACATGTCCCGTGGAAAGAGCCAAAGGTGGAGGCTGGCACTGTTCTGTCCCTGGCATGCACAGCAGCTGCTTGAAGACCCTGATCAATGTGATGTCTGTGGGTCTCCAGGAGTCTTGGAGAGGATGGAGGGAGGGAATGTGGAGCCAGCGACACAGGAAGGGGACTCAGACTCATCTTCCTCCCTCTCCAGAAAAGGGGCTCTGACAAGCTCAGGCTGGGCTGGGGCCCCTCACCAACTCCTCCTGGGGCTGCATCACTGCCAGGAAAACAGTAGCAGCTTCCTGGGGCCACAAGGAGAGGAAGCAAAGCCGGGATGGGAATTTTCTGGGCCCAGCAGAATCTTCCCTGCAGCTTTTGTGAACGGTGTAATTTATGATGAAGATCTAAGTGTCTCTTCAAAATGGGAACTCAGTGTTCTGCAAATGCAATGCCCTTTTAATCAATGATCTTGTCTCTGTTTAGTCTCCACATTAAGATAAATCTTAATTACTGGCCCCCTACATTAGCAACAAACTACTCAATTTTCTTCCCTGCTTGTACAGTGTTCAAATACCCTGCTAGTGGAATTTTTGAGTCCTGATAAATCACACTCTGCAGACAGAAGAGGAGGGATGTAGACTGTATTAACAGACAGGGATGCAGAGAAATATCTCTGGATCCTTGGATGACTAATCCCCACTTTCCTTGCAGTGAATCCATCCTGTTAGCATTCAGACGTGCAAAAGGGAGCACTGCCAGTGATCACTTTGATTTAGCAGATGCAGGCTGTGTTGCTAAATGCAATTCTATCATCTGCCAAAAGTGAGCATCCCTTCCAAAGTCAGGAGAGGCTGGAGCCCCTTCCTGCTGTGTTCTGGTGGCAGTCAGGGACTGAAATGCTGCCACTGCTCAGCTCTGTGTGTGGGCACCAAGGCCACGCCAACCCAAGAGCTCTGGCTCCACCCAGGTCATTATGACAGCAGGAATCCTGTCATTTCCAATAAAAAAGTAAAATCTTATCAGCATAAGGTTCCATTTGTAAAGGCCAGAAGTGATGCTCTGGCCAGCAGGGAAAGGAGTGATGGGCTCGCCCTGGGCTGGGATCAGGGGAACATCCCAAAAGGGACAGGGACAAAGTCTGCTTCAGGCTGAGGGCTGATGGGTGCCCCTTGGGCAGAGCTGCTGAAATCCTCCTGGCTGCCAGGACAGCTCTCTGGGACTGCTGAGGGGGGATAACCAGTCCTGCTCTTCACGTTCAGCTCTGAACCCAGGTGCAAGGAAGAACCCTCAATACCCAGCAGGTCCAGAGAGGCACAGCCACAGAAGCCCAGAAGCACGGTGCCTCTGAAGCTCCTGTCACTTCTTCCACTTCTGAAACAACTGAGAATCAAATTCAGATTTCTTCTAACAAATTGGTTTCAGAGGTAAATATTTGCTTCCCTGTATTTGTTATACTAACTTTATCATATGCAGTTCATAAAACCAATTCAAAACTTAATTTTGGAGCTGTATGAGTTTGCCACGGGCACTGAGATGAACCAGGAAATCTTATTTCCTCTCCCTTGTGAAATAAGGATCTAAGCACTTGCATTAATATTTCCACCAGGAACGTTCCACTGCCTGAATATTAATGCTGGGTGTATTTATTGTTTCTCTAAAAGCAAGCCCATCCTGGCTGCACTGCCAGTGCTGAGCAGAGACTGTGGGGAGACTCTGCACCAAGGGGGTAAAAAGAGCAACCACATCAACTGATCCCCAGCACACCTTGGGGAAGAACTGATTCTTCTGGTTTTCTGAGCAGATCTAGGGATCAGAAAAACCATTCCCATGCTGTCTGACATGGTTTGGTATTGGTTTTCTTGCTGAATAAAGCACTTTCTTTCCATTTTATTTTCCGTGTGTATTTGGGGAAATACACAGCCCTGGAGTTATACCACAACAAAACAAAGACATTGATTACTTTTATTTATGAAGTACAGACCTCCAAGCAGCACTATAGCTACGTGGGCCTTGATTTGATCCCTTACAGCTTTCATTTATTTATTTATTTTCAATATATAATCCCTCTGTTTTATCTTGAAACCTGCACAAAGGTAATGGGAAAAGCGAATCAATAAGGACATGGAATAAAATCAGCGTTTTCATGCTTGATTGTGTCTTCCTTCAGCATCTTTAAAGCTGTTAATGTGTGCAGTTTGTCCTTTGTGAGGGTCTCTCGTGGCCAGTGTGTCTCACCAGTGCTGGGCCTCTGGCTGGGGCCCCTCTGCCTTTCAGGAGCTGTGGCACCGAATTCCAGCACTAAAACCCCAAATACGACACTGAAGCTGTCTCTGCTTTCTCCTGACTGGAGCAGCCAGGCCAGGATTCAGGGGCCAATCTGCATTTGCACAGGAAGATGGTATTTCCTGCTGTGTGGAGGGAGAGTCTGCAACTGAAAATGACTTCAAAGGAAACAATTCTGGAACCTATTACAATGTAGAAAAAAACCTTAAGGACAACTGCAGGAGATGGGAACCAGAACCCCACATTTCATCTTTCTATAACCACTTAAAATACAGAATAAGGACATAAAAGTGACTGGAGAAGATGAGAAGCAGAAGCCTACATTTTATTACTCCAAGCTTATACATAAATAAATTAAAAAAAAAAAACAACCTGGATTTTTAAAAAGATGCTTATTTGTACCACAGGAAACTACCTGCTCCTCTTTGTGACATTTCTCTCCTCACTTTCAATATTTTGCTAAATTGACTCAGAAATGAAAGCACTTACACAGGGAACACATTATCTAGAGAGAAAAACTTGCAGTTATGGCTGGAAATGTGAGCGATTACCTGAGCTATTCCAACTCCAGCACCCTAACTGGCTCCTTTTAGCATAGAAAATGGAAACAGATGGAAACCTGTGCAGTGACAGGTTAAAAGCCCTTATTCTGAGTCCAACACACTTGAGAACCATTGCTGCTGCTGCTTCAGAGTGCTGCTACTTATGGATGTAAGTGCACTTGCAGGTGCTTATGAATACACTCACACGTGATAAATACAAGCAATAAACTGTCCTAAGTTCTCTTGAAAACTTCTGGTTTTATGCATTTATGCAGAGCATAAATTATACCCATTTCATCTCTGGCAGGCAAAAAGGAAAAATCTCCAATATGTAAGGCACACACACACATAACTTTTTATCTAATAAGCACCCTTAGCAGAGTGCTTGGGAAGTAAGAGTGGAGAGGAACATATTAAGAGCATTAATGGAGTGAATGCAGCAACATTCCCAGGAAAAGATAAATATTTGTTAGGGATTCCAGAGGCGAGGACAGTAAAACAGCCTGGGAAGCTGCAGCACTTTGTGATCACAACAACAGCTTTTCATCTGGCCAGACATCTCAGGAATAATGGTCTGAAGGAGCCCTGGGCTGTGCTGAGCTCCTCTCGTGTTCCCTGCACTGCTGGATGGTCCCAGGAAGGCTCTTCCAGATGGGAATGGGAATGTTGGTGCAGCCTGGATGGGAGACAACGGGCTCAGTGCACGGAGCCCCAGTTCTGTACAGTGCTGCCAACCCCACTGAAGGTGAATAAAACACACAGTTTGGAAATTCAAGGTGGAATCTCACCCAGCCTGGCTGTTCCAAGGAAAGGGCACCGTCCTGCTCGGAGTGAGGGGTGGTCTGAACTCTGCAACCCAGGTGAAGTAATTTTGAATGCTTTATGGACTGCAAGGATTAAGTTCCCAAGGACAATTTCTTCTTTTAAGCAACTGGGGTCCTGCATGATACATGGATGATTTTTATGGCCGCCGTGGAGGTTGTGAACTTGTTTTATTTGTGTAGATTAATATGCCATGGATTATTAATGAGCTGCTTCCTCCTCCTAATAGACAGTATTCATGTCCTACAAGTTCCTGAAGTTCCTCAGTTCTTGGCCATGCACTTGGCTGAAGTCTGTGGATGTCAGAGCTCCATTTAAACCACAGTGGAAGTGAAGCAGTATTTCAATTTAATTCAGTCTGGGTTGAAATCAGCAAGAGAAATTTTGCTCCTTTCTTATTTTGGCTGTACAGCTTTAATTTTCGGTAAGCAAAATCTGTAACAAAGACACCACAAATTCTTGTGCATCCACTATGAAAAAGTGGTGATAAAAATGCAGGAAATAGGTATTATTATTTCCTATCCTTGCCCCTAGATTGTTTTTCCTTTTCAAACAGTTTATTGATTTCACTGACTTCACAGCAGCTCCACACAAGCAAAGCACACAGAGGGCAGGAACAGGATGATTGCATTAATGAGAGCAGATCCTGTACAGACATCAGAAACTCACTGCTGTTAAAGAGATGAGAGACTGACACAGGAAAATTAAATTATTGATCAGATACATGTCTGATAGACTGGTGGGCCTTATAATATAGAAACTGGCCTGGCATGTATCTAGAAGGAGGCAAATTGAATATATACAGTATGGATAATCACAGATGCAATTATTTCCCCCTCACTCCAGCAGAAACATCTTTTACCTTCAGGGGCTGCTTGTCCAGAGCCTGCTGGAGGCTCTTGGCTAGAGAAGCATCCTTGAAAGAGGTCGCTCTGATCATTGTATAAGTCAGGATATGACAGACAAAGGAATCAAATCCATTTGTTTAAAGCACTGTTTTCTTTGTGAGTATAACCTGGAGCAACCCCAGTAACCATTAACTTTATCTGAGCATCTCACAGCAACTTCCAGCCCTGAAAGAGGCTTGAAAAAAGATCTGTGTGCTTGAGAGCTTGGCTTTTTCTTCCATCTGTTGGATGGCCTAATAAAAGACGTCACCCCTAGCCACAAACCTTGCTTCTCTCATGGAATTATTCCTATTTTTACTCTTCAGGGCTACAACGGCCCTGCCAGTACTGACACAGGGGAGACAGCAGCCGTGTTTAAGCAGGGAATTTTCCTTCATAAACAATCAGCCAAAGCCTTGCCTTGTAACACAGGAGATACACGTCCACTTTAAAGATGAGTCAACCTGCTGTGAGCCCGAGCCAAGGATCCAGGAGAGGCAGAAACCAACTGCAGACAGACACGTGGCTCCCACCCTACCAGACAATCCCTATTTTTGCACATCAGAGCCTCGCCAGTGCTTAATGAGCAGCCCATAATTGGGATGAGGTAAGAGCAGCGAGGAGGAATTACTGAGTCTCCAATGACTTATTTATTACCACACCAAGCTCCCTCCCGAAGCTTCCAGGCATCTTTCAAACATATGCCTGGGGATACCTGTGCCAGCTGGCAGCTCCTCTCTCCCAGCCCTGCTTTTCAGTGCTTCCAATTGACATTTTGTCCCAGCTCCAGCAGCCCATCCAGAGGCTCCTCTGCTGGCTGCAGCAAGCAGCCAAGCTGGGTGAAACCTGCCCAGCCTTGGACAAAACGCTTCCCGAGGCCGCCCGGGTCGGAGACGGATGGCTTTGGTTTCTGCTGCTGACACCGGCTGTGCAGCAGGAAGCCTCCTGCCTTCTGTCAGCTCCCCAAAATGAGAGCTCAAGAGCACAGAGAGGTTACAGCAAGCCTTCTGGACCTCAGCCAGCTGTGCACCGCTTCGGAACACAAAAGGAGGAGGACTCACCTTTAAATCACACCAGGTGATTTTTGCCCGCGTCCTTTTTCCCCCCAGGCTGCATCCCAGTAAAGCCTGGTTTATGCAAATGGAAATAAAAGTGTTATGGCGAGGTAAAAAATGTCCACATTAAAGAAAGAGAAGAGATGAAGTGGTTCTCCCTGGCATGGCACACCGACACTAGAGCTCAGTAATGAACCTCGAGGTCTGAACTGCAAGCAGCAGTTTGGGGGTAGAAGGTGTAAATAAATGTGCAATTCTGCAGAGCCATCCTGTGTGTGAGCACATTATGGGCTGCAGTAACACTCTGCCGTGTCTCTCAATGCCGAATTTACAGACTAATGTTTCCCTCTATCATTTCCTCAAACTTCCCAGTGAACTTGAATTATTTTTACACTTATTTAGTTTAAGCCAAATACTCATTTCACAGCCTCCAAAGGACACAGAGCTCTGCTCCTACAGGGCCTTGGGGAGCAGAGCACGATGCAGCCACTCCTCTGGTACTGACACTCAGCACTCAGCAGTCACCTACTGTAATTAATAAAACCACGCTGTTGCTATTTTTCACTAATAGAGGATTTCCAAAAGCAAATTGCAGCCATAAATTACATCATTACAGCCTGTATTGCTGTTCTGTGAGGTAACAAATCTTGCAGAAAGACAATCAACTCTGCTAGAGAAAAAAAAAATACCGAGGACAAATCAGATGACTGGGACCTGATTAAAATTAATGTCAGTGGCACTTTTTTTCCATTTGCCTGCTGAAATTCCCTCTTTCTCCAGCATGGTGGTCGTGCCGTGGTGTTGGTGCACTAAATATTAGGCATGACTTGTTTCTAAAGGGGAAAACCCATCCTGACCAGTTCAGTGTCTGTGTGGATTCCCCCTGCCAGGCCCTGCAGTTTAACTGGGGTCCAAAGACACCCCACAGCAATGGGGCTACCGAGGGCAGGGGCTGGGCTGGTAACTTGTCCAGCACATGGCAGCACGTGGGCCACTGCAGGAAGGCCCTTGCACACAGCCTGAACAGCTGGTTTTTTTGGTGGTCCAAGCTTTGGTGAGGTCCTGGCACTCTTTTGGTTCTGGGATTATGAAGAGATGAGATGCCCTCTGCACTGCTGCTCCCCACATCCTCCAGCAGCACAAGGCCAGCTTTGTCCTCTGCTCCGAGCTGAGCCCTGCCCTGCCTGCTGTGCTGATCTCCCTGGAGCAGAACCACTGAGCCTGAAGTGCAGATTCCTAATGAATCCCATGACAAACATCCTCAGTGATGAGCATGTGTCTGGATAATGAACTGCAAGAGGAGAGCAGGGCAAGGCAAACACACATCCCAGAGCAAATCGAAGGTGAAAAGTTCCTGGGTTTTTGAGGTTTGGGGGTGGCTCATTAAAACACTGAGGCTTATAAAAGTCATGGTGATTTTTTAACCCCATGCTCCCTCATTATATCCCATTAGAGTAAAGCATTTCCTCGTTGTCTCGATCGTTTCACTGCCCAGGCTGTAACACCTCAGGACCTCATTAATTAAGAGTCCAGCCTAAACAATTCACAACTCTGCTAAGCAAGCGTTTCACCTGGCTGTGAAAAGTGAGGCATCCCCCAGAAACATCAGAACTCTCTGTACAGATCAAAATCATCATTAGAAGCTGCCAATTAAGAGAAATCCCTCCTGTTTTTCTGTGTGGGTCACAGCTATCCCACCTAATGCTCAGCTCTGTCTGCAAACACACCTGGAGCCCCTGCTCAGCTGTCACCTCCTCAAAGTGACAGCACGAGGAGGTGGAGACCATTCGCTCCCCAGGGAAAACCACAACTGCTTGTTGCCTGGAATTAGTTTGGACAGTGGATGTGTATTTATCAGTTAAGCCCAGGCAGTGATTTGTCAGCTAAAGCTAATGGGAAAACTCCAGTTTGGGGAGAACCAGGACATTAATTGCAGAGGAGAAGGCCCAGCCTGGCAATGGACACTGCTGAGTGCAGTTCCCTTTCAGCCCCAGCAGCAGCTCCCAGACAAAGCCATGCCATGTTCTTCCATCTCCCTTTCCCCTCTCCAGCCCTTGGCAGGAGCAGCTCCGTGCCCCAGGAGCTTCAGCCAGGCAAGGCACCTACCTGCAGTGCTCAAAGCAGAGCTCAGCCCAAAGCCTGAGCTGCTCAACACACCCTGCAGTCCTACAACATCAGGAGCTTCTTCCTGGCTCTCTGTCAGCTGCAAACTTTTGCACAACATCAGCCTCCGAAGTTGTTCTGCTCCTTCTGGGAAGTGCCTCTCTGCCCTCCTCCATCTGGTGTGGCTGTGAGGGCAGCAGGGGAGGGCTGAACACAGCCCTGAGCAGCTTCAGCATTGAAAAACCCAGCCCTGGAACGTCCTTCTCAGGCACCACCACGTGGGACCAGAGCTGGCTCTGCTCGCATGTGTGGCAGCTGTGAAATTGCCTTTGTGGCTGTGTTAAACAATGAGAATTTTAATCAGCTGTCACTTCAAATATCAACTGTTGTTTAAGATGTCTTCTTCTGATGAACCACAAACCTGAACCAACACTCAGAGCAGTCCCTAGAACACACCAGGAGAGCCACACCATGTCCAGGTTTCCCACGTTACACACCACAGGGCCGAGCACTGGCACAGCTGGGATCCCCTGTCCCTCTGTCACCTCTGCTGTCCCTCCCTTCCCATCCAGGGAGTTCAGTTCCACTGACCAACACCCTGACTTTGATCAGCTTGGCTTCCACACAGCATTTTCTACAGGTTTCTGACACTCCTTTTCCAGGGCAGCATTTGGGTAGCAGCACATTATTGCAGCAGCAATAATTTACTTGCTGGCTGTCTCACTGCACACCCTTGCTGTTCTGCAATCTTTTGTTTGCTTAGCAGGATTTGCCTCCCGTCGAGACTAAGAAGCATCTAGTAAGCCTCGTGTTAATCCTTCTCAGAGATCTTTAAAAATGGGGAAGTGAGCTGGCCCCACCTCTACTCAGCATCTTAAAAATCCCGAAGTAATCCGTTCCATGGCACTGTTGGATGGGGGGGATGCTGGAAGGGGAAATTACACACACTCTGGTGCTGCACAGAAAATGAAATACAGCTTGATGCAATGGAAATATTAATTCCAGCCAGCTGAGACAGCCTTAATTGATCCATTCTCATTTCCTTCTAAAGACAGGACTGAATGTGACTGTAGTAAAGGAGAGGACAACAGAAACCAGAGGCAGAAGTGCAAGGGTTGTAGAAATGTCTGTGACTTTAAAAGGCAGCGTTGAATTGAGTCATTTTGGATTCTTTATGTTGTCTGCATCTTCTGACCAGTTTGAGATCAATGAACAACAGTTCAACTGTTTTTTGCTTTTGTTTCCTGATGGGCAGACAAGAAAAAAAGCCAATTCTTCCCAGATACAATTAATCAATAAGCACTGCAAGTCCCAGCCGAGCTCAGTGTGCGACAGGGCCGATTTAGCAGCAGGTACAGGGCTCCTGAGTTCAGCTGGATCAATGGAGAGCAGCAGCACAATTAGTGCAATTACACCCCATAATTGTGAGGGAAGCAGTGCTGTGCTCCTCAGAGCACTGCAGCCTGCTGTGCAGGGAGCAGGAGGCACAGAAGGGATCTCTGTGTCTCCCTGCACACCAGGAGGTTGAGGTTCTGGTTTTTCACACAAACCCTCCCTCTGAACTCCAAAAACTCCTGGCTTCATGGTAGCAGCCAGGTGCAGAGGTGCTGTAAGCTGTCCCTGTTAGTTTATTAACAGTAAAAGCTCAGCTTTACATAAAATAAACACATTTATTTCATGTGATCCATAACTGAAGTATCTGAGACAATACCTGTCGGCTGAGAAGTCTGGCATGTGGGTGCTGTGGTTGTTCATTTGTTTGTTGTGATAAGCAAATCAGGAAATGGATTTTTCCTTCTGGAAAGCTCCCCAGTGCCTGTTGCCTCCACTTTGTTCAAGACTGAGGGATGAACCAGAGTGAGAATTCTGCACTTGTGTGACCTTGAACTGGGTAGAGCTTTATGGTGTGAACTCACAGGTGCAGGGATGAAAACTCTTATTTCTTTGGGTCTGTATTTTAAAATGCTATTGCAGGGACTTCATTACAATGAAATACCTCAAAAAACCCTTACCTTAGGGAACAGCAGCCATAAATGTGTACATAAAACAACAGTGCTTTGGGAGCTCAGCTTTTGATCATCTCTGTTTTAATGGAAAGCCAGTTAAGAAGCAACACACAAAACTGTCAGAAAGGGGTTTTGGCTGAGTCACAGCTCTGCAGCAGGTCCATCCCCTGCTCCTGCAGCAGGAACATCAACACACTGAGTTCAGAATGGAAAGAAACATGCAAACCAAGCACTTCCACATGAACAGCTCAGCACTGAGCAAAAAGCACGAGGAACTGCACTGCCCAATGAGCAGCTGAGAGTCTCAGCTACACACTGATGGCCAGGATGCCCTGCACAAAAACTTGCAACTTGGACCCAGCAGCAGCTCACAGGATGCTGCTTCACAGGGGGAAGAAAGATACTTCAGTTGGTATCAGTGGGTGTATTCAGTTCCACCAGCAGAAAGGCAGGACATGCAGAAACAGATTATTATTATTATTGTTGTTGTTGTTGTTGTTGTTGTTATGATTACATGTTTTATGAGATCCACTGGTACAGCTAAGGAGAACAAAAAAAACTTCTGGGCACATGAAACAAAGCCCGAAACTTTCAGAGATGCCTGAGCCTGTTCCAGCTGTGCTTTGCCTGTGAGCAGCTACCAGAGGATCCCAGAGGCTGCTGAGTGAAACCTGAGAGACCCCCTGAAAATCAGAGTTATTTTCAAGAGGAAATATGCATGGAACAAGCTGCATGGCTTCCCATGGCCATAAGTGGCCTTTGAAGTAAATTTAAGAGTAGAACTCTCAGAATAGACTCCTGACACCGAGTTTATGCTTCAGCATTATAATATCTGCATTTCATGCAAGTCACACTTTGAGATCCAGCTAAGAGGGAGTGCATCCTGCTGCTGAAGGACTCCTGCTCCACTTCCAGACACACAGACCCAGATGTTCTTGCATAAATATTAAATCACTGATTCCCCATCTTCCTCCCATGCAGGAGCTCTCCTTTCACACCAGCACTGAACGAGGCATTCCCACACAGGTTTCCCACCTTGTTCTATCCCAAAGCAAAATTTAGCAGTGTTTAAAATACTCATTTCTCCATTTAAAGCACCAAGAGAAATCTCTGCCTGAGGGACTCTGTGTGCACACACTGCAGATGGGAATCTGGGGTATTTTCACAAAGTCAAGAGGCACAACCTCCAGAGCTGTGGATGGACATTTGCTCATGGCAGGATGGAAATCTTAGAAAAATTGGTGGAAAGTAAGTGAAGCAACCTTGTACACCTTGATTGGCTGCTTCTGAGGTTACCTGTGATTAACTGGGGAGGTTTCCAAAAGCAGCTTAGCAGGTAATTATTTAAGGTCCTAGGAAAGCACTTTCCTAACTGATCCTGCAACCAGTTACAGGAAATTTAAAGAAGCCAGAACAGGCACAATTCAGCCAGTAGATTTTTCCTGCCCACAGCCAGTTGGATATATTTTCCATTTTGCCTTAAGAAATTCTTTTATTTTCTTATTTGACTCTCCTACTTGATGAATTTTACAAGCCCCAGTTTCTGTAGCTGTGCTCTCTCACAGCAGCTGGGATTTAAGTGAGTCAAGAGATCTGAAGGAGGGAATGTGTGCCTGAAAGAGCATCTGCTTTTCCCCATCTCTATCAGAAGGTCTAATAGATGACATTAGCTCTTTTCAAATCTTGCCTCAGTAATTATTGCTGTTCAATGATGGAAATACAAGAATGTAAATTTAATTTCACACTGGGAGTGAGCCACGTAGCCCTTCCTACAGCCTGCATGAAAAGCACACTGAGTGGATGGTTTCACCAAGTGCCACACTCAGGAATTTGGAAAGGAGAGTACATGTCTCACTAGGATCCAGTTCGATGCACTGTACTTAGCTAATATTCTATTATATGAGAGTTAAAAAGCAACAAACCAGATAAAATTACATTTTTCTAACTTTTCTGTCTCATTTTCCTCTCCAGCTACCCTGAAGGGTGACACGTCCTCCAAAATTACTCAGACTGATTAACTTCTGAGCTTGGGAAAAAAACATACTTCCCTCAAATTGATGTGTCATTTTCTTCTGGCAAAAAAATTCTTACAGTTACTGTCAGCCCAGTGGTTTGGATGGCTCCTGCTCCTATTATTTTCCTGTAGCAGCATCCCTGTGTTGCTGTTCCTTACCTGCACACACTATTTAGGCACAGGGAATATGGATTCTGCTAAAACCCTCTTTTTTATTACATGATGAATCCCCATCGATTTTCCATCAGCTTTACCCTACCACTTGCTCCACTGATCCAGGTCCTGTAAGGCTCTTTTAAAATTTCAGGTTCAGTTCCTGCTGACAATGTCAATTCTTTAATCTCTTCCAAAATACCACAGCAACAGTTGCAGCAATCTTTTGAAGACCCCTTGGTTTTCATCTTACTACTCCTTCTGCAGCATAATCAGGCACAGGGCAATAAAAGATCCATGATCCTTCTTGCTTCGTAAGTTTGGAATGGCTCACGTGAGACCAGCTTCATTCCATGGGTCAGAGACAGCCTGATGTTTGGATGTTACACCCAAACCAGGCACAAGTTTGCTGCTTCCACCCTCCAGAGGCTTTCCAGGGTCCCCCTCAGCCCTGACCAGCTGCTTCCCCCTGGGACCCTGCAGGGCCTTTGGGCAGCTCCCTTCTGTGGTCACATTCAGAAATGTGCCAGGCCAGCTCTGGCTTTGGATGTGTTCTACCCTGCAACACTCCACGCTCAAATCAAGCAAATCTGCTTTCCCCTGCAGAGGATTCTAAACCCCACTTGCTGCTGGACACTGAGACCCAATTTCTGCACACAAAGCGTGGGCTGCTGCTCCAGTGGGCAGGGAAGAGAAAGGCTCAGAGCTGACCTGTCAGCACCCACAGCAGTCACCCTCCCTGTGCCCTGGGTGACTCCTGCTCCG
Organism: Rhipidura dahli; assembly: GCA_013399225.1. Lineage (NCBI taxonomy): Eukaryota > Metazoa > Chordata > Aves > Passeriformes > Rhipiduridae > Rhipidura > Rhipidura dahli. The sequence goes on along the minus strand of VXAC01005548.1, from coordinate 626,832 downwards.
AGCAGGAGAGCTGCCAGCTAACCAGCCCAGCTGGACATCAGTGCCTGCACAAAGAAAGATCCACAGATACCTCACAGAAAACTGAGAATTCCCTTTCTCCACAGTATCCTGCTGTACTTTGGCATCCTGTCCAAACACATCCTGGTTACAGAGTGTATTCTGGCTCTGGCCAAGTTTACCACAAGGTACAGCAAAGAGATAAACACAGGAAAGCTTTGTGAGGAGAAGGGTTTAATGATTTCATTGTTTGAATCCTCTGTTTGAACCCGCAGTGCCTACTGGCAATCTGCTGGGAATAAAGGATCTTGCCTTACATGATTTATACAACACTTAATTCATCCATTTAGACCTTCAGTTCTTACAGCAACCCTTGCAGGCAGATGAATTTTAATGCAGAATAGACACAAGTCTGCAAGAACCCTGCATGCAAGTGCAAAGGCATCACACCCTGACAGGAGAGATTAAAATCTTGATTCCCTCAGATATGGAATACAGAGAAGAAGCTGATGAATTCTTTTATGAAATGAGCAAGAAGGCATGATGTCTGCCAGCAGACACATGTCTGTTGTTTGGAAGGGGAAGGCATCTATCTCAAAATAAAATCTGACCACAAAATTCTTCTTCACGCACCTTCTCCAGTCCTTAGAGGACAGATGCTCCAATAAATATTCTCTGTTCTACCTGACAGGTAATGAGGACAATTATTTCCCTCTCAGATCTGGAATGCAGTACAGGCTTTCTGCTGACTTAACAGACTGTGGATCAGGAAATTGCTGGCCATGACCTCATTTGATAGGAGCAGCAGTTTTACTCTTCAAAGGGGGAGAATATATTGAAGCCTGGGACTTCCAGGAAATAATACTCATCTAATTATCTGCTGAACGCTGCTCAAATAAAGACTGCCAGAATTTTGCCACCAAGATTGTACGTAGGAGAGGCAAAATTCACAAGAAGCACAGAGATATGTCTAACTGGACTTCCAAATCCTGACCCACAGAAAATAAAATGCCTGCCTAAAACCAGCACACCTAAGATGCTGGAGAATGCAGTGAAATTCCTTGTTTTCCTAAAACACTGAGCAGAGAAAGTGGATTTTAACCCAAAGCATTTACCCACATTGAAGTCTCCACTTTATGATTCTTAAATCTATTACTGAGGCTATTATTGGTTTCTATTTTTGACTTGAAACCCAAAGTTCTTACACTATTAGGGCACCAGGCAGAAGGATTAGTGTCAGCCTCAGCCCACAAAGGACCAAGCAACTGGGGAGTTTAGCAGAAGGTCCTCGAGGCCCTCTGAAGTTGCTCTGCAGGTCCCAAGTTCGAGACAGCCAGAAGTGGGAAGGAAAACCTACCTGGCTTTGTGGGAAAGCCAAGTGTCCCACCAGAAACCCAGGGTTGAACCCGAGGGAGCTGGCTGAGGGGGCAGCCCCCCTGTGCTGTGCGTGGCTGGTGTGATGGGCACAGAGCCAGGGGCACGTCCAGCCTGGCTGAGGCTGAGCCTGAGCCTGGCACTGCTTCCCCCAGCCCACAAGGGTGGAGCAGGGCTCCAAGGGGCTCTTACCATGGCCAGGGGCACGATTGCCACCAGGTCCTTCTGGCAGATGAAGATCTCGGACAGGGCGACGTCGGTGGAGCCGCGGCGCGGGTACTCCACCTGCCAGCTGATGGGCTGCGTCCCCGACAGGCTGCTGAAGCTGGCCACCTCAAAGGCCAGCTGCACGACCTCGTGGAACAGGCTGGTGCTCCTGGGGAGGGACAAACAGGCAGAGGGAGAGCTGTTACTGCCTCTGGAGAAGGCAAACGGGAGGTGCAGCTGGTTATGTGCAGGTAGAACACTTCCAGGGGGATTCCTCCCGGTCTACAACTGCTCCAGAGCACAGGGACCCACCCAGCCAGGGGGAACCCACAGCCACTGTCTGCTCTGGGCAGAGATGAGGAGATCACCACTCATTTATTGCCCTGTGCCTGGCTACATGACCAAAAAAAAGCAGTGAGATGCAAAGCAAGTGGTCTGCAGAAGATCAGGGCAACTGCTGCTGTGGTATTGTGAAAGAGATGGAAGATAAAGGGGTCAGCTGCTCTTCTGTGGGCACTGTGGAGGGATGGAATCCAGGTTACTGGAGCTGATGAAGGCAAAATGCACTTCTTTGGCATGTTCTGTATGATTTTGTAAATATGTTTCATACTACGAGTTGGATTTGAACTCTGGCCAACCAAAGCTGAGGCCAGCACAGCTCATGAGGACTGAGGAGCCCAGAACTGGTGCAGTCAGAAAGAACACCAAGGCTCCTTGGAGATGTCCCACCACCAAAATCACGGAAATCCTCACCAGTGAAGCCCAGAGTAACTGGCATGGGGAAGCCATTAAAACAATTAACATGATTAAAATAAAAAAATTACATTATTTGTCTCAGAGGTGCTCTCTAAATTAAAATCTCAGGCAGCTGAGAGCAAATAGAAAGAAAAAAGCTGTGGCAGGTAAAATACACCATGAACTCAGTAAGCAAATTTGAATAAAAAATAAGAAGAGACATGCTGGAAATGTTTCCCTCATATGAAATTTCTTTAACTACACCAGGAATAATAAGAATATATGACAGAATCTTGCTGCACTAGCTGCTGATTTAATTAAAAATAAAAAAAATAGTTTAAGTTCCCTTCATTAGAAATTACACATTAACTTTTCTGGAACTTTCCAAATGTCCTCCCACAGCATTAATACTCCACTGGATATTACTGCAATCGAGCCTAATCTGAAATGAATTGAAAATGAGGAGAGTGACAGGTAACTTGCTAGCTCAGTAAGCCAGCCCCAGCCTCATCACACCTCTGCCTGCATCCATCACCTAACAGCTTCAATTCTTCCTCTCTTTTTTACCCACCATACATGAAGGCCCATTTCTGAGAAAATCCATCAAGAACTGATCACGTACAAAGCACTTACATTCTCAAGTGCTAGACTTTCTTTCTCCCTCTGAACAGAAATCACCATTTTTTGCTACTTAAGACATATTCTGTGCTTTACTTTGCATGATTACCTTGAAAGCAAATGGTTCCCCTGATAATTATTATTTTGATTATGGGTTTTCATTTGGATGGCTCCCTCTGAAAAGTCTTAATACTGCCTAATGCTTGAAATTTATTCCCTTGCTGTTTTCTTGCTGTGTCAAAAGAGACACTGGGCCCCTTTTGTGACAGTGGCACATTTCCTGCCTGCATTTAGAGAGTGATTTTGGGTAGTAATGTGATAGATGGATGGGTTTAGCAATTCATAACTCAAGCCCAGCCTATTGCCATTTGAAGGGTTCCCACTAAATAAATCTTCCAGCCTGTAAATACGAGGCAACTGCAATAACTGTGGTTTACACACTGCTGGGACACCTCAAAATGAATATACACTGGATGGAACTCGGTAATTTATTTGCAAACATGATCATATGCAAAGATTCCTGAATCACCTGAGCTGCAGCGTTCATTTAGCTGCTAAAGGCATCATTATGCCTTGGATTAATGACACCTGAAATGACATTATTTGCACCATTTCTGGTTCTGATTCTTAGTACCTGACAGAGAGGAAGTTCTTCCATGGGATTGACTGTCTCAGGGCTTTCCCTTGCACCAGATGCAGAATAAATCTTTGCACTCATCCAAGCTCTCCTAGGAGTTAATGAACATCAGGGAAGGTGTCCAGATGAAGAAGTTTCCCCAAAGATCCCCTGAGCTCATGTGAAATGTGCATCTTTCCAAGAGAAGCCCCAAAGCTCTGCTGGCAGCTCCTGAGAGCTCCAGGTGGGAATCTCAAGTGGGAGAGGGCTCATTTCCAGCCAGTGCCTGACTCCTAAACCTCTTCTCCCTCTCCCTGTGGGCTCAGCTTTGCTCCCAGGACTGCAGGAGGGGCTGGGGACACACTCAGGGTCAGGGCTGGCACAGACAGGGAGCCAGATCTTTTTTCTACCCCTGCCCCATTGTTCTGGTTTCACTGGCAACCACAGCAGCTGATTCCAGAAATGCTCTTCAGCACCCCAACACCATCCTGTACCTGGGGTGTGTTTCTGAGGAGCTGCTCTGTGAAAGGAATCACTGCTATCCCCTTTTACAGAACACCTGCCAAAATTGGATTGCCAGCTCTCCCCAAGCCCTTGGAATTGCTCACTGAGCTGTTCTGGCCAAGTGTTCCCTGTACCCATGACAAAGACAGGCTGCTTTAGAGCTGGAGAGCTACGAAAAATGCTACCAAAATTCATCTACAGATTTCTGACCAATGCTAAAATATTTTTTTCTGTAGAACACGCGGTACAGAAATGTCAAAAAATGAGCATGGTGCACAACAAAGCTTTCCCTGGTGCTCTTCCAGGCTGACCTGCACCATCCCTGCAGAGCCTGCATGTGTGAGTGCAGCACCCACCTCCCTCCACAGCACAGCAGCCTTCATCCAGTGTCACACCATCACCAGTTCCCTCCTCCCCTCTTCACACAGAAGAAACAGAGAGATGATCAACAGCTGGCAAAGCATCCACTTGAAAAAAAGTGTGCCTTCAGAGATGTGTAATGGCTGAGAAAAAAATGCTTCTTGCGAAGCACATTTGATGTTCAGAGCTTGTTCACTGACTGAAACAGCAGTTCCTTAATATCCAACATTTAGAAGTGCTCAGCAGCCAGAACAGTGAGTAATTATAAAACTTTTCTAAAGTACACAGCACGCAGTGATTACAAATGAAGCTTCCTGAGGGCAGGGCTTCTAAGGAATCGCTCCAGGGTGGATATGTGAGTCTAATTTGATTGGATTGAGAGCTCCCCTGGGCCAGTTCACTCCCTGGATTTATTTTAATTTATAAAAATCCTAATCATTCAGGGCTAGGCTTGCACAGGGGAGAGAGGAGTCCCTCTGATGTGCTGAGCAGCCACTGGGAGGGTGGGTCTGAGCACTGGGACATCAGCCAGGAGCTGAACCCACAGCTACTCCCTGCAGGGGCAGATGGGCAGTGATGAGGATGCTCGTGGTTGCAGCAGCTGAGCCTGCACGCCAGGGGTGGGCTAATTTACTGCTGGCAGAGGCTGGCAGCAAAGTGCTGCCCCAGGAGAATGGGCAGCAGAGCCCCTCAGTGCTTCTGAGCAGCGCAGTTTTAGGAAAAAAGAAGGTGGAATGGAAATGTTCTGTTAATGGAAAGATAATAAAAGATGCATAAAAGGCAAAACAGAAGTGACATGGAGAAAATGCCATGCAACTCGCCAGCTGCTGCCAGCTGTGTGGGCAGCACGTGCTTGGGAGATCAGCCAGGGCTAACTGGACCAAGATTCCTGATTTTAGAATATTTTTGAGTATGGTATTAAGCATTCCTTTGCAACTTCTGATTGATCATTCAAACCTTCAGTGCCCTGAGACATATTTACCCTTGGAAGATTTTTCTTCTACTGGTGCCCAAGCCTTTTACCAAGCCAGGGGATTTAACACCTGCTATCACCTGCTATAACCATGACAAGCTCAGGACAGACTCACAGCGTGGGTGATACCACAGACACAGAACAGAACACAGGTTCTGTTTCTGCAGGGGGCAATGCCAGACCTGGCCAGGGCTGAGCTGAGCCCAGAGTGAGCACTGAACCCAGAATCAGTGGCCAAAGGCTTCCCCAGGGACAGGGGAGAGGGAGGCAGAGAATCCCCAAGGAAAGCACACAGACCTCAGCTGATGGCAGAGCCACACACAGACAGAAATCTCTGCTGAATGCCCATCTGCAGGTGAGGACCAGCAGGCTCTGATGGGAGATTTCACAGCACTGGGTTATTGCTCTGAGTAGCACAGCAGTTCAGACTCTTAAATGAGTGAATCTTAGGGCTGCTACGGGCTAAATCAATAATTTCTATTTATTACAGTGACTCTCAAAAGAGAAATTTTAAAAAGCCTAGATTAAAAACAGTTTTTAGCCATCCTTTATTCCAACAGATTTTTACTGAAAGTGCCTAGGGATCCGAGAATACTTCGACCTGCTGGAAATTCAGCAGCTCCTTTCTTCTTTAATGCTATCCAGCTTGACAGTGACATCTTAATGCAGGATCAGCACTTACCAAATGACATAAAAAATGGAGAAGAGTACAAACCCCATCATCCCTCAGTTCCACTGCACATCTCCCTAGAATTAAAGTACTGAAGCATGTTATTACCACGTGCACAGACAAACCCAGCTGGTGGCCAAAGAGGGCCCCAGAGCAACCTGTGCTGCCCTCACTGAGAGCTGAGAGACACCAGAGCCTCTTCCCACCTTGGAGAAGGCTGGAATGGGGTTCAGGGCTTGTTCAGGGCTCTGTTCTTCACAATCCCATTATTCCCTGTTCTTCTGCAGCTTTTCCTAGCCACTGATAATGGTGATTTCTTTAATGAACACCCCGAGGGACCAGGGGGAACCACAGCAATTTAAGAAAAATTAGCAACACACAGAATTACAAATTGGTTTGGAAGGAGTGGCTGATGATGACTTTAAAGAACACAGAATGGTTTGGGAGGAAAGGACCTTGAAGGTCACTGAGTTCCACCCCCTGCCATGGGCAGGGCCACCTTCCACCAGCCCTGGCTGCTCCTCCACTGCCCACCTGAAACCCTTGTTCACAGGGAGCACAAATGCTTAACAGAAGTTTCTTTCAGCAAGTTCCTTAATAAACCTGGTACAAAGCTAATCCCCTTGAAAAACTGGGTAAAGGATGTGGTAATTACAGAATAATGCTAACTACTGGAGACAAAATGCAGCTTAAATGTCTTATTTTGCAATATCAGCCTAGCTTTCATCTTTAAACCATAAAAACCAGCAGAGGAGAAAGAAAAGGATGATCTATTTTGACACTAACAGATAGGGAGGACATAATTTCATGGAAATCTACGACATTAAAAGTATTATGAAGCTCTTCAAAGGAAAATATCCGAGGTATTTTCCAAGAGCAAACTCTTGATCACCATCCCATAATATACGTGTGTATCTTCAGCGGGATGATATAATGCTGTTCTTGATTTCTTTGTACAGTCCAGATCAGAGTCAGATTAGTTAATAAGGTTTCTTGGCTTTCTTGTCATAAACTGTGATGATATAAAACACAGCTTTTTGATTAAGGTATTTGGACTAGGACAGGAAATCTCATTTCACTTCCCAGCTCCTCCACAGCATCCTTTAACAACCTCAGGCAAGACAAGAAGATACAGATCCTGGCAGCTAAAATGAAATCAATAGGCATTAGGCATCATGGAGCTCTAAAAACCTCTGGTGCCTGCCTGATGCTTCAGGCACATGTGGAACCTTCATCCTGTATGGCCTGAGCCCCAGGATCCCAGCTGGGTCCCAGCACAGCAGGGCTGAGGAAAGGCTTGGAGAGCACCCATGGCTCAGCTGCCATGTGTGGGAGGGCAATTCTCAGCTGATTAAATATGCACTGTTAGGGGGGCACGAGGCAGAGAGAGCCTGGGGTGGGATATTCCTGGGCCTTAAATCCCAGGGGAACAAGGTGAAGAATAGCTTCTTCTTCTAGTCTCAGAAGGGAGAATTCAGTGTCTCAACTCTGCATCCAAGCCTTGCCTAGAGATGCTAAGCTCAGTGACGTTACACTGGGAACAGCAGCAAAGTCATGTTGCTAATTAGAGTTCAGAGAAGCAGAATTGCTGTGTGTTGGACAGGCAGAACGCTGAGCAAGACAGGCCCTGAAGGAGGGAGACCTGACTGGGGATCACAATACATCACCAATGTCTTCCTTCTATGCAGAGCATTCTTTAGAGCCACTAATCACCAATGAACGCTGCAGTGAAGGCAGCAGGCTCATCAGTCTTCTCCAACACCACATCACACGCAGGCACAAGGCAGAGGAGATTGATTTCTCCCTGCTCCCAAAGGACTCAGGTTTGTGAGGCTCTGGTGCTACTGGGAACAGGCTGCCTGCAAACACAACTCCTGAGCTGCCCTCATCTCCCAACTTCATTTCGCTTCCCATTCAGCCTGCTCAAGAGATGAGGCTGCTCGTGTCTCCATTAACATTTCAGATAACAAAAATACACAGGCAGATTGGTCAAAAAGTACACTTTCACAGTGATTCATCATCTCTTCCTGCCTCTGAGAAGGACATTTTCTATTCAGTATTCATCCAGCACTGGAACCTCTCTAGCAGCACCCTAAGTAAGCAGTATTTTCCTCTTTTGGAGACAGCAAATGTGCAAGCACTGAAAAGCTTCCAAGGGACATCACTGGAAAGGAGACCTGGAGCAGATTTTTTCAGAGAGACTCACTTCAAACCCAGAGCTCTCAAATGGAGACAGGAAGGCAGAATCATCCCATCATCAGCCTTAGATTTTATGGCTTTTTCAGCCTGAAAAATGCAGCAAGATGAGATCAAACACCCCAAAGGATGTGTTATCACTCCCATTTAACCACTGACTTGAACAGTTTGGGAGCAGCCAGTGGAACATTCCCAGAGGCAGGAGAACAGCCTAGGTAACAGATTTTCTGACCACAAATTTCTTGCACGTGTGCTTCACTCGACTTAAAAGCAACAGCACCCCTGGAGCTGATGTAGAACAGGGCCCTCCATTTACTGAATCCATTTGTGAGCTGGAAGGGCTTCAGCCTCCACCCTCAACCCAGTGGAGATGTGCCAGCTGCTGGTGCCATGACCAGCTGGCTTCTGGACTAACTGGGCACTGACACTGGGCTGTGACACAGTGACCAAAGGAAGGGACACAGCCCCACTGCTGATTGCTGTGCAAAACATCCCTCCAGGGACTGCACTGCTACTGAAACAAACTGAAGATGAAGCTGCACGATGAATCAGGTGGCAGGAAAAATCACATTTAGATGTAACTGTATGCAAATGAGATGTGGGATATGCACATCTCATTCACCTGTCAGGTATCCTCAGATTCCAGCTCCCACAGTTTTTACTGGGTTGGGGTTTTTTTACAGCTCTGCCAGGATATCTGCTCTCTGGCTGCCTATAGAACTCCCAAAATATTTGTGCATAAAGATCCCCATTCCCTCTCAACAGAGAACCTGCCTGCTGGAAAAACACCCACCAAGCCAACCATTCACCAGGGATGTAAAGCTGATACAACACCTGCATTCTGAAGAGGACCGAAGGAAAGCACACACTTAATTCCTCAGTAAGGAAAAAACCAGCATGTAAGTGGTGGATATTGTGGTGTAACAACTGAGGTGAACTGAGGTGTTTTTTCACACTTGCTGGCCATGGACAAAGTCCATGGGGCAAGGGAAAGTCAAGTCTGTGGGTGACAGCCCCAGGCTCCCCCTGCATTCTCTGTGGACACAACTGTAGCTTTCTGAATTTCCTTTTCCAAGGGCTGTTTCAGACCAGAAGCAATGATCAACAACTGCTTGATGGCAGCTGTCTGAAGAGACCTCCAGTCACTTCTCTGGGTGTCTGTGAAGCTGCCTGAATAGAGGGAAAAAGACCTCGGAATGAGCTGTGTCCTCTGAGAAATAAACTCAACAGCTGCAATTTCATCCCAGAGCAAACCCAGTTTGTGTGCAGTCCCTTGGACTGGGAGCTGCAGGGAATTGAATAATGCTGTGTTCAGCCTAAAGCTGGAGAATAGACCAGTCTGGGGAAGGTGAATAAGCAGTTTTATTTCTAGAAAGTCAATATATTTTTGCAAGCTTCACTAAGGAACAATCTGCAGCATGAATGTATTCCTTCCCCCCGATCTCAGGCTGTATCTCCTGTCTCAGACCATTTTATTTCCCTTATTAGTACGTGCAGAATATTTATGTTCCTCTTTTAATCCTACCCTTTTCCTGTAAATTCTCTTTAGGGCTCTGTGCTGCTCTCACAGCCTCTCCTGTGCTGAAATCACACACAGGTAGAGTGAAGCAGAAACCCAAACCAGTCTAAGGAAAGCACTGGGCAGTAACAGTGGGATAACCCTGAGCTCAGCTGGAACTCCATGGAAGTGGGAGTGGAATGGGTGAAAACTGAGAGCAGCCAGTACAGTGGAACTGATGATTTTTAAGCTCCCTTCCAACCCAGGCTGTTCTGTGATTCTACAATTCCCTGTCTGCTTTCCCTGCCTTCTTCCCTCCTTATGAATGTTTAAAACAAAAGAGAGCGAGCTGGTGCTAGGGAATGTCCTGGGGAAATCAGCCACAAATGTGACCAACTCCAGGCTGCAGTTACAAACCAGCTCTTACTCAAATTTACAAAAACCACGGGCCCTGGGGCTTTCAGGAGCTGCACTTCTGGAAGTCTGATGGACAAACCTTTATTTTACAGTTCATAAAGCAAAGCTTAACAACTCTGCCTTCCTAATGCCGGCCAAAGCTCTTGCTCATTGTAAATTTAAAAAGCAGCTTATTGAAAGAGGAACCAGCATAAATACTGGAGGTAGATCCATTACATTTCATGATACAGTTATTTGGTGGCTAACTCCGGTAGTTCTCTCCTCCTGTTCAAGGATAATAAAAGGAAAAATGTCCCCATGACATTCAGTGGCAGAAATGTCACTGCTGAAGTGCCTGTGATGTGCAATTAACATTTTTAAGGATTCATTTAAACGGATACTGTCACGGCTGATAGATTTGAGATTACACCAACTATCTAAGTTTGGATTCCTGCCTAATTCAGTATCTCACTAGCAAGTTCACCCTTTCACTTCTGGGTATTTATATTTTTCTTTCTCCTTATGTTTACTGCATTGATGGTAGTATAAAAATTTATCATTTTATGATTTATCATTCAAAGCCAGACTGGATGGTACTTAAAGCAACTGGTCTAAGGGAAGGTGTCCCTGCTCACTGCAGGGGGTTGGAACTGGATGATCTTTAAGGTCCCTTCCAACCCTGGAAGATTCTGGGGATTCCCTGGGATTCTGGGGCTTCTCCCCCACTCCATCACTGACGTTGCATCACCATTGCAAACCCCAAAGTTTCTATCCAAAAATACATTTCCTTTTTTTAATGTTCTGCTTTCTGCAAAGAACTTGTAATCTTCACAATGAGAAATGCTTCGTTTTGAAGAGCAAAGTAAGCTGTGGGGCCAAAGCTGTTTGGTGTTAGGGTGGATGGAAGAAGAAGTCACTCTGCATTGTGAATGACGGCGTTGTCACCTGCAGGATGGAGACTCCAGGCCTGGACTCCGTGTTTTCGCGGAGAAGTCCTGGATCTTTGCTCCTTGTATCTGACCCTGCTGTTGAATGAAAAGGCAGGAGAACACAGAAGACACCTGCTAGGGCAGAAAACCTCTCTTTAAGCACAGTGTTCATTGGAGTTTGTGGGAGGTGGCAGCTCCTCCTGGAGATGGCACCGACACGGGAATGTTGGTGCTCGCAGGGAGAGGCTCCTGCTCAGAGCTGAGAGTGGCCAGCGGTCTCCAGGCAGAGAGCAGATGCTCCTGTCTCACTGTCAGACACACAGAGAGCAGCATGTCCTCAATATTTCAAGAAGACAAATGAAGGAGACATGATCCTAATGTTAAGTGGCCTGGGAGAAAAGCAAGTGCCTACTCGGCTGACAGAACACTTGCAGATAAACTCCGAGAGCAGCTCAGAAGTGATGGCTCTGACATCTGGGGCTCTGTCCAGGTCTGGTTCTCCCCCACAGCACCTCAGTTAGAAAACAGCCACGTCTGGTTTGCTGGGAAACCTCAGTTTCAAATGTGCTAAATCAGGCAAAGCAAGAATGGGATGGGATGAGGCTTTTGAGAGATGTGCTCTACAGAGGTGACTTTCCATTGCTGGAGAAAGCACTTCATCTTCACCTGAGCCCCAGCAAGAGTGCAGCAGTGCCAGGGGGAACCCCAGACCCTGGGATAGCAGAATATTCTTTAAACTGCAAGATTTCTGCTGCAGAAAGTAATAAACAAGAGCCTAGCACAGAATCCCTCCACGCACCACAGAGTTACACATTTGCCTCACCGCCCAGAGCAAAGATTTCAAACTCTGCTGTGATTTTTTCCAAGCAGCCACTGCTGCCTTTTTATGCCCTTCCTTCTATGCTGTTTTGCACTAGGTGAGTCGAAATATGTTTCTATGTAATTATACAAATGACATTTAGGGGACACTGTCCAAAAAAAAAAAAAAAAAAAGGAAAAAACGATTCTAAAGAACAAATTTTCCTTTTGTTATTGAAATCTTCAACAATATTAGTCACTGCTCCTGCTCTTTGCTGACTTTGAACACTTTAATCACAGGTAGGATCAGACTGATGAAAGTCCAGCTTTCCAAGGCTCTGGGGAAATGCAAAGCCTAAACCAGGAGCTCCTCTGAACACAGGGCAGCTGCAGGAGGGATCAGAGGGGTGCAGTGCTCAGCCAGATGGGGAGGAGAACAAAGAACTGGGAGCAATCCCATTCAGGGGGAACCCACGAGTCTGAGATAACACATTGTGATAACCCCACTTCCCAGGGATGCTGTCACGGGTTCTTGTTCCATACAGCAGCCTTGCAAGAGCAACATGGAAAAAAGGTTAAAGGGGGAAGGATGATGACAGCCACCCAGATGGGGTGGTCTTGGAAATGAACAGCAGCAATAGAAGGGAGTTTGCCCCTTGCAGCCTCCTCCCCTGGAAACAGATCCTTCACCTGGTTTGATTTTCCTGGGGTAGCAACCCTGGGGTAGCAATTCTGATCATGTGCAATGCCTCCAGAGCCACTATAAAAGGAGTGGGTCATGGACACGTTGTTATTCCCCCCCTCAGATACAGAAAGCAGAGCATGCAGGAGATGATCCAGCCACTAAAACTTGTGCCAGCATCTCTCCCAACTCCTGCAGCTGTGCAGGGAGTGCTGCTGCCCATCCTCCTGTGCCTGAAATTCAGCATGATGACAACGCTGACCCACGGCACGTGTGGCACTTTGGTCCTGACCTCACTTGGGCTCCAGTCAATCGCTGTTCTGCTCCTGATTTTGATGGGAGTGGGGCCACAGTTCCAGTGCCACCTCTCCCGTCCCCTCAGGCTCTCTCTCCAGCAGCACTGTCAGCTTAGAGAAGCCAGGACAATTTGAAAGTATTTTCTGAAGCCCAAGGCAAAGCAAGAGCTGACCTTTTCCACCAGCAGAGAGCTGCTGGCAGGCTGCTATTGAATATTCCAGCAGCTGTAATGCTCTGCGCCCACAGATGACCCGGCTGCCCTGCACAGGGATGGGTTTCCCTCTCCTTGCCCTGCCTCAGTGACCTGGGAACACACTGTGGCTCTCCTGTGCTCACAGCTGTGCTCCTGCCCAGCCCTGGGCTCTGGCATCCCTTGCAGAACGTTCAGCTGCCCAGGACTGCTCAGGACACAGCAACTCTCTCTGCGTGGGGATTATTTAATCAGAAACGGAAATTTCCCCTTCCAGATCCTTCAAAGTTCTGGCAAATGCAGAGATAAAATCTCTGACGTTGGGAGTTGAGTTTCCAGGAGGGTTCGGCTCTGCTGCTCTGGTGAGGGTGAGCTGTGCTAGGCCAGTGTGGTACACACAGCACTGGCAAACAAAGGGCACAAATCTCTGCCAAAATCCTGCTGCTGCTGGCTGCACAACACCCAGCCTGTACCAGAGAGAGAAGGGATTCTCCCATTCCAGACGGGAGAATCTTCAGAGTCTGTGCTACATTCCAAACGTGCTCATATCCACATGACATTCAGTCAAAAAGCCTTCTGAAAATGGACAAATATTTTCTTAATAATTTTTAGCAGAGTTGCTAATTCTTCCAAGAATTCCTTCCCACTAGGGAAGCTGGCTGTTATTTTTGCAGAGAGGATATCTGTGCTGTCCAGTTATTTCTATAAAGAGACTTGGCCTTTAGGACTAATTTAAAGGGTTTCCCAAAGCAGATGGAGCTTTTTGAATATAGAAAAAGGGATTTACAGGATTACCGAGCTCCAAGTATTCAAATATAAAGACAAAATTATGCCTAAGGCAAGTAAGAAATGCTCTAGGCTATCAGAGATTGTCTCTTCATCCTCAGCAGATGTCACCTAGTGTAAATTGACATTATTTCCTGACATTGGTGGATTTTTATTCAATTCCTCTTGTTGGTGATGTGCTTCACAGATCATCAACAACACACTAAATGCCCCTTGGTGAAGAGGACAGAGAAAGGGAAGAAAAAAAACAGAGAATGTCTAAACTGGCTGCATTAAATTATCATCCAGTATTTACATGTTCTACCTGTGCCAGCAGACAAAAAAAAAAAAAAAAAAAGAAAAAAAAAAAAAAAAAGTTCTGGAATCACTGATGTAATTTCCTGGCAAGCACAGAACCTTCTGGGACAAGCCAAAGGCTGAGGACATGGAACTTGTGAATGAAATGCTGTGTGTGTGCAGTGGGAGGTGACACACACCCAGGAGCACGCTGGGCAGGCTGAGCTCCTCCAGCTGGGGCTGTATCTGCTCCCCTTCCCCACTCCCAGCTCTGAAGCTGCACGTCAGGTTCACGTTATCCTCTGCTGGCCAAGCTCCACCATCACCTCCTGTGACATTAACCACACAGCCTGGGCCCTTTCCAGGCAGGGGAGCACTGCCAAAGGGGATTCAGAGCAGATCTTCCACTTACAGATAAATTCTCTCCCTCACTCGCTGCCCCTTCCTCTCTCCCTCTCCCTCCTTCCAAGCTCTGGGAACCAGGATGAGCCAGGCAGCTCCATTTGCTGTTGGCTTCTGGAGGGTCCACGTGGTGCTGGGAGTCTGTGCAAAGCCCTTTGTGGGGTCAGGAGTGACTGGATGATCTCACAGCACTGTCTATCTTCCCTGGCCTCCTGGTAAGGCTGTCAGCAGAACTGGCTCAATGGAAGAAAACCAGGAGCTCCTTAAAAAATGTACTGGCACATGTGAGCTGAACTTCCTCGGGTGAAGAAGTTATAAAAAACAGCTCTGCTGTGAATTTTGAAGTATCCATTTGTTAAAGAGGCAGTGATTTTCCCCTCTGAACAATGCTCTTTGTGGTGTGAAGCCTTGCAGAGGAAAATGATGTGTGTTAGAAACATCTTCAGAGCTATTGACATGCAGGATTGGGTGATGCACAAGGTCTCAAAACCAAACGAGGGCTGCCCAAATAGCTGCTCCCGGCCAGCCGAAGTTACAGTTGAAATCCTGGCACTAAATTTATCAGTATTTTCATTTCCTGACATTTATGCCAAAACAAAATTCTGCAAAAGGTCAGCACAGGACTCGAGTGTTATTAAGTGTGTGATCTAACAGACAGGCAGGTGGCTTTCACTGACACTTGCCTGATCATTCCCTGAACTCTCAAACTCATCCTGACCACTTCCCCACACCCAAACGAAGATCCATCCTGGGTGAAATCACCACTTGCAGGGTGTCAGCACAAGCTTGAAATCCCTCTAATGCACTCCAAAGCAGGGCTGAATCATGGCTTGGACGTTCTGTACCTATTTTGCCTTCTTTCTTTTGAATACAACGCTGTCCTGAGGGGTGTTCTGCATTGCAAAGATGGTTTCACTTAACTGGAGACTTTGTGACCACACTCAGACAAAACAAACCACCAGTGTGAAAGGATGTCTGTCAGTTCCATTGATACACTGAAAAAGGAGTTGTCCCAGATCCCACCAAGAAGCTGCAAACTGGACCCAGCCCTCAGTGCTGTGCCTGGAGCCCAAGGGCAGCCCCTTCCTTCCACACTCCCAGAAAGAGTGAGCACAGGGAATCTGGAGCTCTGCCTTCTCCATCCCTCTCTGGTGGCTTTGCTGCACGACTGCACTTGCACTTCCTTTTCCACGAGTACATTTCATTTCATTTCTCCCACACTGATTCTCAGACTTGTGGGAAATTCCATAATACCCCACCAAAAGCTCCCAACAGCAGCCAGAATTGCTTTTACTGCTGTTTAACGCAGCGCTGAATTTAAGTGGCTGATGTATCCGCCTCTCTGGCACATGGACACAAACTGCTGCACAGCAAAACTTTAATTTATCGAATTAAAATGTACTATAGCACGAATTTATTGTATCTTTGCTCTTAAGTGGGTTTATGCATTTGATTTCCTTTGTCTTTTAGGGTTTTGGCAATAGATGGAAAGCAATCAAAGTCCCATTTGAAGCAGCCGTGTAAGCAATTCTCATTTACAGAAGACAATGAAAAATTAATCTAAAATGAGTGTAACTAAGTTTTCATAGAAACAACAAAACCACGCAGACATTATCATTTTCAACAGCTGTTTACTGTCTTCATCTACAAAATCACCTGTCAAATTTTACTATTGCCTCAAGGGAAAAAAAAAAAGCCAACCCCAAGTGCCTCTCTGAGTTAATAAAATGTAACACAGATATTGAGGATTCCTTTCTTCCAATTACAATACTCAGCAGGCACGACTGAGGGGATGTTCAGCACCCCCTCTCCTTCCTGCAGGTCTGAACTCTCCAAGTTTGACTCCAGGGGAAGCACTCAGCCGTGGCTGCTGGGAGAAGCTGGGCGTTTTCTCTCTGCCCCCTTCCAGTGGGCAGAGCAGCATTTGTCACTCCTGGAAAGCTCCTGGCTGCAAACCACTCACAGCTTGCTGGAGGTGAAGTGGAAACACTTGAAGGAAGGACAGAAGGGATGGCAGCAGGATGGAGTATTGTTGTGGGGGAATGGGGATCCCAGTCCCAGCACCAGTGAATTTGTGAGGAATTTGTTGAGCTGGCAGAGGACACGCAGTTGGTTCATTCCACGCCATGTGTGTGATGGGAAGGATGCCAAACAAACATCAGAAGGAAACCAAAGAGTCCAGAGGCTGTGCTGCTGGCAGCCTGATCCCCTGGCACGGGAACCAGCAGGGCATGGGAACCAGCAGGGCATGGGCCAACCTTCTGCTCATGGCTGGAGCTGGAGCTTACCCAGCAAGCCCAGGAAAGCCAGGCAGACAGAGAGACAAAGACAGCAGCTGAACCCAGCATCCTTCACACGCAGGTTCTCAGGCTGAACTCTCTCAAAGCCTGTCTCAAGTGCTGCTGCTGCTGTCCCTAATGTCACATTTAGGAGAGGGGAAGGACTTAATTATTGAAGGGCAGCTACAGGGAGTGGGATGCACAGCTCCTGTTGACTTCCTTAATGGTGGCAGAATGTGCAAATCCTGTGGACTGTAGCTGAATTTAAATTACAATGATTACAAAATATAAAGCCTAAAAAAGAGGATTTATACATGAGCAGATTTAGCCCAGACACAGACTCCCTCAAGACCTACATTTTGTTTACATGCAAAGCAGACTGTGCCTCCTGAATGCCTAAATGCTGACAATTATTTCTGTATCTCACCAGCCTCCTAACACGGCTCTGAACCACCAGTCCTGCTGCTCAGTGTCCTGGGGAATCTCTGCTGTTTCTGGGTTCATCCCTGTCCTCTGGCCACTGTCCAGCAAACCACTTTCCATGTGTAAACAGTCCTGTTGCCTTCAGAGGGGCTCCTCACACGATGCACAAGTCCATAAGGACATGTTGCTTAAATAGATCCATAACATCAGCAACAACAGTAATCAACAACAGTAATACATTTCTGCTGCTGCTTTCAGACAGAGTTTTCATGCACAGCTCTGGGGAGTGCAGAACTATTAACCTATTTCGTGTCATCGGAGCTGGGGGACAGACAAATGAAGCAACTTGCCCAAGGTCATGCAGGAGTTCATGGGAGAAATGAGGACACAAACAATACACCCACGTTTAAATTGAGTCCTGAGGAATTTGCAGAGCTGGGAGGGAGGGAGGCTTTGAGTGCTCTGACATTGGTATAAAGGAAATCAGTGAGTTATACAGTAGGAATCAAATATTTTAAAAATTATTTGCATCTGCTCTCATGTTAACCAGTCCAGACCCACCTCATCCAGAAAGTCCAATGACTGTTTAATTCACATTAAAGCTAAGAAATCATAAAACTACCTCTCTTCTACACTCCTGACCCAGCTGCAGGAAGAAACTTGAACACAAGCCATTGTTCTGAATTCCTTAAAAACAATCAACACGCAATTATTTATAATGGAATAAAAAACCTGCAGTGCCATCTTTGACCAAAAACTAGCAGCCACTGTTGAGCACATCCCTGCCCTTCCCTGCAGTTCCATAAGCCCCACGTGGAGCAGGTCCCTGCATCTCCTCTCTTCCTTTCTCCCTCTCAATCTGCACACAAATTTGCACTAGGAGGTCCCCATGTTGTATGTTATCATTTTACAACTCACTTCTTGGCTCCATTTTAAGAAATACACTTTGATTTCAAGTTCAGTGTCTGTTGCCAGACTCTCATTGGGATGCAGGTGAAATTTCCAGAAGTACCTTGCTGCCACACTCACAAGTGCTGGGGCAGCTCTGGGGCTTTCAGGAACACAAGTTCCTTTCAAACTCTGATTGCTTTCAAATGCATCTGCTGTCTCCCAGGCACTGGGAATTCGAGGCCCCAGAAGTTCTGAAAATTCCAATAGGTGTCAGGCTGTTGAAATAACTGCTTTTTTAAATTTAGGTACTACAAACTGTAGTCATCAAAGTATTTATGCATTGCTTTGCTTGGCACCGCCAAGCCTAAGTGAAACAGATGGCCAGCTCAGGTTTCCAAAAGTGACTCAGATACTCAGGAGCCCAACTCACACAGGAAGTCAATACCAGTTAATCTTCTAAATGTCAAATGGCACTTTTGAAAATAGCACTTTCCATTACCAGCAAGGACCTGAAACTCTGTGCTTTTTAAATGTTTGCTTTGTACCAAGCAATACCCCAGGCTCCACCTGTCTGTCTTTCTGTGTTCAAAGGACAAGTGAGCACTTGGGCAATGCAGTTTGTGCAGGCAGGTCCCCAGCACATCAGCCAGTCCTGCAGCACTGGGGCTTTCTCCTCCTAAAGGACACTTTTAGGCAACAAGATTGAGGTGGGGAGGAGAGAAATGAAGCCTGCACACAGCCAGAATCAGCAGCACGACCTTCCCTGGCTTGCCACAGCTCTGGCAGTGATGTGCAGGGACTGCAGCCACCCCAGGCAAGAGCCCTTCTCTTTGGGGGCTTCCTCAGTGCCAGCAGAAACGCAGGCTGAACCAAGAAGGGCTGCATCACCCAAGCCTGGGTGGCCCACGATGACAGCAGGGCATGGCTGAGGTGCCTCTGCATTCCCAGCACACATCACCCCCCCAGAGCATGGGCAGCTTTCTGGGCATTGCTGGACACAAACAGCACTTAGGAGAGAGTGCACAGGGCTAAGGGAATGTCAAGGATTCACCAAATCAGCCATTTCCCCTCTGACACAAGGGGCCCGAAGTGGCCCAAGCCAAAGCTCCACAGTGGAGATTCCCAGGCCATTCCCAGCAATGCCACGATCCAGAGGTCACCCCAGAAACTTGCAGCACACTGCTGCTGCAAATGGGTAATTAATCAGATCAATGTCCTTCCCACAAATTGACTGGAACTGGAGGGAGCACTGAGCTGAGTGCTTTTGGTATTTTTAACCTGGAATGTCAAGCAGAGGAATAATGGCCATTATCTCCAGTATATATCTTAGGAGAGGGAGACGTTAGGGAGGTGATTTCCACCCACGTCAGTAGGTCTCGGAGCAAAAAGACTGATAAATGTGGAAACTGGTTTAGAGAAGAGACTAGAGGGACACCAGCCCTACAAAGACTTTGAAGGTTAACTTTCTACACCTTTAGAAACTCTGGGAACGCCGGCAAGTTCCAGACTTGCAAATCTTGAGTTTGCAGGCATCAACAGAAACAAATCTGGGGTTAGATGTCTACATAAATGTCAAAATGCTGTCACTGGCTGATGGCAATGTGGAAACTCTGCTTCTGTAGCCCGGTGAACAGGAATGCACACAAGGGAGCCAACACCAGGAATGGCAGACTATAAACTATGAACTATGAAATTTCAGGTGCACAGATCTCCCTCTAACTTCAATCTTTCTTCTTTGTTTAGCACTCTGCTGTTCTCAGTACAAAGAACCTCATGGCATTAGCCCCAGGAGAAATGTGACTTTCCTTAAAAAAAGAACAACCATTAGAGTTTTGGATTCCCTTTGGAGAGCAGTAATTTCAACACATTCTTTTAAAATTTAAGTTACATCTGCATAGCAGAGAAATGACTGCTGACATATTTTTCCTGCATCTAATAATCTCTTCCTTTCACTTAAACTACCTTTCTCCCTGTAGACGATTATTATCATTGAGCTACTTGGAGTGTGACAACAATTGAGATGTTTTGGCTATTGGAGTCAGAAGCATTAAGATTTTAAAAAGAGCAATACAGAGAACTCCAGGGGTGCAAACCTCAGCACTCCAGTGCCTTGGAAAATTCCCTCTTTCCCTGCCTAAGGTGAAAAACCAGCAGCAGCTCTAAAACTGCAGGGTTTACACACTCTCCTGAATCTGATTTCCACGATATCTGGAATAGGTCTAATAAAAAAGCTAAAGAGAGTACGAGCTGTTAACAATTAGTGACTAATTAGATGTGTTAATGCTTAAATAGCAGTGCTTCCAAATCTTGGAGCGTACATACTGTAAATCTTTCATGTAAAGGATTTGCAGAGAAAGGAATCCTCAAACCCTCTTTAACATCTTCAGTGGAACAAAAGATCTTTCTGTACACTCTCTGACATTACTCAGGAAACAGCAAATTATCTGATTCAATTGGCTCATGAGTAAAATAGCACGCAGCAATTAACTCCTTAGAAACCACATCCCCCTTTGAGAGGATTTATTATCAGAAAAAAAAATATTAAATACATAATAAAATAAGAAATGCAAGAATTTAGAACTAAGCACAGTCAAATATAAGGAAATATAAGAAAAAATCTAAGATGGAAAAGAAAAATAGTCTTAAACGTAAGAAAAAATTCTCATGCAGGGCTGAGCTACTCAGCAGTCATTAACATTACAAAGGGATGAAGTCTCCAACAATTTAAGTAATCTGAACAGATAAGTTACCCACCACAGTCCACAAAAGACGTGGCTTCAAAGTAGGCAGGATTAATGGCCTTGCTTCCTGGCAAAATGAAGTCATGCTTGTGTATTTGTGAATAATTTTCCAGCAGGCAGGAACAGCTACAATAGAGCCACATAAATACCTCAGTCAGCTGCTTGCTCCCCACTCCACATTAGCTGGGGTTTATCTTGAGAGTGTCACTGAGACTGAGACTCTGTCTCTTCCATGTACACGGGGAACTGAAAACTGGAAACACAGGAAAGATGGCAAAAAATAACAAATAGAAATGGCTTTAGTGCACTCTGGGGGGTTAAAGCATCTCCCCATCCTACGTGTGGGTGATGCCCAGACTCCGGGGTCCAGAAGGACCCTCCTGCTCATGCACATCCCTGCTGTTCCCTTGTTCCAGGGTCAGTGTGTGACCAGATTAAAGATCAATATTCACACAAACACAGCAATATTAAAGCTCATGGATCTCCTTCCAAATTCAAAGCCTGGTTATTTCTTTCTGCCCTGAGAGTTGGGTCTGAACTCCTGTTGCCAATTACAGACCCAGCTCTTCAAAGCCAGTTGTCGAGGTCAAAGCAAAGCCAGTGAATTCAGGAATCCTCCGGGAGCAGATGGTGGTGAAGAGTTCATACTTTGGCAACATTGAAAAAATCAGAGCTTATTTATGCCCAACACGTAAAAGCCACTTGCCCTCGAGTGTCCTGGGTTTGCTCTAAATGCAGGCTGTTCTATGCCTCTGGGTATCTTGTGGGATTTTTTTTTTGTTTAATAAACCCCCACGATGAATTAATGTGTGATCCACAGTGAACCACAACAGATCTCTGCTGATTTGCACCCCTGAGGAACGTGGCAATTATACCATGTTTGATGACTCTGTGTTTCATCTCACCTCAGCAGCTCTACCAGCCCCACAAATACTGCAGAGAACAGGACAGGCTGCCTGTCAAAATAATTAACACAGCCCTGATTAGCAGAACACGGCAACAACCCCCTTCTTGGGTGGTTCTGGGAGTTTCTGGCCAATTCTGAGTGATCAAGTCCCCTGCTCTTACTGTGACATTTTCAGGTTAAGTCTTCCAGGAGTTCTGATGGGAATTTACCCTGCATTTAAACAATGTTTATCTGTAATGTACAGGAGTTTTACAGCAGCTGAGGAAACCACAGCAGGCATAACCAAACTGTGGAACTGCCCACGTACAGACAGCCAAACATTCACTGCAGCACAGAGATTCAGTTTTTAAATATTCCTTCCCAGCCCCATTAAATCTCTGGGCATTTCTCAAGATAAAAATTGACAAATAGCATCTCCAAGTGGAGAGCCTCACCATGCTCCTGCACTTTCTCAGACATGACAAAAACGCCACAGGAAATGATAATCACATGCAATTAAAGCCTCCAAACCCAAGTGAACAATTGCTAAACTAAGCAGAGAGACTCTGTTCCTTTGGGGATTGTCAGTGGGACTGGCTGAGCTCTGATTTGGCAGAAATCTTGCTCTAGTGGAGTACTGCCTGCAGATCACACACATCACAAATTCCTTTTGCTCACTACATCCCAGGGAATGAATTCCATGCCACACAGACACTGTGACCCACTCTGGGTAAGAGAACAGATGCAAACACTGAAATTCTCATTGGCTGGCCCATCAGTGATGCTTTGGCTGACAGGGTACCTCGCTTTCCAAACCATCCCACAGCACTGCTAAACATGTCAGTCTTGTTAAAAATACTTGAAACAGGGATGAACTCAGTGTCTGAGGTCACTTGAGTACTCTGGCAGAGTCATTATTGAATTTCTACCAGTGTGATTACAAAGAGTGCGTGCTCAGTCCATTAATCTGCAGCATGGAAACCAAAAATCAATGGGGTGCTGCTTCAAACTCCTTTTTGTAATAATTAGCATCATGGATGAAGGCGTGCACGTGGGAGGGGAGGGTGGAGGCTGTTGTCACAGCCCCAGATGGCAAAGAGATTACCTGGTTTTCTTTACATCAGACAGGAGAAAGGAGAGAAGAGTCAAAATCTGTTCTAAACTTGGGGTGGAATTCAGTCTGCAAAGGAAATTTTGCCATTTGCTTCAACGAAGCCAAGGTTTCTTCCCTGGAAACTGAGCTGGGACTGGAATTCCTGGCAAGCCATCAGGAATTCAGCACAGATAGATCCAAAAGCCTCTCTACAACAAACATCTCAGTTTTCTTTAATAAACTCTCTTCTCCATGAAATTACTGGCCTGTTGGTAAAGGAGGAACAGCAAAGCTGCAGGAGTTTTTTGTGAATGGCTGTGGGACAAACCCCTCTACGTTGTTCCAGTGGACACGGAGTGATTTGATTTCATCCTTGACACTCCTCATCCTGAGCCTTCCAAGCAACAGGGAAACATCACAGATTTTTCCAAGTATTGAATTTCCTTGCTTAAGGAAAAAGTGCATCAATAAACATTAGCAACTCTTGTATAACCCTGCTGCTCCCATTTTATTTTTCATCCCTAATTCTGAAAGCACTACAAAAGGATGTGCTTACAGATCTTAATTCTCCATAACATCTACTCCTAAGTCCAGGGACTTGTTTAGCCAGGATTTGACCTTTTTTGGGGCATTCAGAGACATTTACCACCTTTCAAAAGAGCAGCCAGGCTTGTTAAGCTTTCATGAAATGTAGAGAATCCTCCAAACACTTCCTGTGTCCCCTCCAAGCCACCAGTCCATGACCAGACCCCAGCTCAGAGCAGGTGATTTGTACAAGCCCCTGACACAGTGCAACACAAATCCAACACTGATTTACACTTAAGGGACTGTGGCTGCACAGCTCTGAAAATAAAAGGCGGCCTTTGGAAATGTCAGTATTTGCTGATATTCACCAGGAAGTGACAGTGAAAAAACCCCAGGACTTCTGTCATTCCCAGAACGTGAAATACCAGAGGTCTCCCTGCAGCCTGAGCTGTAGATAAATTATAACCTGCAAATGATGACTTAGAGAAGCTAACAGAGTAACTCCTCTTTCAAGGGTGAGTTGTGTGGAGAGAGCTGCAGTGATCTCTGATACAGGACAGTTCTTTAAACTACAGGAGCTGCTTTTTCTGTAACAGGCAGAGATTTTTACTCCCTAAGCTTGTAAAAGGTCATGTATTATCCCTGCCTTACTGTGCAAAAGGTACAGGGGGAGCTGAATGGAATCCATCCCCAGGCAGATCAGGCCCCCAAACTGTGCCACGTTCAACCATCCCTGGCTGCAGGTTTACCAGGAACTGACTGAATTCCACACGAGGGCAGCTGGGAATGCAGCTTCATGCTCTGAAGCAGAAGGACAGGCAGGAATGGGGACTGCAGGGACCCACAGCACCAGCAGCACATCCCAAAATCCTCCCAGTCAGCACCAACTGGTTTTCTCAACAACCTTGCTTAACTTGTAAGATTTACAACAAAGACTTAACATTTATGTAATAATTTTCCACTTGTTTCATAGAGCAGTCCACATTATTATATAACATGAAATAGGGATTTGGTTTTTTATCTGTACTTTAAATAGGCAGTAACACATCAAACCAAAGTAACTTTGACTGGAAGAGTAAATCTCAGTAAGCCAGTGCAGAAACAAATGGTTCAGCTGTCTAATATATTGTGTTTTGTGCAAGGAATGTACAGGTTTCAGATTAATGGTGATACTTCACCACTGTTAGTTGGTCGGCTATGACTGATCTGACAGAGACATGAATGGAAAAAATATTTAAAGTCATCTAATTGTCTTTTATGATACTGTAGCCAGCTTTCTAGAGGTCTCTCCTCACCAGTTTTAAGTGTCTTTAGCTCAGAGGAGATTTGTTATTACAAAATTCCTCAAACACCAATGGCACAGAGGGTTTTCATGTATAAGAAACATATTTCAAATTGCTTTGCCGAATACTAACAAAGTTCTTATTCACTTTATTCTAGAAAGGCTTGGCTTTTGGCACTTTTTCCTAAATTTTCTCCATTCTTTATTGCCTGACTGATTTATTTCCTCTGCTGTGGAAGTTACAGAGGGAAGCAGAGTTGCCTGGCAGCGTGATGTGGTGTTGCTGAACTCAGCTGTTCGTGCCTTTCAGCAGATGTTCCTGCTTCAAAGGCAGGCTGAGAAAAAACACACACACAGATTCCTCCTCCCCACTTCTGCACCTTTTGTCTCTTCTCTTCCCCTGCCTCCAAATCACAAGGAAGGCTTCATTACAATAGCTGCTAAACCATCCCAACACAAAAATAAGAGCTGACCTTGCCCCAGAGGAGATTTAAAGTGCAAAGAGACAACGAGCAGAAGTGTCAGCCCACGAATGTGCTGCACTGGGAGGAGATGCTCGTGGATAACTTCACTGTGAATTACAGGTTATTAAAGTGGGGATTGCTGTGTGCAACAGGCCAGAATGGAGCAGTGCAGGGCAGAAGATGCCAGTGGGACAGGCTGCCTTTCCTCCTGCATATTCCAGGAGTGCTCCAAAACATGTTCCCCAGCCTCAGAGAAGGCTGGAAAGCAGCCTGGGTGTTTGCAGGTCGCTCTTGAGAAGTGATTACCTTGTCAGAGTCAGGGAATCCTCTCACCCTGGACACCAGGAGTTAGTTATTATTGAACCTGTCTGTCAACGTGGAATGGATGGAAAGCTGTCACCCCCTTATTCCATGTTTGCACATCTATTCTGCTTGTGTGGGCTCTGCTCTATTTACATTGTAATGAAATAAAACAATATATCCAACCTGCCTGGAAAGCAGGGAAGGCACTGGCTGCAGCTTTCTCAGCAAGGCTGGGTTACTGCAGGCTTTGAGTGAGCCCCAAGCATTTGGTTTTGATAAGCACATAAAAGCCTTTCCAAACCATACAAATTTGCTGGGCAAACAAGTTTAATGCTTTCATTTGGGCAAGAAATATGTGAAGAACGACCTTTCTCTTGGAGCTTCAGCCTTTTGGCTTCCCAACAGACCCAGGAACTCCAAAGGAAATTAAAAAAAAAAAAAAAAAAAAAAAAAAAAAAAAAAANAAAAAAAAGAAGAAGAAGAATTATTGCAACTGAAAGTTCTGTAGAGCTCATGGGTTTGTTTCAGGGTTTAATGGTGTAAGACATGCACTGGTGGTGTCCTCCTCCCAAAGTATCACCACAGTTTGTACAGCTCAGGATGTGACCTGAAGACGTGTACAACTTCCCAAGCACCTGCAGCAGTGGCATGTGCCACCTCAGCTCTGCTCCTGCCTCGATTATCAGTCAAAAGGATAAACAGCTGGCACGAAAAAATCCTGACCCAGAAGCACCAAACCTCTGAACCCTTGTGAGAATCGTGCCCTCTGCTCAGGCTACAAGGTTTTGAGGTCAGCAGGCACCACTGCCACTCTGCTGAGCTCTGCAAACCACTCTGACCCAAAACTACCAGGGCAGGATGACCCAGATTCTGAAATAATTAATAACACCCACCCTGCTCACAATGTGTGACTCCTCTGGTCTCTTCCCATGCTGGGCACAGGCTGTCGGTGCTCTGGTACAGACAGACACACTCCTGTCTCACACATGGCTCACACTTCTTCAAGCCTGACTCACCTTGTACGTGCACACTTTGCTTTTGTTTTTCACTCACAAGAGAATTCATTTCACTGACACATCCCTTGGCAGCATATGGTGCTGCCAGACAGGGGAGGGATCTGCAGCAGCTTTGCTGCTTTCCCCCATGTGCCAATGACAGCAAACACAGCCTGGTGACACCAGCACTGCTGCCACGGGCAGGCAGCCATGCCCAGACAGCGTTAAGAACCAGCCACAACAACCCCAGCACTCCACCAGAACGTGAGCACATGTGGGGAGAGGGAATAAGTGATTGTGACACGGCCTGAAACACCAAGACAACATCTGGAAGCACTCTCCCTGAGCCTGCCTCTTTATCACACAGACGGCTGCAGAGCCCCAAGCCCACGGGGCTCTCCAAAGGTCCAAGGCCAAGAGGATGAAGTGCTGCAGCACAGCAGTTTTCCATTCTGTCAGCTTTCCCCAGAAACCCAAACTGCTGGGGGACTCCCTTGCCCCACAGACAAAGGGCCACGTCCAGGGGTGGAAATGTCAGCCCAAGAGCAGACCGAGGGCAGCTTGTTCCAGGGCACTCCCAGGTCTGCAGGGGCAGGAGGATTTAGGACCAGATCAGACTGTTCTGAGCTCCTGACACTGCAGTTACAGGATGCTCTGGTGCCATGGCTTGGACAGAGGTGCCAGCCTAAGAAATGCCACTGACCCTCCTCGCTCCCACCCTTCAACCCTTTGTTTGGTGAGATGTCTTTCTCATCCCCACAGCTGACAGCAAGCCAGCAGGGGGAGGTTTGCTACATTAAAAAAAAACCCCAAACAAACAGAAATAGCCCTTCTCTGCCTTGGAACAGCTCTCCTGCCATGGTGGCAAACCCAGAATTAACCACACAGCCAACAGGAGCCCCTCTGCTGGGGCTGCTCTTGAGTCAGTGGGGTACCTCAGAAACCAACCACACGAGCCCTGGGCTGGAACCAAACAGAGGCAATCCTGAGAGATGGAACTGGTTCCAGTAGTGACCAAAAATATCCTTTTGTCTACCCCAAGCACACACATCAAACCTCCAGAAGCAGAAGCAACAAGGGAAAACAAGCAAGCAAGCAGTTGTCTAAGCCTTGTTTTTACTAATCAACACTGTTGTTATCCTCATCAATAGCTACTTGAATCTCAGCAGAAATTGCATTATGAGGCACACAAACATTGCTGATTTCAAGCTGTTTGCAGTTACTTGCTATAGTTGTGAAGCCTTTTTGAATAAATCTGAGCTAAGATCTGGCTCCTGGCTTTGGCACCACAAAGTATTTCTTAAAAAAAGTAAAGAAGCATGACCCACTTAAATTCTCAAAAGGTAACAGTAAACAATTGCTGATGTGATGTACCTAAAGTGCCTCTTGTGTTCCATTATTTATATAATGTGAGAGGTGTGTTAGCTGCTGCTGCACACAGACTCACACTGCTTGTTACAATGTCATTATATCCACACACTGACACAGAAATGGGTGAGAAAGGAAAAGCAACACGGAAACAAAAGCGGGTGTTTTTATTGAGTCTGGGCACGTGTTTCTAGGGGTATGAAGGGGAAGGAGTGCAGTGGTTCTCCGTGGGGCAGCAGGGAGGTTCCTGAGCACGCACAGTGGAGAAAACCCCTTCTACTGCATAAATTAACCAACATTATTCCTGAGCTGCTGCAGGGAGGATGAGCCAGTGCTGGTGCTGGGTCCAGAACTGCTCCTCACGCCCCCACTGAGCTCGGTGCAGAACTGCACATCCCCTCCACGAACTGCACTGTGAACCAGCCTGGAGGAGCTGGTGGCAGCACAGGAAGATCCCACTAGGGATGTGCAGCTCTCCACCTAATTAAATTAGCTTAATAGAGCATTTGTGCTCTGTGCAGAGGGCTCCAAGTAACACTCAGAGACTCAGTAATGCCCACTACACCGTGTGTTTTCCCTCTGGGATCTCCCTACACACCCCCAGGTGTCCCATCCCTGCTCTGCTCCATACACCAACATTTCACTCCAACCAAGGCTCATCAGGCTTTCAGAAGACAGCAACTATTTACATACACAAATGAGAGAGGCATTAATCAAAATGTTGAGTTCTATTTGCATAATTAGTGCCAAAAATATTTTTATGGGTTAATTAGACTTCATGCAAATTGGATTGAGGAGATTTAATTTGGGGTTTGATAACCTGACTATTATAGTTCTGCAGTTGCAAATCTGCTCAGAGCTACACGCTGTCCTAAAGCTGTGTCCTCCCTTTCAAACTGGTTTAGTTTTTACTCTGGGCAGCCTCAAATGATGTATTTTCCCTTTCCCTTTACCAGTCCCAAGGTGGGTTGACCCTGGTTGGATGCCAGGTGCCCACTAAAGCAGCTCCATCTTTCCCCTCCTCAGCTGGACAAGGAGAAAAAACAGAATCAAAGGCTTGGGGTCGAGAGAAAGACAGGGAGAGATCAGTCACCAAGTGCAAACACACTGAATCACACAATCAGCTCATCAGGAGCTGCCCATGCACGAGGAATTTCTACACTTTACACATGTCCAGTATTTGGGCACAGAATACAGAAGTTAAAATCTCCTCGGGTTCTCTGTGCCTGGAGCAGAGCAATAACCAACCCAGTATCCATCAAAGATTTCATGGTGGTCTTCAAAGAGCCCAGGTTTGGGGCTAACAACAATCCCAGAGCTGGGGAAGCACTGCTTGGATCTGCACAGGGGGAAATTCTCTGCATGGACTGATGTACAGCAGCACTGGGAGAACTCATTAAGCTTGGGAAGAGCAAAATAATTTCCACTGAATATACACAACTTTACTGTGCACCACAGAAGACAATCCTGCTTCTGGAGAAAGCTCTGCTTTTGTGTCATGGAACAGCCAGACCAAGTGCCTAAAAACACAGCAAACAGGGAGGCAGGCACTGGCAGCCCAGTTATCCCAGTGCTGCCTCAGAAAGCCACCTGCAGCTCAAAGGAACCTCCAGCTCTGGAAGAAGCAACTGTTGGCTAAAGTGAATTCTTCTGTACTGCACATGAGACACTGGGAGGTTCTGGTTATCCTGTCAAGTGGCTCACTGTGGAAGAACTCACTGCTTGCTTGCTGAACCAGCCCCAGAGGCTGTGATATGTTCAAAGAAACAAGGTCAAAACTATCAACCCAAAAAATTAAAGGTTCAGCAAAACCCTCTGAAATTAGGAATATTCATATTCCTGCCAAAATGACACCACCCCCACCCCCAATGCAGGTCTATTCCATTCATTTGTTTCATTTGAACTGCTGAGTTTTATTACCCGTTGTAGATCAGCAGATGGTACCACACTTAACATGAGTGGCTCCAGATTTCCAGGCTCCAGCTTGAATAGCTGGGAGCAGTGCTAACAGCAGCCTGAAGTCTTTCAAGCACCGAATGGTATCATGGACATAAATGAGTTTAATGTGCTGAGAAGATGAGGTCCCATACCTGTTCCTTGAACCTGGGGCTATCCTCTGACAAATAACTGCAGTGGTCGAGTGTTTCCCACCGTTGCCCACCTCCTGCTGCACGTCCCACTGCCGGGGGTCACTCGTCTTTGCACCGAGAATGTTCACACCTTTCTTCACCTTTGCCCTGTTGGGAAGAGCAGCAGGAAAAGGTTTACAAGACTCATTCAGCACTGGGGTCTCTGAGTGCAGCTCAGGCATGGGAATGTCAGTAGATGAGTTTTATGGT
The DNA here is from genome assembly GCA_013399225.1 of Rhipidura dahli. Classification (NCBI taxonomy): domain Eukaryota; kingdom Metazoa; phylum Chordata; class Aves; order Passeriformes; family Rhipiduridae; genus Rhipidura; species Rhipidura dahli. The sequence goes on along the minus strand of VXAC01005548.1, from coordinate 596,739 downwards.
GAGCATCAGATGCACTTTGAATCCACCAGTAAATAAGAGGGTGATACCACGAATGCAGACCTACAACATCACATTTTTTGGACAGGGCCAGCAGCAGGCCAGAGTTAGGATTCAAACTGAACCTGTAGGAAAACCAGCACTCAAGGCTCTTTTCTCTCTTCAGGCAATATTTTTTTCCAAAGAGAAGCTCATCCCAACACAGAAAACTCTGGAATGTTTGTCTGTATCAAGATAAAGTTGTGCCTCATCACTGCACAGAGGAATGCTCCACTGGAGGATTTTCAGCAACCCATTTTTATTCTAGATGATGTTCTTCTACACATCAGTGGACTGTTGCTCTGCCTGACAATTTCCTCTTTCCTACAGATTCCCAAGGACATTTCTGTTTGAAATCTCCAGCCTGGAGAGAATACAGCTGTTGGCTAAGACAAGACTTTGCAACCCAGAGATGTTCTTACAGGACGCAGATTTGTGCCACTCTTGGTTGTTATGCCCTGTGGAAAAGCCAACTGTATTTATCTAGTGATGCTAATAACATCAGCAACAACTGCGTGGAAGGTTAATTACAGAGCACTTGCTAATTAAAGAGCATTTGTGCAAAGAATTCCCAGCAAGGGCGTTATTTGGGTGGGGAATGTTTAACTGCTGATCCCCAGCTCTATCACAAGGCACCAGGGATGGGGAAGATGAGGAGTTCTGCAGCCTCTCTGTGTGGGGAGAAGGATGCACCCAGGAGCTCCCAGCCCCAAGAGCAGCTTGGCCTCCCCCTCAGATGAAGAAGGGAAAGGGCTGCTGGACTCCACACCACCAGTGTGGCCACCACAGCCTCCCCCAGCAGGGACTGGCTCCAGTACAGCACAGAGGATAAAGTTAAAATCAGAGTTTTCTAAAATATTTATGCAACACAAAATGTTCGTCACTAAGCAGAAATCATCCTCTAGCAACATGTTGGTATCTTGTTGACATTTATGAGGACTTGGCACCAAAGTTTCTTTAAAAAACTGGTCTTTTGCATCTTCAGCCAATAAAACACTCAAAAGCTGTTGTTAGGAATGACTGAGAGTACTTGTCTTCTTCCAGTTTTTCACCAAAAAAAAATTAATTTAAGGCACTGAAAAAGAAAAGTTCTTTTTTCCTTCTCAGTATAAAAGCATAAATGATTAATTCTCTCATTTGTAACATGAAACACCATGGAGCTTTACAGAATCCTGTCTTGCTCTTGTAAAAGTAGCCTGATGAATCTCTCGTGCCTTCAGCTGAACCACTCAGAAACGAAAACAGAAAGAGCAAAGGAAGAATCAAATTCCTTTCTGAAGGTTCATTAAAGCTTTAGGTCCCATTAAGTTTTCCAGTATATTGCAGTTCAAATAAATGAACAATAAATAAACGTTTCAGTATTTATAAAACACTCTTGCCAATCTTGAAGCTGTGTGAATCCAGCAGTATGTCTATGGCAATCTGCATCTTAGGAGAGCTTTGGATGTATTTTAGGACACTGCAATTTAGCAACTGGAGAGAAGTAAAAACTCATCAAAGTTTATGCTTTGTTCAGCTGTTCCTTGAGACAGGCTCTGAAATGACAAAACACGCCTCAGAATGAGGTTCCCGTGTTTGGATTTTCACCAGAGCTACAACTCTGCCAGCAGCTGCAAATTGCTCTTTCCACCATGCAGCTCGACAGAGTCAATACCTGGGCTCCTGTTAATTAGGATGGACGTTGTGTATGGCCAAGGTTAGTGGGCACACACACTGCCAGAGGACGAGGGACCACGGCTCCAATGCCATTTTGTTAATTAACTACAGGATGGGGCATCAAGTTGAGTGGTTTTCACATATGCCATTATATAAAGCCCATTAAAAAAAAATTCCATCCCAGGGTAAAGTAGGTTATGTTTAGTGAGAAAAATCAATGTTGTGATTGCACTTAGGACTGGAATTAGGGTATGAACACCCAGAAGATTGAACTTCCGAAATAAATATGCAGAAGCACAATTTGCAACTCTCCCTCTAAAAAGGGCATTGAGCTTTACATAACAAGGTCAATGGAGGAATCAGAATTAAGTCAGACAGAACCAAGCCCCACACATTTCCAAATGCAATCTGTACACACGTGCTACTAATGTTTTCACTTCAATTTTTATTTACTTGGTGTTTGAGTGCTAGCAAGGAGAAGTCTATTTAATCACTCACCAAAGATTTGTTGACCTTGTTGTATGCTTGTGATTAAATATTCATTTTTATAAATCAATAGTGCCAACTTCATACATAAAAATTTTTAAGTTATACTGCCTCAATAAACCCCAAGACCGAGGACCTGGAGGCCAAATGACTTGACAGTCTCCTGTATCTGGCCTCCTAATCTCACAGTATTTGCATGTTTACCACGTTTACTTAAGGCTGGAGGGTGGGGTGACAATAAATGGAGAGGGCAAACAGCTGAAGTACTCCCACTTTCCTCGGTGTGGGGCTCCCCACTGCAACTGGGAAGTTCTTTGGTGTTTCTGCTTATCCACAGGCTGTCCTCACACAGAGCTTTTCTCACAGCTCCATGTCCTGCAAGCATCCACCAGCCATAACTTGTCAGCGTGGACTTCCACCCAAAGCACAGCCAAAATCTTCCCCTACAACGTTACTCTAAACAACCTTTGGGAGTGCCCCTAAATCACCCAAAACTGACTATGCACAGACCCCAAGGGCAGCAGCTCCTTTATTTGAGGGTTATTGTCTGTGTGGTGGAAGTTACACAGAGCTTTTGATCTCCTGACAGCAGCAAAGCTTGAATGGGGAGATGGAACGCAGCCCATCCCCAGGAGCAGCACAGGTCAGCTCCAGCCCTCGCCGGGTAAAGGACTCCCTCCATCTGGACAGGGTTCCAAGCTCTCTGAACACATGGCAGCCACAACACTGCAAGATTTTCTTGCCTGAACTTCTGAGGTTATTAATTCATAGCACAGGAAATCTCTGCCTCAGCTTTGTCTCAAAATAACTGTCTCTCTTTAAATCTCTCAAATGGAGAATTAAAAGACTTTGCTGGCACGCAGGGCAAGCGGCATCTCAAAGCCATTACAGAGAGTCTCCAGCAGCTTACCTAGGAATCATTACTTAATTTGTGTCGAGACCAAGGAAAGGCATTTATTTACTCACACAATCACACAGCAAATGTGCAATTTCCAAGCAAATATTTCATTTTCAACTTGAAGTTTTCAGTTCTATACAAAGATTTCCATTTAGCACCTCACCTTCCTGACATGTCAAACCTAGAATAGATGCTTCTAATTAATACATTCTGATCAACTGCAGATGAAAATCCAACTATTCCGTTTCACTGTCCTCAAATTACAAGAAATGTCAGCAGTATTTAGATATAATACTGCACAGCTATTAAAGACAGCAACCAAAAGGGAATTGAATCAGCAACAGCCAGAGCTGAAGATGTGACTTATGATTTAAGGAGCTCAAATTATAGCTTCCTATTTAAATTTAAATTGTAATCTTGCAAAATTGCTGCTGTGGCCACGGAAGGGTTTTGCTACCTGCAGCAGTGCTACAGAGGGGCCAGGCTGCTGGGTGCTCCCAACAGCTCTTCCCGTGGATGATTTTGCTGATGTGTGCTAATCCTAGAGAGCATCACCCCTCTTATTCCAGAGGAATCCACACTCAGAGCGCGGATCCGAGAGGAGCTGCTTTGCCTGGGTGTGCTGTGCTACAGACAAGGACCTGCAGAGGAAGGCTCTGAGCTTCTGGGCAGGCTGACAGCACAGAAACTGTGCAGGTCCCTGGATTTGCAGGTCCCTGGCTCCCCTGAGCCTGGCACTAATGCCAGCTGGCCCACGGGCACGCTGAGCTGGCAGCAGCAGCCAGAGGAGGGCTGAGCTGTGGCTCAGTGCAAGATCAGGGGAGCAGCAGAGCCTGGGAATGCAGAAGTGATGGCTGCAGGGGGGAACAGGGCTGTACCCTCAGCAGCAGCAGGTCCCTCTCAACTGGGGTCAAACTGCACTCCAGCACAGGTTCACACAGCAGACAGGGCTGCACTGAAGGAAGAACAGCTGAATCAATACTAAACTCCTACTGTCAGTGAGCTTCACGATATCTGGAATACTTTTCCAGACTCTAAACCTTCTGTTTCCTGTTAGGCTGTTTGTTTTCCGTGGGTTATTCCCAGCCCTGCACCTCCTGTGCTCCTGAAAAATGCCACACTCTTCCCTCGTGTCCTTTGATCTGGGAGCAGCCTGGCTGCAGGGCAGGGAGCAGTCCCTGAGCCCACATCTGCTGTCCACGCTGCTGTGCTGGAGACTTTCCTTTCCCAAGGATTCCAAACACAAACATCAGGAGCAGCTGCAGCTCAGCGTGAGTGGGGCCAGACTCCTGTCTGAGGCTGTCCGTGGTCACAGCAGCTGGGCATGGGCACCACTGCCTCCCCAGGGGATGCTCCTGCTCCATCCTCCCCAGGGGATGCTCCTGCTCCATCCTCCCCGGAGGGTGCTCCTGCTCCATCCTCCCCAGGGGATGCTCCTGCTCCATCCTCCCCGGAGGATGCTCCAGTTCCATCCTCCCCAGGGGATGCTCCTGCTCCATCCTCCCCGGAGGATGCTCCTGCTCCATCCTCCCCGGAGGATGCTCCTGCTCCATCCTCCCCAGGGGATGCTCCTGCTCCATCCTCCCCGGAGGGTGCTCCTGTTCCATCCTCCGCGGCTCCACGGTAAACCCTCGGCTCCTCGCAGCTGTCAGGTTGGAGTTTCAACTTAACAAATGCTGACCCCTTTTGGTCAGTGTTCTCCGGAGCCTCGGTGCTTCTCCACACTCCTTGCTAACCCTCCCTTAGTTGCCCGGACTAACAGAAGCCCTGGACTTTCCCAGCTGCAAAGGTCACGCTGTAAGAAATTCCTTTAAGTGACTCTCCTGAAACCCGAGGAAGCTCTCCTGGTGCCTTGTTTCTGGACTGCACGTTACAATAAGCCTCAAAACTTCATGAGTTCTGCCAGAAAAATTTCAGCTTCTTCCTGCCGTGATTTACGTTCACTCCTCTCCTCCTTTGTTCCCAGAGTAAATCAGGAGATTAAAGCCATCTGCAGGACCCCATAAAACCCAGGCAAGAGACTGACCACAGCAATTAAGGAAGATTTGTTTTATTAAGTAAGTATTTTTCCTTTCATCTTTCAGTATGAAATGAGTTGCTAGATCTCACTGCAGCTCCGAGGGAGCAGGACACACATCTGCCTGCAAAACATTCCTCATTAAAAGCTGGGAAGCCAGCAGTGGAACAGAAGATGGCCTGGTTAGCTGTGTCAGCCTTTCAAATGTGATCCTTTAATTTGCAAAACACACGGACAGAGTGAGTGTGACTGGGTAGCTGTGGTTCAGCCCAGGGAATGTGGGATCAGGTATCAGCTCCACACAGGATCCCTGGCTGATCCACCCCTCTCCACCAGTGCTCTCTGTGGCCATCTCTTCCTGCAGAAATTTTCATTTACGAGCCACGAGCCCAGGTAAGCAGGAAAAGAGAGCCCTGTCTCAACTGCAGAATTTAGGTGCTAAAGTGATTGGGTCATAAATTACTGCTAACAGCAGCATTTCAGCTTTGGGCCCCACTCAGAAGCCACTGCAAAGGGCCATCCATGCAAGAATCATCAGTAAAAGCAAAGACCTTGCTGCTCAGAGCATCCTCTCTCCTTCAGGCACTTCTCTCTTCATGGTGTATCCAGAAAAGGCCCTCAGGAAACCACTTTTGTAGAAAAGGAGTAAACAGCCTTTAAAATGTCAGCACAGCTAAACTCCAGGTATGCAGCTCTTGCTTTTTGCTCCTTACAATTTTCCTTTCACTTCCAATAGACCAGAATGTTGGTCTATTTGAAATGACTGTGCAAAGAAATAACACGTCAAAGCAAAACAAATGGAAATATTTCACTTTGAAAAGGCAGGAACAAAATCCTTTAAGAATCTCCAAACCAGAATGCTTAAGCTTCTTGAATATAGGGAGCAGCTTAGGCAGAGTTCAGTATTTCTGAAACCTCCTCTACCAGGCAAATTGGACTAAATTCAGCTTCCCCAAAACTGTGTGTTTTGGTGACTTCAGTGTTCATCAATGTTACACAAATTCTCCCCACTGCCCATGAGGAGTTCTGGGATCTAAAATAGCTCAAGGGCTGATCTTTTGTAGTGTTTCTTACATAACTGAAATTCCCTGAGACCCTTGGAAAATCAGCTGTCTTCCATTTCAACAGGAATAGGTGCTTCATATCCCTTAGGAAGCTTTGAAGAGTTCAGCTGCAAGGCACGAGGTGGATGCTGTCAGCTGTATTTTGGACCTTTTTCTTTTTCCAGAAAATAAATCCAGTGTATTTTGGGATGTTCCAGTGCTTTGGTTTGGGCTGATATCTGTGATTAACTCTGTGATAACATGACTGGTGCTCTTGAGAAGTCAGGTATCCCATCTGAGTTTTAAAAGAAAAGCAAAAAGAGGTGCTTTCTGTCAAGTTTGGATAACTCTACTCAAGGCACAGTCAGTCATTGACCCTCCTAATAGATCTCATGGCAAATCTGCTTTCTCCAGCACTGAATTTTAATAGCACTTCTTAAGGGGTTAGGAAAGGCAGGGGGGAGGGAGGGAATCAGAAAAAAAAAATCTGTAAATAAAAGCAGGATGGAACAACACAACACAGAGAATCTGGATTTGTCTTCCAGGCTGCAAGGAAACCTAATCTGAATTTACAGCCTGCTAACATTGTGCCTGCAGCAAAGACAAACACTGTGAGCTCATGATGCTCCCAGCAGCTGTCACTGAGCTGCTGCTGCTGCTGCTGCTGCTGCACTTAGCTCAGCTCCTCCTGCTCCAGAGGGACATCCAGGGGCTCAGCCCCACTGCTGTGGGGAGCATCCACACCCAGAGCAGGCTCAGCACCCAAGGGAGCTCTTGCCGTGCTGCCACAGAGTCTCCTTCCCTCTGCCTTGGCCAAATGCCTTTCTGGGGCCACTCAGGTGGCAAAACCCCTGATACTGAGCTCAGATTATCTGAGCAGCAGCAAGGCAGGAGGCAGGAGAAAGCAGGATTGGCACCAAACAGCTCCAGTGGAACACACACCTTCTTTTCTTCACTCCCCAATCCAGGAATTCCTTTGGGTGTAGCACCTGTCCCCAAATCCCACAATTTCACACCAAGCATTGCAGGGTTAGATATTTATGGGGTTTGTAAGCCTCAGCTCCCAGAGACACTGGGAATGAATTCTCACAGTTATTAAGAAATGAGGAAGAGGGAAAATGGAAAGCAGAAGAGTTAAGTGTTTTCAATAACACGAATCCCTTATTTTCCCTTTTTGCAAAACTTGAGCCTGGCACCTCAGAATAGAAAACCCCATTCCTGCTAGGCAGGATGGAGATCCCCTCCTGACAAACACTGTCCCAGGGTGGCACAGAAAGGTCTCCTTCCCAGAATTTACAATCAGGTTTGCTGATTATACTCTCACCTGTAATTAGAGACAGGGGACAAGGTCAGTATGTTCAGCCCCTTTTCACTGCCCTGTACCTGTTACCCACGGAATCAGCAAATAACCTGGGCTCACAAGAAATGCAAGGGAATTACAGAGAAGACCAAAGCCTTACAGTGCCTGAGAGGGGTTTGCAGCAGTGCTTTAAAGCCTCTGTTCTCACCTCAAGCACTCGAGGTGCTTGACCTCGGCTGACACGGGGACAGCCCGAGTTTGCAGCTCTCCAATGACTTATGCCTTCCATTTCCTTAAAGGGTGAGTGAGTAGCAAAGCTCTTTTCTTATTTGAAACTCAAACAAACTAATGGGTACCAGGGACAGATCCATCTCAGGGACTCTGCAAGGAATGAAAGAAGTTGATGCATAATCACATCCAGGTAAAATCCCTGGAAAGTCCGTGCTGTGGGATCAGTGTCTGGGTGAACACTCATTTATGAATTCATCACATGGGGAGACACTGGAGACCCTGCTGTCTGCTGTGCTGTCACCAAGTGAGCTGGAATAAGCATCTTTCTCACACCAACCCATGCCTGCTGAGAGAGGCAGAAGAGACAGTGTTGTGTAAACAAAAATCCCACCAGGGTGAATCCAGAGCACAGATTCAGCTGCACATGCTAAATACGAGCTCACTGCCTCCATGGGACTATTTTACAGGACCAGAGACACTTTTCAGATAAGTAAATGCTTTGAGATTATATTTCCCTACTACATCCAGTTTCTATTATTACCAAAAAAATCTCTAAGCTGCATATTTGTGACATTCCCCCAGCTGGCAGAGCAACAGCAGTGCTGAGGAAAATACTTACTGTTTGCAGTGGTTATTAGGATTATTACTTAGACCCCAAGTGACTTTCTGAAGTAATCTTCCCATGCAGTCCCTTTGTGTTTTTAATCCCATCCTCACTCTCCCTCCAGCAGCTGCTATGAATACAGTTTTGCCATCAGCCATGAGCTACCAGGGTTGTGTTTCCTTTTCCCTTAGGGAAGCACTTTTGCTGAGATCAGCTGCTGGAAAGAGGCAGGGGCTGAAGTCCTTAGAACAGTGAGAAAGAGACAGGTAATTGTTTCAAATGTACCTGAGCTGGGTTCCTGTCCAAGCAGCCACAGCCAGCACTGATTATCAGGTGGTTGAGCCCCAGGATGCAGCTCTGGCTCGTTTGTAATCTAATTATTCTGCCTTTCGAGGATGGAGGTTTTACCACAGCCCTGGGGGGAGCTGTGCTGGCTCTGTGGGTGCTGCAGTACCTGTGCTTCATCCTTTCAGCCCTGCCTCCTCTCCCTCCCTTCGAGCAGCACCAACCAGGCCCAACTTCTGGGCATGGACAAGTACCAAAACTGTGACCAGCAAAGAGGACAGATAACTGCAGAGCAGGAATTATGGCCACAGGTGTCCTCCACAGCCCTTGTGCCACCATTCCCACACCTGGTACAGTTCTTACTCTGCCCACCACCGTCCCCACACTTGTTCATGGGCACTTTGTGGCACCTTAACAGCACTGCTGATGCTGGTTTGTGTCAGAAGCAGCACACCTTGTGCTGCAATCTGCATGCAGGAGCGTGGCAGCAATGCTGCAGCGATGGGGTGGGGGAGAGGGCAGATGGGTCTGATAGCTTTTATCAAAGAATTGAGACTTAATCCAGTAAATGCTGGCAGTGATCTGTACTCCAGCCTCCCAACTGGGCTCTTTCACGCTTCGAGTTTATCCAGCAAAAGCACAAATCCCGGTGCCCCGAGGCAGCTGCTGGCAGTTTGTGTATTTAGGCACAGATCTGAAGCGCCTGAGCCTTCAGTCCATCAGCAGAAATGCTCCTGCTGACCTCAGGGGCCTCGGATCAGATCCATGCAGCCCACATGGGCTTCCATGGGGTCACTGCCTGGCCTGCCAGAGCCCCTGGGCACCGTCACGGGCAGGGATGTGATGGGAGCTGCTGCGGCTCAGCAGGAGAAAGCAACGCCACAAAACCACGGCTGGGATGTGGCTCAGGGAGCTCAGCTGCTGTAGAAAACTGCTCCCATCCTCCTGCAGCTTCTTCTGGAATTTATAGATTTTTTTTTTTTCCAGAAAGTGACTGAGTAGAGAGACAGACATGCTTTTCCAATCATTAAATTCCTCAAAAGCTGGTGGGCTTTACCTTTACTAATTACAGCCTACCAAAGGGCTTTTCCTAGAGAAACTCACGAGCAAGAAAGAAAAGAGCTGCAACCAAAAGAAGCACATCTCTTGACACTTTTTTAAACTAGGCACTGTTTGCCCTTTTGGAAAGGCTGAAGGGCTTCTCCTGGAGAAGGGGCTGCCTCGGGAGTGAGGGGCAGATGTCTGCACATTGGAAACCACGAGCCTTCTGGGCCAGGTTTCACATCTTTAGTTTGCCAGGCCCATCCAGATCATCAATATTATCTCGACAACCACTGCTGGACACGACCACGAGCAGCAGCTCCCGTGGGTTATCATCAGCTGTTCCAACAGCCCATTTTAAGGACTCTTTTTTGAATTATTTTTTTGAGGCTGTGCTTGTACTTCAAGAGAATGGAGGACTCCTGAAGCCACAGTGAACAGAGTGAAGTCTTGAGAGGGCAACAGACTGCTGAGCTCCTTTGACATACTGTGGGAATCAGCAGGAAGACTCTGGGATGTATCAAAAGAAAACCAGCTGTCACTGAAAGCCAGAGGCAACAGCTTGCTCCTGGATGCAGATATTAAGGTCATGATATACCTAAAACAACATAAAACACCTACAAGATAAAACAGATCAATACATTTGTAACTCTCATTGTGTTTCCTCTCCGTGAGGATTCCAGACCAGCCTAAGTCACATTCCCTTCATCATCTCCTGGGGAGCCTCTTTTTTCCCCCTCGATGCCTCTCCCCAAAAGTCATTTCAATTCATCCAACCACAGCCAGCTCCTAACTGCAGGGATGAAAATCATTTTGTTTCAGCTTGATGCGGCAGAAACTCACCAGAGCTAAATAGCAAATGACAGAACCCAACACAAGCACCTGATCTGGGGCTGCACAGGCTCCAGCAGCAACAAAGGATTTGCTCCCTGGAAGCGCTGAGGCAGCTTCTCCCAAGCCTGTATCCCACTGAGAGCATTCCAGGGAAACGCTGGGAGAACAAGAACGGGCATGGACAGGGCAGGTGCTGCTGCAGCATCTCAGCCCTGCGCCCTGATCTCCTCCAACCCAACCTGCAATTTCTGCTTGGAGTAACATCCACCTCAAGAGAAGAGTCTTAGGCTGTGGGGACCAGGTTGGGAACGTCAGGAGTGCCTCAGAAGGGCTCAAACAGCCCAACAAGAAGAGCACTAATACAGGGTTATCTATAGGATTATATACAGGACAATTCACCCTCCTGCACTCCCTTCTAGTGCTGCTTCTTCCAAGGTGCTCGGGGCTGGCCAGGCTGCTGAAGGTTCTGCTTTGGGCCACAGAGAAGCTCCATTTCTCTGCTTCTCTGCAAAGAAGCAGGTGAGGAACCCTTGGCTGACAGGCCCCCACGGCTGCAGTTCCAGCTGTCGCTGGGAGGGATGCTCAGCACCCCTCCCCATGCAGCAGGGAGCTGATGAGGCTGCTGCTACAGGACCTGCACATTAAATGTGCCAGGCCATTTAATGCCTTAGCAAAGCTCTCCCTGCCCCCTGAGCCATCCACTTCCTTATTTGAAAGGTCTTAGATAAAACCTTAAAAAGAGTTATGGGGTATACAACAACCAAGGATATAGAGGAGTGACAGGTACAAAGAGAGGAATATGAATAATCTACAGAAGAGGCCATTATTCTGTGTACCAAGGGAAAGTGTTTCTGCTCCTTACAGAAGGCAGGATTTATCTTCCCCTGATCAAAGGTGACAAAGCTGGAATGTTAATGCTAGAAAAACATACGGAGGGCAGGAAGAAGGCTGCCAGCAATTTCACTTTGATTTCATCAGCTGATGGTGCAATTATACATTTATTTTTCTTGTGAGCAGCAGCACAAGAAAGCACTTTTGCACTCGGAGCATACCAGGAGGAGAGACAAATTACTGACTCTCACAGATCCTTCTACAAAATTCCACACACACTTCCCTCAAGCAAGACACTGCTGCTCTCAATCTCATGTCCTTTAGGGCTGGCACAGCTCATGTCACTGCCATTAAAGGGGACAAGACTGGTCAGCAGGTACTAAGTCTTCTCCCAGCGACACAAGTTTCACCCAGACATAATTCAGGGCCAGCTCTGAGTCTGTCTTGCTGTGCCTGAAAACCAGGCCAGCCCTTCAGTACCTCAAGCTCCCTCTGAATTACAGCCCCCCACAGCACCCCCTGCTCCAGCCCACACCAGCTGGGGATGCTGAGCAGCTCTCGGCAGGACCTCCCGTGTCAGAAAACATCCCACAGAGGACTGGAACACACCCCCATGCTCTGCCTTGGTGCTCACAGTGCAGAGCTGGAGGCAAATGCAGTGTGGGCACGTTCTCAGCCAGCACAGAGGTGATAAGGCAACCCAAACAAGATCAGAGCCTGGGCCATGTCATTATTGTTAGCAGAAACTGCAGCCTCGAGAGAACAGCCAGGAGCTCTGCTCTGCTGTCATTCCAATGCATTATTACAGAGTTTATACCCCAGAAGGGCTTGGTAAAGGGAGAAGAAAGGGAAAAATTCACATCAAGAATTGCTAGAAGAGCCCAGCTTTTGTTTGGATCAAAGTACTCAAAATCCAGGTATTACTTATTTGCACATGGAGCTAAAAATTTATCCCAGTCCCAGAGACCTGTTGTTTCTGTCAGTGACAGGGAGAGTTGGTGCTGATTTTCAACACAAAGAAGCACTACAGTGAATAAATATTAAGAGCAGAGCTGCCTGGAGTTAATATGCAGAATGTGTGCCAGCCTTGCAATGACCCCACACCACTGTGGTGTAATCCTGAGCCACCCACAGCAGTGTCCCAGAGCACAGGATCATCTGTGACTTCATTTTATGTCATAGGTTACAAGGACATTTCATACCTTATCAGGAAATTTTAAGGCCACTCTTTCAGCATGTGAAAAATAGCAAAATGTGCAATTGCTGTTATTGAAAAGTAGCAGTGGAATTTACCTGAAAAAATCTGCCAAAGTGAACACTGGATTAAGAACTTCAGTTGGGTGGGACAGTTTCAGACACCTGCCCCAGCTCTGACCAGGGGTGCCTGAGACCCAGGGCTGCACTGAAGGACAGCCTCCATCAGCCCCTCCAAACCCAGCTACTGCAGTGTGCTTTTAGTTGTCATCTAATTTAGTCTTTCACTACCAACCTGCTCTCTCAATCCAATTTTACTAATTTTCAAGAATCTTTGCCCTCCTAATCCCATTATATCAGCAATTTTTAAAAAGAGGTTTTACTGCAAGTGAGGCAGAAAACAAACACTGCCCCTTACCACGTGCTTTCATTCTGTCTCCCCTCAAAATGATAACTTTGCACATTAGCCCCTAAAAACTCTTTATTACTCTGGAGTTTATCTGAAAATGGGAGCTTATTTGAGGCTTTTAGTGGAGCCCTCCCAGCTGGAATCTCCTGCCCTCTGTTTGTGAGGGTGGCCTTTGAAAGAGCCACGATGTATTTTTTATTTTTTACTCCCACCTCTGCTCTTGTCACGGAGCTGAAGGCCCCGGGATGAATCCACCTCTCCCAGTGCATGTGGGATGCTCTCCCAGCTCCTGATGTTTGTCTGAAGCTCCTGGGGAGAACGAGGAGCACAAGCCAAGGGGAATGGCAGGCAATAAACCCATCGTGCCAGTGGGGAGATGCACTTTTTAATGATGGGGCAGAGAACTGGGAGGCTGTGAAATCCTTGCTGCACTAGAGAGGGGTTTAAAGGAGCAAAATTGGGTTTCTGTGTTTGTGTCAGAACTTCTGTGAGTGGAGGAGAGCCAGGCAAGAAAAGCAGAGCTGTGATTTGTATTCCCCCAGCTGAGTACTCGGGGTGTATTTCAATTAGGAGGATTTGCCCTCTATATCCATGCAAAAAGAGGCTTCGTGGCTGCAGTAAATAACAGGAACCTCACAGAAAGGTGAAATCACCTTGCAGAGAGGCAGGGTCTGTGCTGCTGGGCTGGGATTTCCAGACAGCAGTGGAAGGGCTGAAGCCCACGGGCTCACAGCTGAAAAATAACACCAACCTTTTCATTTGTAATCTGAACAAATTCAATGTAGGAGCTATTGATGGAAAACGAACTGAGAACCTCACATTTCTCTTTTTTTCCAGGGCAGGGCTGCACTTTAAGTCACTGGCTTTATTAATGGAATAAGTGCATTTGTCTCTTGCAGGCCTGAAAAATAAAGCACTGAGCAGTAACATATGGAATATGCCTCAGGCAAGAGATTTTCTTCTGGTATTGCTATTTTTCTAATAAAATTGAAATCATGGCACGAGTGCACATGTTCTTGTAAAGTGTTTCACAGGGGGTGGTCTAAAATTGATGCACCCCAAAAAAACCAGACTTTTTAAAATAAAACTGCTAATTCCAACTGTTCAAAACACAGTGATCTGGGATCCCTAATCCCATGGGATGGAAGGAAATAAAAAGAAGTCCATAAGTTCTCCTCTTCTGAGTTTATATGTAAATATAAGGGCTCAAAACATTTTATAATGTGAAGTCGCAGTCCTGCCACCCCTCAGCTGCAGCAAAAGATGCTCCTATTAAAATAATAAGTGAGACTGAAATTCCTGAGGAAATTGTGAGTGTCTGGAGCAATGCTGACGTTAAAAGGCAAGGCAGGTGCTGCCCCAGAGTTGTACAAATTGCACAGAGCTGTTTGCAGGCACACTGAACACCTGAGAGGGGTGTCAGACTGGGTTTAGCTGTCCCCACTGCACAGAGGAGCAGAGCCCAGAATAAAAAGCACACATCCCACGGGGTGTGTATCAAATCAATTCAAACCCTCCCTCCAGTACCTCTCAGGCCCCTCTGCACCTTTGCTCTAAGATTCCCCCTCTGCTTTAGGCAGCTTTCTGTCTGAATTTCCCACTCAGAGGCAGTCTCCTCCCTGCCTCAGAGCCCTTTCAGGCAGCATTAGTCAGGAGCTTTAGGGCACAGCAGTGATAAGCACTCAGAGTACAAAAAGCACAGAGCAGCCTCAGGCACTGAGATTACCTTTACATTTGAACATCTTTGATGCCAGGTCCTGGACAAGAAATGCACTTGACTTACGCTCAGTAAAAATTTATGTTTCCTTCCACGCTCGCCCCAGTATCAAGCTAAGTCTAGAACTGAACAACCTGGGAAAAAATAAATCCAGTGCAAGGTCCTGACATGCAAGAGGGCTTTTCCTCTTGGAAACAGTGGGTCTGCCTGCTTGAAACACTGCCTGAACAAACAGCTTCGCTTCCATGGAGTCTGTTTTGATCCCAGACTCACGTGTCAACAGCTCCAAAGGAAAGAGCTTTTCTGGTTTGTTGTTTCACACTTAGGGAGTGGCTGATTGAAAACCCAGGCACCAAGGAGAGAACTGGGGGTCTCAGAAATGCTCTGGAGCAGGAATGTTTCACAACAAACAGCCTGATACAACATCAGACCGCTCAGAACTGCAGAACACATCTCTTAAATTAGCTCCTCTGTTACCATTTTTGGCTTTTTTTTTTCCATTGGCTGTAATAAAATATAGAAAAGTGATATCCTCCTCCACTTCTACTGGTAGGATCAGATTCCTCAAGAAACACCTAACATGGAACCTGTTTGCTGATTCCCACCAGGAGCTGGTGTTTATACCATTTGTGTATGCGGGAAATGGGGCACCTTCTGCAGAATCACTTGGGTCAGCAAACACCTGAGCTGCAAAGTATGGAAGAATTCTACCCTGTGAGTGTTCTGACAGCAAAAAGTGTTTTGCATCAGCTCCAGATTCCACACATCACTGTCTGAAAGGACATGTGCAGATCCTCTGAATAATATAATTAAATAAAAGGAGAGGGCAGTGAGCAACAAAATTTAACAAGCCAAGGTACAATTGGGATCCTGTTCCCTTCCAGGATCTGGGTAATGAATCAGATTTTACACCTCGAGTTTTCAGCAGTGTCTGCAGAGATACAGTAATGGAATGTCCATTGCCCTGGTGTGAGACTGGCACATTCTCATCAAATGCCTTGTGACTGCACAAACAGTGTGGAACAAGGGAAAATCAGGAGCATGCAGCACGTACAGAGCATCCACAGACACCTCATTTTTTTCTATTCAGCTGGAAGCAGCAATGCAAGCAGAGCTGCAGGGTGGATTAAGAGGCATTTGTGCATTTCAGCATTCCTGTCCTACCTGAAGGTGCTTGATAAATCCCCTGCATATAAATAAAAAGGAGAGGGGTTGGTGTACAGGCAGTTCTGGTGCTGATGCTGACTTTTCACTGCTAAGGTTCTAATTCACATATGATCCATATTAATATTATTTCTAGATGATTATCAAAGGTGTAGCACTTGCAGGCAGGAAGGGCATTGCTGTTAATCACCCAAGCCATGCTGACACTGTTCTGTGGAGGGCAGGGAGCTCAGAAAGGTTGACTCATCCAAGGGTGCAGTGTCTAAATTGCAAATAAAGGATCAGAATGCATTACATCTGATTTCCTCTCCTCTGCTGTGGTGGACACCATGAAATTTAATGTTACCAAGTGACTTCTCTGTACATTTGAGTTGGGAGTCTCTCCACTGGCAGCAGGAGGGATCTCCTGTTATTGGACTCCCCAAGCAAAGATCAAAGAACAAGTAAATGACCGAGTTTAGGCAACAGCAGCTCAGCCTGCATGAGACATATTGATTAAAGTTCTCCTTCCTCACACAGCCATGTAAACAGATAAAGAATTCCAGGTCAGAGGCATTTCCCAGACTGACTGTGCAATCCCAGACACAAACAAATAGTGAGAGCTGAGCTTTCTGATAGCTTTATCTGTCCAGAATATTCACCTGTTGGTTTTGGTTACAGCTGACACTGACATGCTAATTTTCACTCTTATTCTGCAAGTTGTTCAATTTACGAAGCTGTCAGTCCTTCACAGCACCTGTGGCACCTTTTATAAGAACGTTTTTAGTGTGTCAACATCAAATATCTTGTGGATATGGTTGGATGATGCAGCATTTCCAAAAAGGTTTAGCAATCAGGCATTTCCCCAGTCCATTCCAGGATGGGATAAGCTCAGTGAAAGGTGTAGATCTGCAGCAGAATAAGCCCAGCCTGTTTTGCCCCAAATGGGACTTGAACTCACGCACAGTGAAATTCACTCCCTTACACACCCCCAGGCTGAAGCCTATTCACCATTTAAGTCTCCAAAATAGGATTAGGGGATTTCAGAAGCACAGAAGCTTTGCATTTTCCATCCAGTTTCTTAATGATTTTTTGAATTAATGGGAGTGAGCACTGCAGCCAAGCAGTCAAGTTTCTCAACAGGGCTGTGTCAAGGCTTTGGAGAAGTCAGCTCCAACCACAGAAAATGAACAACCTCCCCAGTGTTGAGCAGCAAAATATTGTTTGCTTTAGTGATGAGATGGGATTTGAACTCAGATGCACAGAAGTGAAAAATAAGCAGTGATTTTCTCCTACCTTTTCTTTGTTACAAGGGGTTTTTTAGCATGATGTTGTTGAGTTGATACTCAAAGCCAGTCTTCAGTAGCTCAGTATATATTGAGCTGTTCTTTAAACAGATCTGACTTAGAAGCAGTTCTTGACATCCTCAGCAACACAGGGAAAGGTTTTTAAGACAGCAAAATGAACAGCATTAATTAGCAGCTATTTACTCCTCTTAATAAGGAAACGCCTGAGAATGAAACCTGGAAGTCACCTCACCATCACAAATCATCTGAATCTCAGACACCCTGCACCACCAAAGTTTACAAACTCTTTCTTGGCACCTTTTGCAGGCCTGTAGGCAGGCTTTTATCTGAGGATCTGACACCGTGTAGGAGCATTAGCTAATTAGATTTCTTGCAACTCCTGTAATATCAGAAGCACTTAGAAGAGAGATAAAGGTGGGATTAAACCGCAGAGCCAGGTCTCACGAGACACCCACGTACCAAATGAGCTCCAGCACTCACTGCTTGCACAGCCACTGCCCTTCCCCTGAGCATCAGCTCCAGCTCAGCAGCTCTTCCCAGCTCTCACAGAGAGGGTTTATGTTCTGTAGCATGACATGCCCAGAGGCTCCAGGCACAATCAAAACACCAGAGAAACCGGCAGGAGGAGAAATTTCTACCTGCAGGTCAAGGAGACAAGTCCAAAAGGCACAGGGTGCTGCAGCAAGGCACAGATGAACTGCCCTGGCTCATCTGCCAGGTGAGCAGGGGAGATGCAGAGGGAGCCCCTGTCTGCTGTGCCCTCACCTGTGAGCAGCACCATGCCTTGGATTTGCTACAGCCCTGGAAGCACCTCCTGACACAGCTGTCACTGCATGCACGCTGCAAAAGCTGCTCACAGGGAGTCACTGCTGATTCAGGGGGCAGGGAGAGCTCTCAGGGCACTGCCCAGGCTCCCCAGGGAATGGGCACAGCCCTGAGGCTGCCACAGCTCCAGGAGCGTTTGGACAGCACTGCCAGGGATGCACAGGGGGGGATTGTTGGGGTGTCTGGGCAGGGCCAGGGGCTGGACTGGATGATCCGTGGGGGTCTCTTCCAAGTCAGGACATGCTGTGAGTTGCTGAGAGTTTGAGCTCTCACCATTCACACAACCAAACCTCCTCGAAGGCTGCTTGGATGGAGTAGAGAGGCAAAGCAAGCAGAAAGCAGCAGTTACATGGAAACCTCTCGAAACAGCAGCTTCCCACTGCTGACTACGGGAGATGAATCCTACATCCAACCCCTGAGTGCAGTCGCAGCTTATTGTCGTTATTTCACATTTTAAAATGTTCAGAAACTTCTCTTTCAGGAATGAAAATGCAAGTGCCAAGTGGTGTCACGAATCTGCAGTTCACTGAAGATGAGACTTCAGGAGAGGAGCAGTGAAGGGAAGGCACAGCTCAGGGTGGAACCGCCCCAGTTCTCTTCTTTAACTTCACGGCAGGTTTGAGGAAAAAAAAGAATAAATGCAATATGAGCATAAGGAGGTCTAGGCTGGAAAGCAGACATATGCCTGGCTCTCATTAGAGTTCCTGGGAGATGTAAGCAAGCATCTGTCAGGAGAACCAGACCCTATGAAAAAGCAGGAATATAAAACCCCAGATCGCTTCAGAGAGGCAATAAAAACAATATGGAAAATTTATAACAATCCGGCGTAATTGTTCCGAGGTAACTGCTTCAAGGACCCTTAGGAGGCTTGTAAAGGTTTTTCAACTGATAAAAAAGGAACAGTGTTTTTAAGGTGGGAGAATTTAAAGCAGAATTCAGCACAGCTTTGCAGGAAAACTAGACAGTGATGTTGGCTGCTGACCTTCCAATGGAAATGTAAAGGGAAACCAGTCTTGCTAATGAGATGTTATCATATTTATCTTTGCACAAAGTGTTTTCAAACAAAAAAACCCACTAAAATTCGACAATTAAACACTGAAAAGTAAATTTGAAGGTCCCACACTGCCAGCTCTCAGTGCAAGAAGATACCAGCTGTCTCCATCAATGACATTTTCAGAGCTTTATGCAAGGAAGGTTCAGCATCTGCACTGATCCGAGGGCTGCAGTGAAAGCAGGGTTTGGCATCTTCATAGTTCAAGAATGCTCATCTTTGATCACACAGGTGAGGGAAGGCACATCCTCATAGCTGGAGCCAAGGACTGTGAATGACAGGTGTGCTGCTAAGGCTTAAAACAACAGATTTAAATTTTTATCAGAAGTTACTATAATAATGCCTAACAGAAATTTGGAAATCATAGTTTCTTGCAGAGTCCAGCCCATTCTGAATTCTGCTATATTCTTGGAAAATGTATTTTCACCTGAAAAGCAGTTTCATGGGTCTATTTTGTAGGTTATATATAAAATAATTCCTAGCTTCTGAAGATTTAAATCTAAGACATTATTTTTCCCTTGAAAGCATTAATTTTCTTCTGAATAATTTCTTAAGTCTATTCAATTGCATCCAAAATTTTCTCTGTTATTAAAAATACATCATTTAGCCTAATTTTTGCTTTAATCATAACAGAATCAGGCCAGGTATCTATGTCTTTATCTGATAAATGTCTTGCTTCCAAATGAGAATATTAGCAGAAACCAACACAACAACGATCTATATTGAAAAATAAGTAGTAAATACCATGGGGTAAAATATCCCTCCCTGGGAAGGAACACTGATCCTGAAGGCATAAAACATGCAAGGGGTCTTTTGCAGCATGTTTATTTACAGTAATAGAGTTGTCACGTTCATTTGTTTGTGCCTCCTCTGAATTTCCTGAAATCACTGCTGGAAAATGTTAAAGCCAAAGAGGTAATTCCAATCACCCAAGCTCATCATCAGTGACTCCAAGAACTGGAGCACACCTGTGAATTACAGAGCCACCAAGAGCAGCATAATTTACTCTTATTTACTCAAAATTTACTCAATTTTACTCTTTGGCCAAACCACAAACGATGGGGAATCAAGAGAATTCCTCTCTGCAAAACAGCCAGGGCTTTGCAGGGGGACAAAAGCCTTTCATTTTTCTGCTGCAAAGAGAGATTTTTATGTGCTGGAAACGTTGGGTTTTAGACAGAACTACTTAAAGTTAGAAACACAGAATGCCAGGGAGAAGACACTGAGATCATGAAATCTTTATGGGTGCTTTAAATTCCATTGACAAGAAGTGACAGAGATTAAAATAAAGGATGGAAATGTGGCAGCCAACAGCCACTGTATCAGAGATGGGAAGCAGGAAAGGGTCAGAATTATTTGCAGAAGTCCCTGGTAATTCCTGGTCAGACCTAACCTGCTGATCTACTTTCTGTATTAAGTGGCAAAAGAAAAGATGATGCATTAAGATAAACAGTCCTTGAGTAATCCATGTTTTACCCCAGTCAGCTTTGTGCTCTCTAACTGATTTTGTACATCTATGCTCACGTTCCCCTCCAACCTTCTCCAGGTCCCCCTTCTCATTCCCTTTCTTTCCCCAGCAGCACAGAACAACACAAGGTCGGGGAGCCTCGTCCTGTCCCCTCCTCACAGCAGGGTCACCACCAGACTCAGAGCAGGCTGCTCAGGGCTGCTGGAATTTGAAATCCTCCAAGGACATAAATTCTACAGCCTGTCTGGGCTTCCTGCTCCATCTTTCCTCTTCTCCAGGCCACACAAGCCCAGGGGTGCCCTGCTTTCCTCAGGGAGACTGTTGCACAGGAAAAGAACTTTTACTGGGCTTTCTCACCTCTCCCAGTTTCTTGCTTTAACCCCTACAGTGACTATGAAGACACAGCAATGCAGGTGAACCAGGAAAACCCAAGGAACACAAGGAAATCCTGAAGGGGACTCTCAGCCCCCTGACACATCCAGAACACAGCAGCATTTGTATTTGAAACATCCTGGTTTAACAAACTTGAAAGCCTCCAGGAACAGCACTGCAGATAAATAAATTCCTTGCCTGCACACGGGACATCGGATCATGGACTGTGTTTGAAAAGTGAGTCCTAAGGTTGAGATCAGCTTTTTGACTCTCTAGATGAATCATTGTGGTGCCCATTTCTGAAATGAAATCAACCAGGAGCACATCAGTGCTGTCTCCCAAACATGAACTGAAATATTTGAGTATCCCTGGGAAGGCAATTTTTTCTTGACTCAACACTTGACCATCTAACCTTGAAATGCTAGATGTTGTAAATATGATATAGTGCTGCTATAAAAGTGGGGGAAAGTGTCTGAAACTCAGAGTGAGAAGGCATCAGGAGGAGGATTTCCCCCCACCTGATTGCTGTATCTTTCTGATACTTAAAAATAAAACCCCAAAGCCTGATCTTGCACTACAGAAGCAGTCATTTGTCCCTACTGAAAATTGCCCAGGTTGATATATAATGCTATTCTCCCAGTCAGAGCACATTTCACATCCCCTTTGCCTGGGTGTGAGAGTACAAATGGATCCTGGCTGCAATCAGTGGTCATCCAGCTGGTTGTGGGAGCCCTTGGAGCAACAGAGGTGTTTCACAGAGCACAAGAGCCTCTGGACACATCTGAGACAAGCAGAAATGCATGTTTGGGATTCTGCTTTCACATTTTGCATCAAGAGGGTACTGCAGGATAATCGATAGCCCCCAGTGCTGATCCTGCTCACAGCTCCCTCTCACAACAGCAAGAAATTGGTGCAGCTCCTGCTCTGAGCCTCCCTCCCCTTGCTGAGGGCTCAGTGCTTTAACAAGATGTGTACGAAATCACAAAACAGACAGTGGTGCTGGCCTTGGTGGACTCCTGACATTTCAAGTCTTTGAGGCAGAAACAGCCACATTTCTCTAAATGCAGGGTGTTGATTTTCTGTGTCTGTAAAGAGCATCTTCAAAAGAAATCGTGGTTGGGACTTTTGCCCTTAAAGCCTGTACAAAACCCTTAAAGGAAGTCCTTAAAAGTATCCTGCCAGTCATTCTGCATTCCCCTGATTAAATATTAGCATTACATCCATGCAGCAAGTTTGGTCTCACATAACAGAAACAGACTCTCATGGGTTTATTTTTTAACACTGGAGTTAGTGCTGAAGGAGTTTGTGCTGAGCTATTAACTAGTACACCTGATGTCCTCAGAGTGTCAGAATTCTCAAGGTAAAGTCCTTTATACACATAAAATTCCATCTCCCCAGCAGCATTTTCTAAGAAACTACCAGATATCCTGTTGAGGTGCCATACAGAACAATATGAACACACAGACAAATGGTGATTTAACTGGCCCAATCCTGGGCAACTCCTGATCTGATCCTGGATTCTCCTTCCTCTTGCATTTGCCTGTTACCTGTTTGCAGACTGGCACACCCACACTCAGTGCTGGGAAATGGCCCGAGGAGACCCAAACCAGCCCGACAGGGAGCAGCTGTGCTGCTGCTCAGGGGGCCCTTTGGAACCTCCATTCCAGCCTCCATCACCAGCCCCTGAGATCCTGCACGGTGCTCACAGGGCAACAGAGGCTGCTTTAGGTATTTTCAGCCCCAGGTGTTCCCCAGCCCTCCTGTAGGACCGTGAGGAAACCACAGTGACCAGGTGCTCCTAAAGCAAGCCCCAGGACTGACTCTCCTCTGACACTGAACCCACCAATGAAGGACACAAAAAGCCATGAAACGACCTTCAGGTAACACCTCAGTTAAGGGGAGAGAACAGGAGAAAAATGGGCAGAACTGCAGCATCCATTTAGATGCTGCTAAGAAGCTGAATTTGTTTGGCAGCAGCTGGAGAGGCCGTTTGAGAGACACATTATTCTGCAGCACAGGAATGGGTGATGAGGCATTCTCCTGCCTGGGCATAAAAATAAGCACAGCACAGGGAATATCGGGAAAAGGGTGAATACAGTAATCCCCTCTCTGCCTCAGGAGTGCAGGAAACCTCCTGGAAAAAAAACTTCCTACAAAAAACCATGAATTGCTCTCAATGGTGCTTTATTTGCAGTTGTAGCAGCTGCTCCTCAGGGCCATGACTGCTGCTTAGACAATAACTTAGGAGGAGATTTTGTCCCTTTCCATAGTAAGGCAGATCATTATGGACAGCATTGCTGAGTCACAGTATTTAGCAGTGTCCTGTGTCTCTCCCAGTACACCAGAACACCAAATGGACTCTTAAAAATCAATTTCGAAACCTTGTTGTCGTTGGGCAGACAGTGCCTGAGCACATAAAATACCTCTGGTCCAGAGAAAACCCAAACACGTTGTTAAAGAAATTATCCTCAGAAGGACATGGTGATTGTGGGGGGTCTGAATGGGAATCAGATGCAGGTGAAGTAGAACTGCAGCACTGGAATAAATTCCACACACTGCCCTGGAAGGAGGATTTGCTGTTTCAAATGTCAACAGAATTGCCAAGGTTTCCTCCTACTGAGGAAACCCAAAGCCTCAGAACCACATAGCCTTAATGAGATTCAAATGCTCTTGATCTTTTAATGTATATATTCTTAATATTTAGTATGTCTATATTCTTATTATATAGAATGTATATATTCTGCTCAGTCACCAAGGGCTGCTGCCTCTTTCTTCCCTCCCTGCTCTGCTATCACAAACAGTGGAATGCTGGAAAGCAAAGAGAGGAAACCAAACACAAAAACCTGCCCTGAGTTTTTAGAAAACGGTTTTATAGCCAGAGAGATCCAAAGCTCAGCTTTAAAAGAGTCCTTGGGGAGCACTGCAGACAATCTGAATTTGCACAACTGCACTTTCAGTTAACCTCATTAAGGCAGAATTATCTTGGTGGAAACACTAGAGGCTGATACAGAAATCTATGGAATTTCAGGAAAAAAAGGCCATTCTGCTTCCAACTAAAAATCCTCTCCACAGAGAGCAGAGACAAAGGTAGATGAACCAAGAGAAAAAGAAAAAAAAAAAAAAAGGGAAACTTTCAACTACCCTACCCCAAATGCAGGAACACAACTCACTTTTATTGTCAAAACCACTTTGGTTTCTTCCACTTCTCCCACTCTCCAGCTCTGCTCACCCTCATCGCCCAGCCCACCTGGCTCTCTCAGCTCCTACACATTACAGAGATTTCACTACTCCCTGGCACAGCAGAACCACCACAGACTCTTTATTGCACAAACCCAGGATAATTCTCAGCTTCCACATAAACTGCTATTATATAAATATATAATAAACTTTGCTACAATAAGCAGAATTTTCAAAATGTTTTGCGACAGGAGAGGTCACATGATTGGTTTATTATTTATTGGTTTATTCTCTTTATTCAATGCTCCTTAATTCTGTTTTTGTCCTTTTCTTTTTATACTGATGCAGAAACGGAGACACGTGTCAGGGGTAAAATGAGTGGCCTCCTCCCTGCAGCACAAGAACTGTTTGGCTGAAGGTGAACTGGTTAATTGTAGAGTCTGGAACCAGACAGAGCCAGGAGTCAACGCTCAGACACCTCCAAAAAAAGGAAAGATAATCAAAGGAACATGTGGGTCACTCCCAGAGCAAGATAAGCCACTTATTACAACACCAGCTTGCTTAAATTTGCTTGTTGGGAAATCAAAGCGTGCTGGGAATGACAGGCTGCTTTAAAAAGCAGCAGAGCAATCCTTCTAAAATACTCTGCCCCTTGACTAGGTGTCCTTACAAGCCATGGATTGTGCACTGTCCATTCCAGAGGTGAGGAACAGATAGAAAGCTTAGTGGGAAATGGCTGAGCAAAGAGTGGCCAGCGAGTCAGAGCATGGGAGGCAGCAGGAAGAGCAGTGTGAACGTAAGAAAGGCTGTTTTACTGCCACAGTGCCAAACCCAGGAGGAGCAACTGCAATCTCTAATCCCTGGCCCAGTTCCACGGCAGCAACACCAGCTCAGCCATAACAGTGACTTTATTTGGCCCTTATCACCACGCTCATCAATAGATTCAGCCTCATTAAACAGCTCAGTGCTGCCCCATGCACAGAGAAACCCACGGTGAATAAAGGGCCCCGAGCCTCGTCCATCACCACGATGGTGAATTCAGCAGCCAGACAGAAACAAGAGGAACTCCCAGATTTTGGGCAGGTGCAGGGGACTCCTTCCCCCCATGTCTGAGAGCAGAGGGGAGAACTGAGGGACTGCAGCCCCTGCACAGGGCAGGGAGCTCTGCCAGTCCTGCTGCTGGCTGTTCTGGCTTGGAAGGCACCTCAGCTCCTGTCGGCTGGGACCTCTCCTTTGAAAGCCACAAATCCACACCAAATTCTAAACCCCAGCCCAGCACAGGGGATGGTGGCTGTCCTGGGCCTGCTGGCCACACCAGGGCTGGTACAAGCCCAGCTGCCAGTGGCCATCTGGGCACACTGCTGGCCAGTGACTTCAGGGCTGAATTCCATCTGCCCATCAACCTTGGAGAGGCATCCTCACCCTCGGTCCAGTCCCATGTTAAACCTGACACGGAGCAGACTTGGCTGCCTCTCAGGAAGACTTTGGAAATCCTGTCTCTCTCATCCAAGGCCAGTTGGTTTCCACCACACTCTGAAGCCCTTTGCAACAAGGAGTGACTTGGAGAAAGCCTCGGCACGTGAGGCTCTTACGGTGTGGGATCAGCAGGAACGCAACTGCAGAGCTGTGCTTGCCCCAGGAGGATGCTTCCAATCACGAAAAGAACTCACAGCATTTTTAAAGGATATTAAAAAGTAAAAGCTCGGAAATAGAACCTTGTGAGTAATTGATTTGGGGGTTGCTGGTCAGACTAAAACCACTAACAGAGGTAAAATTATTACTGTCAACATAAAATGGTTTTGGGGGTTGCTATTTACCAGAAGGCAGGAAAAAAATGTTACTGGATGAAATGATTTTTTTTTTTCATAAATTGAAAAGCTCTGTTTCATTTTCAGGTTGTTCGGCTCTTTCTTAAATTAAAATTTGACATATTAATTTCTTTGGCTGCCTCAAAGTTGTACTCTTCACTGAACACATCATTTTGCCAAGAATTTCAGCCAAACTCGGCTCCTAATAATCCAGAGCTATAAACACCACAACAATGGAGTTTTTCCCATTACTGGAAAGAGGGAGCCATATAGCATTTCATGGAAATAGGATTGGAGGCAAGAGCAGAACTGTTTCTAGAATTGCAGCTACAGAAAGGATTCTGAGAAGATAAAAGATCTGAGGTACCCAAGACAATATGACATTAAAACATTACCTCCGAGAAGGAGCAAGAAAGAGTTTTTAATCCACTGTAGACACTGGGGGTTGAGATTGCATCTCACCTAAAAATCAGCTTCCATCACAAGAATTGGACATTTTCAAATGCTTAGAAGAAAAATCTCTCTCCTCATGCCTCTGTACTTCCATCACACAAGGCAGAGCCCTCATTTATCTATTCAAATGGCCCGACCATATCTCATTATATTCATGAAAATCATAAGGCAGAGAGAGTTCGGATTTTTTTTTTTTAGATTTTTCTCTTCTCATTTATAACTCCAGCCTCCATTTTTTTCTTTGCTTCTGTAGCAGACCATGAACTGTCCTAGCAGTGGTATTGCAAAATGATAAATACTTGAAGCTGGCATTATGTATCACCCTTTGTAACAAACAGAGGAGTTTTTCTGTGATTGTGAAACCCAGTGCTTGCAACCGAGCGGGCACAGCCATTTGTTCAGTTCAGAGATGCTAATAGAATATTCATACCTCATATCTTTTATGTTGATGGAGTATGAACTAATCAAATTTTCATATTATCCGTGCTCTATGAAACAAAACTAGTCTTTAGACACATTAATTTCTAGCTGAGACTTTGCCAGTCTGAAAACATCAGATTCACAGGCCCAACGCTTTGGTTGCCAGGAGGCTGCCATCAAAATGAAGTTCTGATTGTAGTTTTCAGCCACGTTAAAAACTGTACATCAAATATTACACACGCAGATGAAGCTTCTCTACTGGATTCAAAAGTAACCCAGGATCCTGCTCTGTCCTTCTGAAAGGCAGCATTTCTCTCCTCTCAGCGTTTACACCCCCTGCAGATGGGATTTCTGCTTTGATGATTGAATTATTTTTGTTTATATTTTGATGACATGACTAATCACAGACTGACTGTTGTAGGCTGAATGTTGGCAAAATTCAGCTCCCAATTTTCTTTTGCTTGCCTATAATTAGAAGCACTGGTGGTAACGTGCAGGTTGGTCTCTTCCACATCTGTCATTTCTGCTGTGAATTTCCACTTGCTTCTGTACTGAGGGTTTTTTGCAACAATTCAGAGCATTTTCCTACTTAAAACGATTTTAAAAGAGCTTTTCAAATGACTTCTGAACAAAGTGAAATTTAGTTCTAGGCAGAGGAACAGCACTGGCCATTTGGGGCATGGTACAAAATTCTATTGCTCACAGAAGGAAATGAATTTTTTACAACGAGTGAGAAAAAGGCAGACCTGACTTAATTTTCTATCTGTCTTCATCATCCTGGTAAAGATACAGAGGCAGGTTTGAGTTCTGAGCTTACAGAGCCTTTTATTATTGTATCAGTAGTAATTCTGTAAGATGTGCATCTCCTTCCCCTTGAGCACCTTTTGTTGGGCATAAAAAGAAAGAGCTCACAAATCTCACTAAGACCTACCCACATTTTTAAAGGTATTGCAGCAGTTTAACATCCAGAAGAGGACATCACACAAGATCCAGTTCTAAGAAGATATGGACACTCAGTCTGTGTTGGATATCTCATAACCTCTCGTCAGGCAGCTCAAAGAGGGTCTTCTGAAAAACTGATCCATAGTTAGTTAATTAAAAGAACCTGCACCTGACAACCCTCCACAGAGAATGAAAGATGGAACTAACCTGCACTGTCCAGAGTAAAAACAGGAAAAAATGGTTTAAATAATAGGGGAAAAAATTTACATATATATACAGTGTGAAATAATTTATGACCCTAAAAGACTTTGCAAAATTATCTACAAACTGCAACATGGGAAAAAATCAGAGATGAGATGAGGGAAGAGATGCTCTGGTTGTAGATTCCCTTCAAGCATGCCGGACTTTAAACAAGAGCTAAAGGTGCCTGAAGTGTCCTCTGAGAGCTGCCCTGGGTGTGCTTTGCAGTTTCTGCCTCCCCAGTGACCAGGGAGGGCCCTGCAAGGTGATGATGGAATCCATAAGCCTCAGTGTCCCTCTCACTCTGCTATTCCCAGCACAGATTTTTAGGGATGCTTTCACCCCTTGGGAAGAGCAGCAGGAAGGGGCCAGCGCTGTCATTTGATGTGGTTCCTCCTGTGAGTGGCACAGTCATTTGTCTTTTGTTGCTATGAAAAGCACTGCACAGAGGAACCGTGCGTGGGCAGCCAATTAAAA
Source organism: Rhipidura dahli (assembly GCA_013399225.1). Lineage (NCBI taxonomy): Eukaryota > Metazoa > Chordata > Aves > Passeriformes > Rhipiduridae > Rhipidura > Rhipidura dahli. The sequence goes on along the minus strand of VXAC01005548.1, from coordinate 568,474 downwards.
TGTCAATAAAAGTAAATACATTTAAAAGAGGTCATGGCCCTGCATTATGCAATGAGGAAAAAAAAACCCAAAGGCTTATATTTGTATCACGCTAATTAAATTGACATGGTTATTGCAAATCATTTTGTTTCACCTGGAGCTGTAATTAAGTGACACCACTTAATGAGAAGGAGCCAGTGCTGATTGAACATGCTTCTGTAGTAAAGCTGCCCTGACAATGAAGGATGTTTCTGTTTACATCTCCCATCATTTCCCATTCCCAAATGCCAATGTCTTTCCAGTGAGGTAAACACCGTTTTTAAAAATAAACAATCATTTGTAATTTTGGGCAGCCTTTAACCCAGCTTCTCAGTAACTGTTCTACACAACAAACATAAGTAATTGAAATCATCTAGAGTATTACTTCTCCTACAGAGGGATTTTTAAAAGTAAAACATCAAAGTAATCGACACAAAAATTAAAGTTTTAATTGTCTTTCCAGCAGGATTTATTTAATCTGGATATACCGGGTTAAATTCTGCTCTCTTCCATGGTGATTTTAGCAGGATTATTCCACTTTTAGAGCAGATTTGTACATCAGCTTGGCTGCAGAACTTCTAAAAGAAGTTGGGATAATCAGAAACTCCAAACTCTTTGTGTGAAGAGCTTACATAACACAGAGAGGAGACAGGGGGGGCACTGCCACAGCTCGATGTCACTTTGCATTTGAGCTGCAGCTGTGCACCTGCACTCAGAACACTCCCTGAGCCCGGGTGAAGGTGCCACAGCAGCTCCTCTGGCACCTCCTGCCCCCTGGGAGGGATGGCAGGGACACCATGCAGGACCCAGGCTGCAGCCACACCAACCATATGTCCTCAATCTGCACAGCCAAACTTGGCAGGGCTCCTTTATTACGGTTCACTTTGTGGGCTCTGCAGATCCCATAAACATTTCCCTACGCAGAGGAGCCTGGCCACATTAATTATGATGGGATTGCTTTGCTAGGCAAGCAGGAGCACTGCCAGGATCTCACAGTTTGGCATCTTGGTGCTCCATACTGAGAACAACTCAGATATGAGATGGAACTTTAATGCCTGCTGGACCTTTCAAGTGCACCATCAAATCTGGATTTCCTTTTTTTTTTTTTTTTTTTTTTTAAATGCTTTCAAACTTGAAAGTGAATTCAGTGCTTTTAGAAAAGCAGGATAAATAGAAATGCTCTGAGCCAGGAACACTGTTGGCAGGGTCTGTGAAAACTCTTTCACCCATTTCTGGGAGAAAGATACTATTTTTATCCTGGGCCATCCTTTAAAAAGGACCATACTTCAGGTTTCCTGTGTAACACAGTCAGAACAAGACTGGGAAGGGAGTCTGACAGATTTTAAATTATTATGGAAATCATATTTCCTAAGCAAAATCTAGGTGTATCTGGAGAGAAGTCAGACTAGAAAAGGCCCATTACAATGTTTTACCCTCTTTATCATCACTCTTAAGGCAGCTCAGAAGCTCTTAATACCTTTGTGTTAGCGAAGGAATTTTCTTAAATCTGTCCTCAGCTAAAAGACCAAAACCCAATACTGACAACATGAAATTTTGTGATTGTTGTGATATCAAGATATATCTGAAATGAAGTGAATGAAGATGAGACCCAGCTCTAAGAACCCAGAGAGTGGATTCACTCCTAGGAGGAAAATTTTTTTATCATTACTCACTGTAATAAATACCTCTAACAGAGAAAAACTTGAGCCATTTGGGACTCAGCTCATGAGACTTCTAGGTTTGTAGAACCAAAGTCCAGCACTCACCAGAAGTTCAATACAGAAAACCAGGTCTGCCCACAAAGATTGCCTCTGTGGCAGATGACTGAATCTTTCAGCTTGAGTTTAACTGTGAAGAAATATTTAAAGAACATATTCCTTCTGGGTAAAGAAGCCCGGCAGGGGAAGAGATTTTTATCTCAATGTGTGTAAAACACAATCTGTGCATATTTACTGCCTTATCAGCCACCCAAAATCACGGATACAGCCCTGTAAAAATAACAAAAGCCAAGATCAGACTTTAGGATGCACAGCGTGACCCCGCCGTGGGGGCACACCTGGTTTACCTGGATTAAGAGTCATTTAATGCTGCTGACACCCAGGCACTGCCAGCAGCCAGAGCAGGGGGATTCAGGCAGTTCATGACCCGGGGCAGGGCAGAGCTGAGCAGGACAGAGTCCTGAGAGCTGCTCCTGGCACCCCAGAGGCAGCCAGCCAGCCCCAGGGGCACAGGGCTGCCCGCTGCAAACCCCCAGCAAACCGGCCAGCAGCCAAGCCCCTGCTCCCCCTCTCCCTCCCTGGACTGCGGGCTAGAGAGAGAAGGAAACAAAGCCAAGACAACCTTGGCATTGTCCCCGTGTTTGTCACTGCTGTGTCTCGTTTCAGCTGTTAAAATATTGCAGCATGCACAGAAAAGCAAGAGGAGCATCTGCATGGAGGGGAAGGTGAATGCTCTGACCCCTAAGCCTGAATCTCAGCCTAAATGCAGTCCCACACGGGGGACAACATGCTGAGAGAGACAGGACTCTGAACAACCTGGGAAGGGTGTGGAAGGTGTCCCTGCCCATGGCAGGGGGCTTGGGGCTGGGTGATCTTTAAGGTCCCTCCCAACCCAAGCCAGTCAAGTGATTCTGTGATCCCAGTGACCCCTGTGAAGGACAAGTATCAGATTTGTGTGCGTCCATCCAGAGCCCACTCTGGTGCTGCTTAACCCCCCTCACACACATGAATGTGTTTGTAGACAAACAGAAACACTTATTTCAGTGAGCAGCAAGGGGAGGAAGCACAGCAGCCTGCAGCCACAGCCCCACAGGTCAGAGGCTCTCACTGAGCCAGGAGCTTGCCCACCTTGTGCCCCAAGGCTCTGAAAGGTCTGTGCCAACCCTGCTGCCTGCAATCCCTTGCTGACAGCCCCCACGGGTGTTGTAAATGCACTTAGCTTGATTGGCTTGCACTGGATTGTTTGCTTTTTCAACCACCCCACGCCAGGGAGAGAGGAGCACAAGCCTGGCCAGTTCTCAGGAGATCCTTTATTGGTCCCCACTCTCACCCTGAAGGTTGTGAAGCTCCCCTGACATCACTGAGAGCTCCTGCCCTCTGTGAGAGATAAGTGTGCTGTATGTTTATTTAAAAATAAACAAAGTGAACTGAATCAAAGAGTGGTGGGTGTTTGGGAGCACTATTTGGGGAAAAAAAGGGGGGGGGGGGAAATTGCATTTTTTCAAGCTAAGGGAAGGCTCTGGGACCAGAATGGTTCTGTGATCAGGGGCTGATTTGACTTCATCCTATCCCTGCTTCAAATTTCAGCTCTGCTAATGGGTATTTTTTGGAAAGCACAGCCAGAGAGGATTCCTGAGTTACTGCTACCCAAATGGTGTCAGTAAGAGCCAAGCAGTTTTAATAACCATTTTCAATAACTACAAACCCTGGGTGCTTTCAGGCCTGTTGCACCCTACAGAAAGGTTTTACAGCACAGGCCATCACCAGTGTCCCTGCTCCTGCAGACCTTTGCTCAGACACCACAACCCCTGAAAAACATTTCCCTTCATCACTTTGTCCTTCTTTCTCTTTCTAAAAAGCTATAACATGATTTTTTTATTACCAAGCACTTTCAAAACTTCAAATACAGCCAACAGGAGAAAACAAAAAAATAACTACAAAAGGCAGGAATTAGAAATCCCACAGCTGAAACTAATAGAGACCATGTTTATGTAAGTATGTGTATTTAAGTGTTTCAGGTTTAAGATAAGATCCCCTTTGCCAAAAATGTGGCGGCTGTATTTGCTAGTCTCTATGGGAAATGTTATAAAGAATCAAAAGCAAACAAATTTTCCTTTCAAATAAACTTGACCCGTATGTTTCAGACATGTGTTTCCCTTTGAATCCCTGTCCCCTTTTGATGGTGTTACATACTTTCCCCTCTTTAAGAGCAAATTCTTTGTTGTTACAGCAATTCTTTCCCACAACTCTACCATGAGGGCCTCCCTGCTTTCCAAATCCAGGGCTTGAAAGTTCCTCCCTCCCTGGCCACAGCTTCTCCAGGGATGCCCCAAGCCCTGGCAGTGGTCCTGCAGGCAAACTCTGGCTGCTGCACTGCCATCAATGCAGCTGAGGAAAAATAATCCTGGTGGCATAAACCTCAGTGTGGAGGAAAACAGGACTCACTGGTGAATGGTCTGTGATCTCCTGCCCTTTTGTGCTCTCTCTTCTTGCACTCACTGATGCCCTTTTTTCCCCAAGCAATTTGTGTGGAATTAGCTCTTGCCTTCCTCCTCTAGCTGGGAGGAGAATTTTTTAAGATATCTGGAAAAAAAAAAAAACCCTTGTCCTCACTGCAGCTTACAGAACTTTTGGGTAGTTTACAACATTCCTGTTAGTTTAAGAAATGAACACCACCCAACCTAACACACTGGGCACGAGGCTGCTAAAGCACCACACTGGGCTGTTCAGCAGCACTGAATGAGAATACAAATCAGTAATTCCTGCTGATCTCTGGACACTGCTCTTCTGGATAGCAGGCATGGAAGGGAAAGAGCCTAGCTGGTCTGCTTTGCAGGGTGAAACACACAGACAGCCCTCAGGAGAATTTCACCTTGCAAAATAAATGAGGGAGGATCTGTCAGATCAGTTCCATGTGTTATCTAAAAGCTAAACCTATTTAATTTCTTGCACAGGCCAGGGGCTGCAAGAGAAACCTCTTTTATTGCTCATCCTCTCTCCTTCCCCTTCCATCCATCCATCCAAGGGAAATAATTCCTCCCTTATTCAGCACAGAGACTCAGAATCAGCTCTGAGCTGGGGGAATGCACATCCAGAGAAAGGCTTGGGAATGCCACAGCCTCTGCATGCCAGCATGGGAACATGAACACCAGCCCTGGAAAAAGGGAACATTGCCTTTTGTTAACTCTGCTAGATCTGTCCTCTGCTTGTACAACCTTCCTTGAGGCTCAACACTTGTCAAAGTATTTTATTCTTGATACAGTATATAAATAATGCATCTCAATTTATATATTTCATCTCTATTATAGTCACATTGCACACAGAAATATCTTAACAGTAGGCTCACTGCCCAGTGAGGTGCTCTTTGTCTCTAACAAATTTTCATCCAATAAGCAAAAAACCCCAGAAAACACCAGGAAAACCTCCCTGATAAATGTGCCTGTTCAGAGGGCTTTCACTAGCTGGGTTCACAATGACAAATGAAAGCTTCGGATCCATTTTTTGTTTTCAATAAAAATCTTGTTTAACAGTGTCATGAATATTCATGTTTCTGGCACAGCTCCAGAGCAAGCAAGAAGAGCCAACTCAGCCAAGAAAACAAGAGTCCACTTGGCTCTACAAAAGGATGCTCTCTCTGGGCACTGGGCACTAAAGCACACACTTAGGGAGAGGTGTAAGTCAAGCTTTGCTGGGACTGTGCTTAAATGGAAATAAATTCCCCCTCCACCAAAAGTGACCTCTTGAAGATTATTATTTCAGAGAAGTCAAAGTCGTTCCCACCGTTTTTATTTTTATTTTCAAGGCTGACCAGGTGGAAATTTAATATACAAACACTGAACTTGGATAAGGTGCTGCCCCTCCTGAGCACATGCTGTGTAACCCAGCCCCAGCACTACCACAGCAAATGCAACTCTCACATTGGGCTTAACCAGACAAGAGAAACTGCAGCTCCAATCTCCAAATTCCTCTCCCCAGTGAGAGTGTAAGGGGTGCAAGGTGCAGATAAAACAAAAAGCTAAAGAGGCTGCTTAAAAGGCAAGAAAGACTCAGTCAAACAGCTAGGTTCATGAAATGTAAATGTCAAGTTCTAGTGCAACCAACTTATTCACTTACATCAATTTACCTGTATCAGAACAAAAAACTTAATTGAAATTAAAATG